>JAGIQG010000008.1:83816820-84142064 GCA_024679065.1 Sphyrna mokarran
TATAACTACTTCCCCCAGCTTCATGCCTATCCCTATCCATCACTAAGGTGAACGTAACCGAATTGTGGTCACTATCACCAAAATGTTCACCAACTTCCAAGCCTAACACCTGGTCTGACTCATTGCCCAGCACCAAATCCAATGTAGCCTCACCTCTAGTTGGCCTATCTACATACTGAGTCAAAAAACCTTCCTGCACACTTTGTATAAAAACTGACCCCTCTAACGAGCTAGAGCTATAGCTATTCCAATCAATATTAGTAAAGTTAAAGTCCCCCATAACAATTACCCTATTACTTTCACTCCTGTCCAGGATCGACTTTGCAATCCTTTCCTCTACCTCTCTAGAACTTTTAGGAGGTCTATAAAAGACTCCCAACAGGGTGACCTCTCCTCTCCTGTTTCTAATCTCAGCCCATACTACCTCAACAGACAAGTCCTCATCAAACTTCCTTTCTGTCACTGTGATACAGTCTTTGACTAATAATGCCACTCCTCCCCCCCTTCTACCTCCTTCTCTACTCTGACTGAAGCATTTGAACCCCGGAACCTGCAACAACCATTCCTGTCCCTGCTCTATCCATGTCTCTGAAATGGCCACAACATCGAAGTTCCAGGTACTGATCCAAGCTGCAAGTTCCTCCACCTTATTGCGAATACTTCTTGCATTAACGTATACGCATTTCAAACCATGCCCTACTCCACCCGTACGCTGCTGTGCTTTACAGTTCTCATCTATGACCCCCTTATTCTCGTCCCTCTTAACATCCAAACTACTCAGGATCCCACCCCCCTCTGAATCAGTTTAAACCCCCCTGCATAACCTTTGCAAATTTTCCCCCCAAGATATTGGTGGAGAGGATAATCTTTAGTTCTGATAGGACAGACTTATAATGGGCAGCAACACTATGCTTTGGGTAGAATAATATTTTGTAAATCAATAGATTGTGGAAATTTGTGAAATGCAGGAGTGAAGGCGAAATGCAAGCTTCCAATCTGCTGTGTGACTAAAGAAGCTGTTGATTTCCTCTTGAGAAATGCAAAGAGGAGTTGTGAACTCATTCACAAAGCCTGGCTAATTGTTTTAATTAGAAAATCAAACGAAATGTGGCACTTGTATACTGAAATGGTCCTGAAGCTGTGAATTAAGGTCATTAGAGTTAAGTGATTAACTGTTTGCATATACAGGTGGTTGAGATACATAATAGCTATGCTCTCTCCCTTTGATAACGTAATTTCGTGATTAGATCAATGGAGAAACCAAAAGTACCAGATGTTTCCATTTCAAAATCGGATTCTGCAACATATGCATGAGCAATTTTTACTCAACAATAATAAAGATGAGAAAACTCTGATGCGAGTTGTTTATAGGCTCCCTAGCGATAGTTATGCCATCAGGACATTTAGCAACTATTAATTGGAGTTTGTAACAAAGGGAATATAATAATTATGGAGAACTTTATAAACAAATGATTCCATTCATAAAGTTACAAAGCCAATTTGCAGAATGGACTGACAAGCCCTAATCGATTCCTTGCTTACATGAAAGTCCAATTAAAATTCAAATTGAATCTAATTCATATAGAAAGGAGAGAGACATACAAGAACCAACTGGCAAGAAGAGGCTTAGCAGCAGATCTCGGGCTTGATTTGACGCTTGACTTAGCCAAAAAGCAAAGAAGTTCTCCATATAGGCTGGACCAATCAAATTAGCAAAGTTGGTCTGGAGTTTATAGAAATGCTTGTATATATTGAAATAATACATTATGGGATTGACTAAAGATAAAGCTGTGTTAGATTGAATCTTATTTATTTATTAGTGTCACAGGTAGACTTACATTAACACTGCAATTAAGTCACTGTGAATCCCCTAGTTGCCACACTCTGGCACTTATTAGGGTATACCGAGGGAGAATTTTGCATGGCTAATGCACATCTTTCAGACTGTGGGAAAAAGTTGGAGTACCCAGAGGAAACCCATGCAGACACAGGGAGAAGGTGCAGATTGCACACAGATAGTTACCCAAGCCAGAAATCAAACGTGGATCTCTGGTGCTGTGAGGCAGCAGTGTTAATCATTGTGCCACTGTCGCAAGGTTCATTAGTAATCTCATAATAAAAGATCCTTTTAAAAGAAAGTGCAGAAACCTCTCAAATTCGGAATTTCAAAATCTGGAAACAGCAATTGTCCAGAATTAACTTGGAACATACATGCAACTCCACCTGCGACTGCAACATGCAACATAATGGGAATGATTCTCTTGCAATATTGCCTTTCAGTAGCTGCATAAGGAAAGTTTCCCATGTAAATATCCCACGCGCCTGAATGAGTCCAAGAGCAGCCTTGCTTGTTGAGCTTTTCAGGTAAGCTTATAGTGAGAAATCAATAACATTCTGAGTCATTAAAGGAAGCTCAGTCACTGGTTAGTCTTAGTGTTGAAAAATTGATTTATTAGCCCAGTGACCCTGAGCTAGCTGATTGTGGCATTAAACTTGTCACATTCCAAGCTCTGTAACCCAGCCCTCATAATCATACAGTCTATTATATAAATAAGTGTGGAAATAACTTGTGAACTTAGGAAAAATAGATAATGTGCAAATGAATAATTGGATGGGCATTAGTGTTGAAGACAAACAATGTTGAAATTGGTTTAAAAGAAAATCAGGAAAATCTAGCAATTTACTCCAGCAATGAGTTTTGCAAGTGATAGGGCAATGCTATCTCCACATCTGGGTTCATGACCCACAGTTTGGGAACAGCAAAGTAAGGTTAATCTGGACGCAATTTGATGAGGCAAGATGGCTGATAGAGACAAACCAGTAGAACCAGAACATATTGATGCTGTAATTTTGCTTTGTTCTCTTGCACCACAATCACTACATCTGCACAGATCCCCCATCAACTGCATTATAATGCATTACTGCTTTATGATTTTCCATTTCTATTTTGGAATAACAAAACTATTTTTATCATGTTTTGTAAAATTTTGTCACTGTTTTATATCTCAATACATATTTAAATCCAATTCAAACACTTATGGTTGAGTATTCTAACATGATACTGAAAATCAAAAAAAATTTTGAAATCCAGAAATACCTTTAGAGTCATAGTCATTGAGGTTTACAGCTTGGAAACAAGCCCCTCAATACAACTTGTCCATGCTGCCCAGTTTTTATCATTAAGCTAGTCCCAGTTGCCCGCATTTGGCCTATATCCATCTATACCCATCTTACTAATGTAAATATCTAAATGATTTTTAAAAGACAAAATTGTAGTTGCCTTTACTACTGCCTCTGGCAGCTTGTTCCAGACATTTACCACCCTCTGAATGAAAAAAAAGCCACTCTGGACCCTTTTATATCTTTCCTCACTAGTTTTAAACTCCCTTACCTTTGGGAAGAGATGTTAACTATCGACTTTATCTATGCCCCTCATTATTTTATAGACCTCTTTAAGATCATCCCTAAGCCTTCTATGCTGCAGGGGAAAAAGTTCCAATCTATTCAACTGTTCCTTACAACTCAGACTGTTAAGTCCTGATAGAATCATAGTAAATCTTTTCTGCACTCTTTCTAGTTTAATAATATCCTTTCTATAGTAGGATGACCAGAACTGTACATAGTATTCCAAGTGTGGCTTTACTAATGTTTTGTACAACTTCAACATGACATCCCAACTCCTTTATTCAATGTTCTGACCAATGAAACCAAGTATGCCAAATGCCTTTTTCACTATTCTGTCCACTGTGACTCCACTTTCAAGAAGCAATGAACTTGTATTCCTAGGTCTTTTTATTCTATAACTTTCCCCAACACTCTAACAATTAACTGAATAAGTCCTGCCCTGGTTTGATCTATGAAAGTGCATCACCTCATATTTATCTAAATTAAACTCCATCTGCCATTCATCAGCCCACTGATCCAATTGATCAAGATCTACTGCAATCCTAGATAATCGTCCTCGCTGTCCACTATGCAATCAATCTTAGTGTCATCTGCAAACTTACTAACTGTGCCTCCTAAATTCTCACCCAAATCATTAATATAAATATCAAATAACAGTGGACCCAGCACCAATCCAGAGACACATTGTTGGTCACAGACCTCCAGTTTGAAAAACAACCCTCTACAACCACTTTCTGTCTTCTGAGATCAAGCCAATTTTTATCCATTTGGCCACTTCATCCTGGACCTGTGAGATTTAACCTTATGTGACAATCTACCACCTGCAACAGACTTGTCAAAGGCTTTGTTAAAGTCCATGTAGACTAAATTGACTGCATTGCCCTCATCTACCTTCCTGGTTACCCCTTCAAAAAACTCAATCAAGTTCATAAGACATGATTTTTTTCACTCACAAAACTGACTGTCCACAATCAGTCCTTGTCTCTCTAAATGCCTGTAGATCCTGTCTCTCAGAATACTTTCTAACATCTTACCCACTATTGATGTTAGTCTGTAGTCCCCAGGCTTTTACTGGAGCGCTTCTTAAACAAAGATGCAACATTTGCTACCTTCCAATCTTCAGGCACCTCACCTGAGTCTGTTGATGATTCAAATATCTCTGCTAGGCAACCCACAATTTCCTCCCTAGCGTCCCACAATGTCCTGAGACACATTTCATCAGCTTCCGGGGATTTATCTACTTTTATGTGCTTTAAGACTTCCAGCATCTCCTTTACTATAATATATACACTCCTCAAGACATCACTATTTATTTCTCCAAGTTCCCTAACATCCATACCTTTCTCAACATTAAATATTGATGTGAAATATTCATTTGGGATCTCACCCATCTCTTGTGGATCCACACATAGATGATCTTATTGATCCTTAAGGGGCTTTACTCTCTTCCTAGTTACTCTTTTGCCCTTTATGTATTTGTCGAAGCTCTTTGGATTCTCCTTTGCCTCATTTGCCAAAGCAATCTCATGTCCTCTTTTTACTCTCTGAACTCTACTCCAAAACTGCTTTACTCTTCAAGGGATCCATTTGATCCCAGCTGCATGTCATATGCCTCCTTCTTCTGTTTGACCAGGCCTCAATAAGAAGTAGGGTTCCCTACTTCTACCAGCCCTTGCCCTTCAGTCTAAAAGGAATGTACTTATCCTGAACCCTCGTTAGCACAATTTTGAAAGCCTCCCACTTACCAGCTTTCCCTTTGCCTATTAACAGACTCCACCACAGTGTACAAATGACTTCCACATTAAGTTTAAAAGCAACATGTTCCAGTCCAAACAAGAGTCTTAGGGTTATGCAACATCAATTACGTAGGTTTAAAGAGAGAGCCAGATAAGCTTGATTGGATATGTAATCTAAAAATTATGGTGATAAATAAGCACTGAAAAACATTTAAAAACACAATTCAAAATGATCAACAAAAACTTTCCATGAAAAAGGCAAAAGCTCAGCAAACAAGATTTATTTTTGGCTCACTAAACAATTTAAGGATGGAATTAGGTTAAGTGAAGGGGTTTATAATGTAGCAAAGAATAGCAGAAAGCCTGAGGGCTGGCAGTCAAAGAGTCATAAAGTCATACAGCAAAGAAAAGGACCTTTGGCCAACCATCCAATTGTTTTAGAAACTAGCAAAGGGTCAACAGAAGGTTGATAAAAAGGGGAGAAATAGAATATGAGAGTACACTAATTAGGAATATATAAACATATTGTAAAAGGTTTTACTAGTATATAAAAAGAAGGAAGTAGCTGAAATAAACTTTGGCATTTAGAAGCAGAGAGAGGAGAAACTATCATGGAAAATGAGGAGTTAGCAGAAGCATTGAAACAATAATTTGCATCTGTCTTTGCAGCAGAAGACACAAATTATGGGCAGAAATAGAGGGTGACCAACTGGGTGAATAATAAGGGGCTTAAAGTAATCAATATAGACAGAGAAATGAATACTGCATAAACTCAAAGGGCTTGGATTTTTGTTTCTTTATTTTTTCATGGGATGTGAGTATTGCTGGTCAGTCTAGCATTTGTCGTCCATCCCTAAAACTGCGGACTGGCAGTTAAGGGTCAACCACATTGCTGGAGTCATATGTTGGCTAGACCAAGTAAAGAAAGCAGACTTCCTTCCTTAAAGAACATTTGTATACTAGATGGGTTTTTACAGCAATTGATAATGGTCGCATAGTCATCATTAGATTTGTAATTCCAGGCATCTATCAAATTTAAATTTCATTAACTGCCAAAACAGGATTTGAACCTTGGTCTCTGGATTAATGGCTTTCTGACAATACCATTGTGCCACCACCAAATACAATAAAAGCCCAGGATTTAATGGCTCACATTTTAGAATTCCAAAAGACACAGCTGCAAAGATAGTAGTTATGCTGAATATGATCTTTGAAAATTCATTTAGATTCCAGGACAGTCCCAGCACTTGGATGTTAAGAAATGCAATTCTTCTGTGAATGAAAGGAGGGAAAGAGAAAACAGGGAACTGCAGGCCAGTCAGGCTGACATCAGTGTTCGTAAAAATGCATAAATATCATATTTAAAAAGTTTTAATTATACAATCATAGTATGATTAATCAAATCAACCTGGGTTTATGAAAGGGGAATTGTGCTTGACAAACTTATGACAGTGTTTTGAAGATGTAACCAATCAGGTAGCTTAGGGAGAGCCAGTTTACTTTGCTTACGTAATTTACCAACAGCCATTCTGCAAAAAAAAACACACAAAAGATTAAGATAAGGATTCATGGAGTTGGAGATGATGAGGGAGTTCTCTGGCCTTTCATGCCAGCAAGATTATCCTGACCCAGTGATACAATAGCCCCTCTGATGGGTTTTGGAGTGACATAAATTGACATCAATGGGAAATCCCATTGACAGTGGTAGGCCCAGAAAATCCCACCACCAGTGAACAGTACGTCACCATCACTGCCAAGAAATGTGGCTGGGAGACCGGAGAAATTCCCCAATGTATTAGCACAGATAAAGAATTGGTTATCAGACATGAAGGAGACAATAGGGATAAAAGGAGTATTTTCAAGTTAGCCGGGTCAGCTAGTGGAGTGCCACAAGGATTAAAACAAGGGTCTCTATTTACAGCCAATATCAATGATTTAGACAAAAATACCAAGTAAATAGTGTACCCAAGTTTGCTGATTATCTAAAGTTAGGTGGGAATATAAACTTTCAGAGGATACAAAGAGCTTATAAAGAGAGATACACAAATTAAGTAAATGGCAAATGGTGTGTAATATTCGAAAGTGTGCAGTTATCCAGTTTGATAATAAGAATAGAAAGCGGAATATTAAAAAAAAGGCAGCGGTGGTGACGCACTGTTCACTAGTGGTGGAATTCTCTGGTCCTGCCACTGTCAATGAGATTTCCCATTGATGTCACCCTATGCCACTCCAAAACCCATGGGAGGGGGTGCTGTATCAGTGGGGCAGGATAATCTTGCTGGCATGAAAGGCCAGAGAACTCCCCCATCATTTCCAACTCCATGAACCCTTATCTTAATCTTTTGTGTGGTTTTCTTTTGCAGAATGGCTTTTGGTAAATTAAGTAAGCTAAGCAAACTGGCTCTCCTTAAGCTACCTGACTGGTCACACCCACAAAACGCTCCATATTTAAGGGAGGATACATTAGCATTGCAGGTGGTAGAACAGATGTTCAATCAATTGGAATGAGAGGGTTGTTGAGATGACAGCCTAAGTAACTTGGGTCTATATTCCCCGGAATTTCAAAGAACGAGAGACAATCCTGTTGCAATATATCAAGATTCTGAAATGGCTTTATAGATTGGTTGGACACTGAAGGGTTGAGGTGGATTTTCATGTCCAAGGCAGGAAGTTTCCTTGGTTCACACACCTGCCTCAGGAAAATGTATCCTGAATGGCACAAATTCCATTCAGGGTAGGGGGAGGGTACAAGATGGAGTCAGGCCCACTGCTCCTGGATGCTGATTGAAGGTGATCACAATAGTTGCAGCATGATATTGTTTAGAAGGACTGCCTCAATTCTCTTGGACTTCATCCCATACTTACCCAACCCCCATGCTCCTCTTATCCTCATGTCATCTCCATGCTGCCCCATCCAATCCACATGGACCCTGTAGGCCCCTTGCCAACTTGGTGTTCACTCATGCACTTCCCCTCCACGGACTTTTTGGCCCCTTTTTGTCTCCTTGCCAACTTAATGCTCCGATCCAAGCCCATGGCTTGTTATTGACCTATTGCCATCACAAAGCACTTCCGTGATCAACCAGTATACATGCTATACAGATCCAGTCAACACTGGCATAGCATCTAACTGCTTCAAACACATTGATGGGGATTAAACCAGAGTGAAGGGGGAGGGCGATGACATGCCTCTTCGGAATCAACATTGATGTGGAGCCAACATGCTCCATGCTGACCCCCCCCACAGTACTTCATTAATGACTGAGTGGCCCGATTGACCGGCAATCCCAGCACAATGAAAACATGAATGGCTGCTTCTGGGACTGTAGCAGAATGAGAAGTGGGCCAGGCTAAAGAGGTGGGTTTAAGAGAAAGAGCAAGTAGGAGGAAGGAGGCACCTGATCCTTGAGCATCCTCCAAGGGAAACATATCCACCGGGGCTTCTAAGGTTTAGCACATTAAATTATAATTTCCTTTAAAAAAATGGCTATTGCTACAACCTATAAAAGTTTCAGGCAACCAAATCTTTAAACAATCAAAGCCAGAAACCGTAAGCATTTCTTTTTCTTGTGTAAATTAAGATTGAGCCATTGACAATATGGATCTGAGGGAGAAAAGGTTGTAAAGCTATCAATCAGCAATGATGTATTTTTTATTCATTTTGTGAACAAAGTGAATGCATTTTGAAAATCTGGGCTCACACTAAGACTCATTATGCATACTTGGCTCCGAACCCAGACTCAAATAATAAGGAGTCATATAGTCTACTGTTAATATCATTTTCAATGATTTCCAACCATTAATGGCAATAATATTGGTTGTGACTTTATTCTTAAAACTGTTCTTTAACTTTTGTTTTGAATGTAATAAGACAATTTCCTCTGGTTAGGGGGTCTGAATACTGATAATGAATAACAATGAGGCTCACAAAAACATGCTTAACGGATGAGAAAACAGTTTCACATTTAAGAGAAAATGAAACAATCATGATAACTTACTGGCTATTTTGTGATTTTTTTTCCAGCATCGTACTTCCAGTAATGACTAAAATATAATTGAAATGCTCACTGCTTGTCAATTTTGTATACCAGTGAATCAGCATTGGGATGTATACCATTCCACAGGCTCAGCATGGCTGGTGTCAGAGCTGCAATATGATTATGAATAGAAATTGAGCTTTTGCAGAAGAGAGAATGCAAAGTATTTCACCACATCGCTGCATACCATCTTTGTAATGACCACTCTGACCTTGGAAATAAACGTAATAATTGGTCAACATTGAACAGCATTGGTAGTCATATTGGACTGTGAGGTTTATGAACATTAGGAGATAAAAAAATGTTGAAGCCGTCTGTTCTTTGTACCAATCCTTCTATAGAAAATCTACTCTTTCAGTAATACTACCCAATTCACTCAATATCTTGGAGAAAGATTCTGAAGAATATGTCTTCCTCATCACCAAAGAGTCCAGAATTGTTTACCTTTCTGTCCCATGCTAAGGCCTGAATGTCCATGTAACCAGGGAGAATTACATGCCAATAGAGACCCAAATATAAATGTCCCATCCTTGAACACAACCTCCACTATTTTCGCAGATTAGAGTGGTGGGAATGTGGGAAAGATCTAATTTCATTCCTGAAGGCAGTCACTCATGTAGATCAGCAGTTGCCTCCACCTGTCTGGTCCATGATGTGGATAGAAGGACATAGGGTGGCATACGAGTGAACATAAAGTCACTGGTGGGGAATTGGCATGGGTTGGACACAAAGCATGTATGGAAGGGCGAAGGGATGTTTTTTGTTTTTTCATTCCTTCACACAATGCTAGTGCGCAGAGGCAGGTCTTCTAGCCTGCCAAAAGCCTCTGCATTTATTCCAAGGATAGCCTGACTTCTAATCCAACCAACACCCCAGAACAAAAATCCCAGCCCCCAGTATCTTTTTCTTAAATTGGAGATGAAAAATACCCCAACTTTGTGCTCCTAAATCTGGGCCTAAATCTCAATCAGCCATTGTCCATACATTGCTGACCTTCACTGGCTTCCAATATTGCAAATGTATCAAATTTAAAATTCTTCTTATCCACACATCCTTTATTCTCCTATCTCTGCGGAGCTGCTCCAGCCTTATCTCCTCTTCTGAATATTGTACACCTTTTGATTGGTCTTATTTTCAGTGTCTCTTCTCTTCAACTGGTCAGAAAGGCTTCTGTTCCAATCCTGATCTTTCAAAACTCTTCCCTGACCCCTCCATCTGCTGATCATTTTCTTCAATTTCAAAATCTTCTCAAAACCTATCCTCACCCATATCATTTCATGACCTCTCCTCATCTCTTTCTAGCTTACCATTCATTTCAATTTCTCACCCCCATCTATTTTGCAGTATTCCCCTTGGAAAAAGAGCCTCAAAATTTCAAGATGTTATTGCAACATTAAGCCCTGTAAAAAGTGAATGTTTTTTCTAGGAATCAATGCATAAAGCAACTCTTGGGAAGAGTTTTCATGTTTTGAAATGAATCAAGGATGTTTGGAAAAGCTTACAATTATTATCACATCTGCTTTCTTGGATTGAATGAGGTTCATTAATCTGTCCTATGTTCACTAACCTGTCTGTTGGTTCACAGCCTGAATCACAGTTTAATAGCAAATGTCTTCAATCCACTCACAGCCATGATCAGAGAGCAGCTAGTTGGATAGTGTGCAGTGTAAGAAAATTTAATAAACCACTTGAAAACACTCCAGACAGCAGAATTATAGCACTGGTGTTTGTGCCAAGGCATGCAGCGTATTAATGTATTTTACATTTTATTGGTTCTTTTTAACATTCAATTACCAAGGTAATCTATCTTTTCAAAAGTTTCAAAAATAATTCCAGCATACATTTAGTTCCATTGACTTTGGCCTTTATTCAAGAGCCCTTTGTTCCAGAGCTTTTTTTAAAAAAATCTTACCATAAAAGAAATAAATGATCATCTTATCACAGTTATCACCACTGACAGCCTACAATTAACCCCCCAAGAACAGAAGGATTCCTCACTGCAATTGGCTATTAAATATGACAGGGTTGTCATTTTTCGACATTTCTCCCCATTGATTTGATTTCATGTTTCAAACTAAATTCGTCTATCTGCTGTAATTGACTATCTCGAAAATGGTTTAGTATTTTAGCTTAGTTATTCTGGTGAATGTGGATTAAATAATAAATTTCCATTTAATTTTTTTGTTGGGGGGAAGGTTATTGTGATAAAGCAGGGATGTTGAGGTATGATTCCCAGCACTGAAATGGCGGCACCAGCCTACAATGAAGCTTCACACTCATCGCCACCCGAGGACTATACTCAATTCTACATCCCTGGCGTGATCATCATGACTACAGTGATTCCCACTAGCCTGATGAACATTGGCAGGGATAGCAGGGAACATTCAACAGGATCTGATACAACATAAAGTCTCTTCATAATATTTAAATATGTGAAGATCAGGTCCACGTTCTTTTTCAGCGAGAACCTAATTCAATTTACCAGTGGGGCCTGAGGAAGATCTCACCATAACAAATCCCATTATGGTCTTTTCACAAGATTTAGATTCAAAAAATCCCTTCAATGCAGAAGGAGGGCATTCAGCCTTCAAGTCTGCACCGACAGCAGTTCCACCTGAACCCTATCCCCATAACCCTATGCATTAACACAGCTAATCCCCTGAATTTAAGGGCCAATTTAGCATTGACAATCAACCTAACCCACACATGTTTGGACTATGGGAGGAAACTGCAGCACCTGGAGGAAACCCACACAGACACAGAGAGCATGTGCAAACTCCACACAGACAGTGACCTAAGCAGGAATCGAACCCAGGTTTCTGGCGTTGTGAGGCAGCAATGCTAACCACTGTGCCACTGTGCGCCTGTGGCAAATCGACCCCACTAAATCTTGCTAACTGTCTTCCAATCTGATGCAACCTTTCCAGAATGCAGAGAAATTCAGAAAAAAGTAATACAATGATTGTTACCTTTGAGATTCTGCTTTTTACTCTGGACCCTAGCTGATCATACACCTTGTACCTTCCTGGCCCTGCACCATTTTTGTATTGCCCTTTTGCAAGTTGGGTAGATTTTGGGTGCAAAATGCACAGGCACCTCTTCCGAGTCTGCATTGTGAGGACTACAGGAAAACTTGTATTTCCCCTGGTACAGTATTTTCCTGTGCTGGTAGGGATTTTGGAAAGCCTCAAACAAAGCACACTTACTTGGAGTCCACATGACCACTGGGGGAAACTGTTCAAGAAGTCAGGAACATTCTGACGTCTAAGTGTAAAAAGGCTTTTACGCTTTTGAATGAGATGCTATACTGTAATGTAGTTGTGTTGTTAATGCAGTGATTTATAATAAAGTTTTATCCTGCGAAGGTCCATGACTTTGACCAGCATTAGAGTACATTACAGTACTTTGCCCACCGTCCTGTAGGAGGAGCTTTGTGACTGTAGCGTGATATGGAGGGCAGGGAGAGGGATGCGCAGAAATTTTGATGGAATTGGAGTTAGCCCCACAGCAAGTTACAACCTCTGTTTTTCACGGTAGTGGGTGCTCAGTGGCTGGCAGCAGTGTGTAGCCAACTAGGGTATTTAATAGGGCCATAAATAAGGAAACGTGTTCTGGAAAAGGCTTAAATTTTTCCCAGTAACCAGGGATCTCCTGATATATCAGATGCCTAGCACTGCAACGGAAGTGGCCTCACAGCGGGAGAATTAAGACACAATCTATTTGAGACCTTTCATTATTTTGCCAGCAGTAAATTGCAATGCACAGCTCTCTCTGAGCAGAAGGCTACTAATGAGCCACTAATGCCTTCGCTTATGTTATACCTGCTGCAATGGCAGATGCTGTTCTCAGTATCACATTGCTAAGGTGGCCAGTGGCCCTACCTACAGACTGCATCGAGCAGATCGCCTGACACTGGACCCCCATTCCCGACTGAATGGGAAGTTACTTCCTAATTGGCAGCTTCTGGGAAGATTGCTACTGATATCGCTCCACTGTCATTTCTAGGTTCCTAAGCTGGAATTGTGGCCAATGTCAGATCATGTTCCAACTGAGAAATTTCAGCCCTTGTTGTATCAGTTTGAAATAGCCTGTGAGCTGTGACATTCCACATAATGGCCTGTCTACATTAATTTACATTGTTAACTGCAGCAGTCAGTCTTTTGAAAAAAACACGAGAATGTTCTTGGTATAAAACACAGAGCTTAAACCTACTTCTGTCCCAAATCTATTCTGTGAAAAAGAAAATAATCAAAATCCTTGAAAGGTGACATTGGACAAATGAAACAGTGCATCACTCAAACTTTCTGTTGGATGGCTGGTGAGAAGAGGTGCTGCTGGCAGTCTGGGAGAGTATTACTTGCTTTGGTTCTTGAGAGAAACTCTAATTAACCTAAAGGAAAGAAATGCAGCTGGAGGTGGCTTTTAGGTTCATCACTGTCTATAGTCGCTGCAGAATTCACAAGAATGTGACACATTTTAAGGAAGTTGCCAAAGAACAGATCGACAGTGAGCAGGATCTTGAGCCCATTTTCTCCATCCGAGGCAAAGGCAACGTGTGCTCGAAATGCGGAGAGATTCTCACTGGTGAAATCACGTTTACTGATTTTGGAGTAACCTCACTGCTAGAATGATATGAAACATGCCAGGGAAGGGCAGAAACCAATTTGAAATCATCAGTATGTCATTAACTAGCATTCATGTCAAATATTGAGCCTGCACTAAATATTCAGTTGTGTCAGCATCATTTACAACAGGTCTACATAAGCATGAATCAGGTGTGTCAATCCAAGACAGATATTGAAGGTAAATGTTCAGGTGCCCATTACTAATCGGGCAGTCTTACAATCAAGGGGAAGCAAGGAGAATGCTGGGGATGTGAAGGAGTACAGCAGGGGGCCGGAGGTGGGGTTCTGATGAATCTGATAGGTGTCCCCCAGAATACTGAGAGAGGCAACTGAGGAAATTGCTGAAGCCTTGACAGAAATCTTTGTATTCTAATTGGCTGCAGATGAAGCTCCAGAGGACTGGAAGATAGCCAATGTTGTTCTGTTTTTTAAGAAGGGCAGCAGGGATAATCCAGGCAATTATAAAATGGTGAGCCTTATGTCAGTGATAGGAAAATTAGTGGGAAAGATTCTTAGGGACAGGATTTACTCACATATGAAACTTAGTAGTGATAGACAGCATGGTTTCGTGAAGGGGAGGTTGTGTCTCACTAACCAGATGGAGTTTTTTGAGGAAATAACAAAGATAATAGATGAGGGAAAGGCTGTGGATATTGTATACATGGACTTCAGTAAAGCCTTTGACAAGGTACCTCATGGTAGACTGTATGAAAGGTGAAGTCACACGGGATCAGAAGAGAGCTGGTAAGAACTGACTTGGCCATAGAAGACAGACAGTAGTAACGGGGGGGGACTTTTCTGAATGGAAGACTGTAACCAGTGGTGTTCACAGGAATCAGTTCTGGGAACTTTGTTGTTCATGGTATATATTAGTTATTTGGAGAAAAATGTAGTACGCCTGATTAGTAAGTTCACAGTTGACGCAAAAATTGGTGGAGTTGCAGAGAGTGAAGAGGATTGTCAGAGGATACAGTAAGATGTAGAATGGTTGGAGACTTGGGCAGCGAAATGGCAGATGAAGTTTAATCCAGACAAGTGTGAGATAATGCATTTTGGAAGGTTCAATGCATGTAGGAGTTATACAGTAAATAGTAGAAATTTAGGAGTATTGACAGGCAGAGAGATCTAGGCGTACATGTCCACCAATCACTGAAAGTGGCAATACAGGTGGATAAGTTAGTCAAAAAGGCACATGCATGCTTACCTTCATTGGATGAGGCATTGAGTATAAAAATTCACTGGTAATGCTGCAGCTGTACAGAAGCTAGTTAGACCTCATTTAGAGTACTGTGTACAAATCGGTCGTCACACTAACAGATGGATCTGAATGATCTGGAGAGGGTACAGAAGAGGTTTATCAGGAAGTTGCCTAGTCTGGAGGGTATTAACCATGAGGAAAGGTTGGATAAATTCATTTTGTTCTCATAGAAATGATGGAGATTGAAGGGTGACCTGACAGAGGTTTACAAAATTATGAATGGCATAGACAGAGTGGATAGTCAGATGCTCTTCCATAGGGTAGAACAGTCAAGTGCTGGGGGGCATAGTTTTAAGGTGCATGGGGACAAGTTTGGAGAAGATGTGTGCGACAAGTTTTTTAGATAGAGGATGATGAATGTCTGGAACACGCTGCCTGGGAGATAGTGGGAGCAGATATGATAGTAGTATTTAAGACAAACAATTGAATGAACAAAGAACAAAGAACAAAGAACAAAACAGCACGGGAAACAGGCCCTTCAGCCCAACGAGCCTGCGCCGCTACCCTGATGTTCCCACCTCTACCCGCGATCCCTGTCCATGTTTATAGATCTATGGATTAAAAAACCAAATTTAAGACAATTTAGGGAGAATTTGTTTTGTCAATTAACCTAAGAGCACATCTTTGGGATGTGGGAGGAAACCAGAGCACCCAGAGAAAATCCACGCAAGCACGGGGAGAATGCGCAAACTCCCACAGACACAGGCCCAAATCCATGTACCTGCACAGCACAGCGATAGTCACTGAGCTGTTGTGTTGCCTATCAAATGGTCCAGGTCAAGCGTACACTAATGACGTGAAGCACTAGGATACTCTCGAAAAAAAAAATCCAAGAGCAGCCCTCTCACGACCCATCGCGTGTATGCCCCTTTGGTAGACAACAAGGTGGACCAAAGCACCTGTAGGATAAAAACAAGTACATCAATAAAATGGGTTGGGAATAGAAGGGTACAGACTCAGTGAGTGCATATGGTTTTAGGTTAGGCAAATATCACGATCAGCACAGGCTTGGAGAGCTGAAGGACCTGTTCCTGTGCTCTACTTTTCTCTGTTCTTTGTTCATGGAGGAACAACATTGATGACAGTGCTGGTCAAGTATCTTCTGATGCCAGTGTTCCTACCTTCAGTTGTCCGAGTTCTAGTGCCGGAGAAGACTGCATCCAAACCAAGGGCCAATGCAGCACTTTGCCACATTATGCAGAGCTGACATCGTTTGGAACTGAAGGACACCCAATGCCAGTAGCCCTTAAATTTACAGCCACTCTGACTGTCTATGCTAACAGTTTGTTCCAGGGCAGCACAGGGGACATCTGTGGAATCTCCCAGTCTGCCACTCGCAATACATTAAGGAGGTGCCCTTTATGCCAGGACTGATATGTTTATCAACTGTGACCGGGGCCACATGAGCCAAGATGCCAGCACCATGGGCTTCACTCACTTAATAGGGATGCCCCAAATATAGACTGATAGACTGCACCCATGTGGCTCTTAAGTCACCATCGCACCATGTGATGCCATACAGGAACATGGATTTCACTCTCAATGTCCAAATTGTCTGCGATCACACAATGCAGGTGAATACCCATTTCCCGGGGACCACCAATGACAGTTACACCTATAGTAGCTTGCAAATCCCAGCTGTGCTTAAGGGACAGCAGCGGTTGGAGGAATGGCTCTTTGGGAATAAGGGGTACCCAGTCAGAACGTAGCTGATGATGTCAATGCGGAGACTACAAACACCAGCTGAGACTCGAAATAATAAGGTTCATGCTTCAACACGTGTGTTTGGTGAAGCAGATGATTGGGATGTTGAAGATGTGGTTCTAGTGCTTCCAGTTGAGGAGTGCTCTACATATAGTCCCTAGAGGGTTTCCTGCATTATTATTGTCTGCTGAGCTCAGCATGGCACTGCAGAGGGGAGACAACCTAGACCTGCAGGAGATTGGAATGCCAAATCTCCTCCAATGAGATGGATCATAGAATCATAAGATTACAAAATCCTTCAGTGCAGAAGGAGGCTATTCGGCCCATTGGATCTGCACCAACCACAATCCCACCCAGACCCCATCCCTATAATCCCATGCATTTACTCTAGCTAGTCTCCCTGACACTGAGAGACAATTTAGCATGGCCGATCTGCCTAACCTGCACATCTTTGGATGTTGAGGAGAATGATGGATTTGATGATCCTGAGGAGGAGGATGAATGCTGGACAGTGGAGAGGGACAGAATTAGCCAATGTGTGAGGGATACTTTGATCGCTTCTCATTTCGGTGACGAGCAGCAGTGGCAGATGGTGAGTCTCCCACAGTGGGTGTAAGGTCAAAGCAATGATGCTGCAGAGGCATTATCTAACCATTTGATTGCATCTTTTATTTTATCTTCAAAATATTGCCCCCTTCCATTCCAATCTCTCTCTTTTATTACCTTTCCAACCCACGTGCAAGTTTGATGAGCTGCCTGTTCCCCAGCACCTTGCTTTCAAACTCCTGCTCCTTCTTTCCAATCTCTCCAGAACCTGTCCCACTCAAACTGAATGTTCCTCTTGCTTTGTCTCTTGAAAATACTCTCCACTCTAACTGACTCCTGACGCTGCCCAGAATCAGTTCAGCAATTTCTGCTGTCTTGCCCACTGAAATGTGATTCCTTCTATCATGCCACTTCATATCCTTCCTTCCAAACTTCCTAAATTCCTCTTCAAAATCCTCCTCCTTGAACATGCCTTTAGTTTTCACCTTCACTCCAACTTTCACTTTTGTATTCACTGTATTTGGTGTCCAGTTTTCTTTTCTGACTTATTGTGAAACACTTTAAGATACTTTCCTGTTTGTGAGGAATGTTGTACAAATGTTCTAATGTAAGATCACAGATGTAGAATGTTAATTCTGTTTCTTTTTCCACAGAGCTGCAGACTGTTTTCAGTGTTTTTGTTTTTATTTCAAATTTTCACGATCTGCAGTATTTTGCTTTTGTTCCATAAAAATTGGCATTGAGAATGGGCTGCATGTGGGCAGGTGGATTTTATGTCCCCACCGCTTCTGGTAAGAGATCCTGAAATATACGAGAATAGTGTGGAAGGGTAATTATCATTGCGTTCAACATTGCACATCCTTATAGAAAATGAATAATGAAGTTTATTGGTGTCTTGGGCAACATTTGCCCCTCCATCAATACCATCAACACATTAAATGGTGCATGTAGTCTTTTATGTTGTTGGATATGGGACCTCACTTTCGTTTTTGCTTATGTAACCACAGCCATTGTGCTCTCAAGCTATTGTGTGTGAACCATTCTGAGATACGCTAAAGTGATAAATAATTGTAAAGCTATTTTCTAATGCGTACAGTGATGTTGAGTTGTGTAACTCATGTGCGCAAAACAGTGGAATAGATAATCATGAATGGTTAATGATGTCTAATTCTTTTTGAAAGGTTGAGACCATGCAATGAATTGATTCTGTTTTCATTCCAGGCACCCGAACTTGAATACAGGTTGATCAGCTCAATGTCTCTTGTCTCTGCGAGCTGTCGGGGTTATGTAAAATAAGATTGGATAAACCCAATCCAGTTCATCGCTCCACTGCATAAAATGTAACTGATGCAACTGGGGTTAAAAATTCCTTGAGTTTGGAAAAATAGTTTTCTGAGATGTTATGAAACAGATTGGAGACAATTTTTTTTATTAATTCGTGGGACATGGGCATCACTAGCTGGCCCAGCATTCATTGCCCAACCCTAGTTGCCCTGGATAAGGTGATGGTGAGCTGCCTCCTTGAATCACTGCAGTCCATGTAGGTTGACCCACAATGCCATTAGGGAGGGAATTCCAGGATTTTGACCCTGTGACCAACTTAGGATGGTGAGTGGCTTAGAGGGGAACTTGCAGGTGGTGATGTTCCTGTGTATCTGTTGCCTTTGTCCTTCTAGATGGGAGTGCTTGTGGGTTTGGAAGATGCTGTCTAAGGATCTTTGATGAATTGCTGCAGTGCATCTTGTAAATAGTACACACTGCTGCTACTGAGCGTCAATGATGAAGAGAGTGGATGTTTGTAGATGTGGTGACAATCAAGCAGGCTGCTTTATCCTGGATGGTTCCAAACTTTTGAGCGTTTTTAGAGTCACACTCCTGACTTGTGTCTTGTAGATGGTGGATAGGCTTTGAGGAGTCAGGAGCTGAGTGACTCGCCACAATATTCCTAGCTTCTGACCTGCTCTTGTAGTCACTGTGTTTATGTGATGAGTCCATTCTGGTCAATGGTAACCCCAAGGATGTTGACAGTGGGGGATTCAGTGATGGTGACACCATTGAATGTTAAGGGGGCAGTGGTTAGAGTGTCTCTGAGAAAGTAGAAGTGTTGGTGGACTTTCTTAACAACAGCATTAGTATGGAGGGACAGGTTGTTGGTGATCTGGACATCTAGAAACCTGAAGCTCTCGACCATTTCCACTTCATCTCCATTGACGTCAAAAGCGGCATGTCCTCCATTATGTTTCCTGAAGTTAATGATAATCTCCTTCATTTTCTGACATTGAGGGAGGGATTATTGGCATCGCACCATTTTACCAGATTCCCTATTTCTTTTCTTTACTCCACCTCATCTTTGTTTAAATCTGACCCACCACAGTAGTGTCATCAGCAAACTTGAAAGTTGAATTGGGGGAGAATTTGGTCACAGTCATAGTGCATAACGAATATAGTTAGGAGCTGAGGACACAGCCTTGGGGACACTGGTGTTGAGGATAATCGTGGAGGAAGTATCATTGCCTATCCTTACTGATTGCGGTCCATGGGTTAGAAGTCTAGGATCCACTCACAGAGGGAGGAATTCACTGAAAAAATGACTAATGTGTCATATCCAGTAGGAAAAGCATTGTGAATTCTGCTAGGTAGGCTGGAACAATCCAGATTGTAATTCACCCACACTAAGTAATTTTTTTTTGGAAATTGGGGTGAATTATGCCGTGAAAAGGATGTGTGAGACCTTGACAAGGCGCTGGCAAGACTGATTCCTCAGAGATTTTTAAAGGGCATCCCAATCTCAAAGTAAAGTTGAAGGTCCCACTCCCCCACTCATGGGATTGCAACCTCTCCAAAACATGGGGAACACCTCAACCCTTTACCCCACGCTGTGATAAATATCCAGGTCATCCCTTTCCTACACAATGCAGACATCAACATGACCTGCCCAACTCTCACCAGCATTGCTCCCCCCGGCTCCGCCTCCTATCCCAATAGATAGTATTGGCCCACTTCAAGTGAACGAGACTCCGCTACAGGGTCGCATGAGGATCTATCCCCTTCAGGTACTCACTTCAGACTTCCCCTTCAGGTCGCACTCCCAAGTTGGCAGTGCCAGTGTGCCAGGATCCAGCTACATACCTGACCATCTAGGGACTCCAATGGCACCTGAGCTCCTTGGCGTGGTCTTCACACCTTGTCTCCATTTGTGAAGAGCAGTAGTGATTCCTGCTCCTGGCTGACTCCTGGAAGCTGGGTGAATATGGCCAAAAACAGAAAATAAAGATTTCAATATGTTAATCCGGTTCACGTCTATCTGGCTAGAAACCAAATTATGCTTCTGGTGGGGCCGGGAGAATCTCAAAAGGGGCTGTCCCCAGTGCAAATCATGTTTGGGCCCTCTTGTGATGTTCCTCAACCATGGGGAAGTTGTGGGGGAGGGTGCAGAATCATCCCCCTCTCCTGCCCTCCCCTCGGACCATAATCTGCATTATTTTTTACAGGTGGAAGTTAATGAGTGATTGGTGTTCAACAGTCTAATACAACATCAACATGTTGCAGATCAGTTTCTTCAGTTTTATTTATTCCTGTGCAGGCATATGTCCCAATCTAAGTAAAATAGAAGATATTAAAGCTATGCCAAGTGCTCAAGGTAAGAACAATGGTCAGATGTGTCTAGATCTCTTTAATTTCTCACCTCCATACATTTTGATCCTCATTTTGATCAAAATTCTTCCTGGGATAGAGTCGTTGATAAAGGATGTGCCTTTGCTGTGGCATGAAGACCAACAATCTCTGGTCAAAGCACAGTCATTACTGGAAGCATCAATATTGTAATTTTACAATCCTTGGCAGACAACTACCCTGGAGATAGATGTCTCACAGAGAGGTCTTAGAGCATGTGATACTACAAAAAGACAAACCCATTGCATTTACATTTGCTTCAAAATCACTTCACATTGAGAAGGAAACATTAAACTTTGTGTTTGGAATCATGTGTTTTCATACCTATCTGGAAATCACATGTAGGCCAGAGCTTGCATAGATGGCAGATTTCCTTCCCTGAGGACATCAGTGAACCAGATGGATTTGTTTATTACAACAATCGACAATGATTTCATGGTCATCTTTGGACTTCCAATTGCAGAATTTTACTGAAAACAAGATTCATCACCTGCCACTGTGGGATCTGAACCCGGTCCCCAAACCTTAGGCTTCTACACTGACATCGTCAGCCATGATGTCAGTTGGTAATCCTTGTCCCCCACGAGCCATCCTGACAGTCTTGTGTAGTCCAAGAACACTCCGGGGATATCCGAGTGTCCCAAGATGAGGCTGTCATGCTGTCATGCTATTATATTCAATGCACTGGGCAGTCAGTGTGTGAACTGTGACTTGGAGTCCTATGAGGAATCAGATGTTAGTTCCTGCGCCCTTTTCCATCTTCTCTCTCTGAGTAAGATACAGCCAATCCTTTGGGTTTGCATGTTTCGGTCGTGAGAATCCCTATTGCCCAGATACAGAACCCTGGTACCCTCGGCCATTGTCAGTAGCATGGGGTAGATTGCACTGAGCTCTGTGGCATCCATGTAAAAAATTATGTGGCCATAAAAAGGCACATACTGAGGAATGCTTGCAGCATGATTTCTGGGTGTACCCTTCTGGTATAAGCTAGTCTCTAGGAATGGCATGCAGTTCAGGAAGAACAAAGAACCCTCCTAACTTCTATGGAATTAGACATTAAGGTGCTCATTGCAGGGGTTTATGCAGTATGAAGAGTATTCAACAAGATCTCTTGATTGAGGCAACAGCTGCCAGTTTCAGTGTTTGTAACTGTTAGTGGGGCCTGGGATGGAATGACAAAAATAAATCACAGAGCCTTTCAGATAGATAGAGAGCACAGTAACCAGTGAGACGCTAGTGGGTTTTGCAAATGGCAACATAGACAGTCCCTCATGGGTCTCCCAGTAGTCACTGAAAATATTCAGTACACGAACCCAACACAGCTAGGGGCTCTGATCTGCTGACCTCCAACCCTACCAAGTTCCCCCCAAGCCGCTGTGCCCTTGAACGTTCCCACCCTCTGCACCATGACACCAGTTGATTTATCCTTTTGCACCCTGGAGGTTAATGCCAAGTGGCACTCATCTCCTCACTTGTCCTCACAATGCGTGATGCCTGGACCACAATACAAAAGACCAATGATGATTTGAACCCTTGTGACTTCCAAATGGGGATGGGAATATTCTGGAATTGGGGATAACCACATGACAAATTTGCTTATGAGATTAAAATCCAGCCAATCTCATGCTAATTAGCCTCGTGCCCTTCCTGGTCAAGGTCTGATTTGAACCAAAGAAAGGGGCCAAGAAGATCACAAACCATTTCACCCCAGGCGCAAAACCTATCTTTGAGTCTGGCATTTTTCCCAGATTAGTGCAGTCTGCACCAGGGACAACATGGCTAGAAAATCATAGCATCATATTTACTTTTGTCCCTTTTCATCTCATCCATTAAATATCCTGAACAGTGTGATGACATATGTTGTCAATCTGCATGGTGCAATAGTTAAAGTTGTGATTTGAACCAGTTAAAATATTTTGCATCACAAACATGCTGTTTATTTTTGTACATACATGAATTTATTTTTCTTAACCTGAGTTCTTGATTTATATTATCTCTGAGATTTTACAATATGAAAAACCAACTTCTGTATACTTCTTAATGTCATTAATATCAAGCTGTTCTCTCAGGTATAAAAGGTTTTTATACCTGTGTCGTTATCTCTGATCAAAGCAGTGACTGATCACTCTCATTGTTAATGAATTGGTAGGAACCGCATATTACATTTTGTAAAGATATCGGACTGCATAGCAGTATAGGAGGATGGAATTGGATTGGACAAGGCAGAACGCATACCTGTAATTCTCTACACTGATTGTGAAATTTTGACTTTCATTGTATGGGTACTGAACTTGCTCGCCTATTATGCTATTACCCCAATTTTCATTTTCATCGGATGAGCAAGATCCAGAGAGATAATAGGTTAGAGGTGGGATCATTAAAGGATTATTTGTCATTTTGTTTTGTTTAAAAAAAAGTTCATTTTATTCAGGTTGAACTTGCTTCAATTTATTTTTTGGTGGTAGAATTTCTGAGCTGATCTAAGTGAGCAATATTGATGATGGGGAAGGAGATAGATTAGATATCCATTTATTGAATTTGCAAGGTATTTGCATATCTGTATATTGCTGATCATGGCTTTTTGTGTGCTTGAAGAATATCATTCAGCATTGCCTGGAAACCCACAAGTGTTTATTCACTAATGTGATGGAATAATTCATATTTCTGAGGTGTAACATCATTTTCTAGCTTAAGTTAAGAGGAAGGCTTTCATAATTTTCTCTAGCAATGAGTTGTAAAGAAACACCACTGGATTTAAAAGTAGCAGTGAAACTTTATTCAGAGAAAGCGAAGAGTTAGAATAGCCATGTGTCATATCATCAAAGTGCTGTCATGTACAAATTAGATGACATTGGGAGAAGTTTTCTCAGAGCGCAAGGTACAGTGAAATTATAAACCTGTTCACAAATAGTTTATTTTGTGTTTTGTTCACACTTCTCAGAGAGAGGAAATCTCCAAATGTAATTGTTTACATTATTATAGCCAGTGTTTCTAAATATGATAAAAGTTTGCCAATTTTCCATCATTCCAACTTCAGATGATGCCCCCAACAGAGTCTCACAATGAATTCTTGATTCAGTAAGATTTTTGCAATGTTAGATAGAATATAATATCAAACAAGTTTATCTTTAAATGTTTTGCCCTATCTCCCATAAATGGATCCGACAGCATCTGTGGAGAGAGAACAGAGCCAACATTTCGAGTCTGGATGACTCTTCGACCATGCTGTCAGACCTGCTGAGATTTTCTAGCATTTTTTATTTTTGTTTCAGATTCCAGCATCAACAACAATTTGCTTTTATCCCATAAATGGATCTTGTTATTATCCAGAAATTCTACCTTTTGGGTTAGTTTTCAACAATAAATTCACCACAGAAATTTATTTAGAGTTGACTGTGTATATATCTATGTAATGGACATTTTTATCAATGTAAACTAAAAGCTAATGCAGAATTTGGCTTGAGTTTATAACCATTAAGTTGACTGGAATGTTGGCATTTTAAGTGCACCATTACAGATGCTCTCTGTTTTTTTTTATCTTTTTCCCATGGGACTATTTTTCCAGGTTATGGATCACACTTATTTAGCAATCGAACATTGAAAGAAAAAAATCAGCATTTTTATGCTGCTGTTAAATCCATTGTGATCTCTGGACATGTCAGAGAGAAATAGGACACGGAACCACTGTTGTTATTTTTGTTATATAACCACTAAGTTCAGTGTCTCCTGTAGGGACACAGACAAAGAAAAAAGCAACAGAACATGAAGACTCCGTGAGTTGTCATGACATTAATACTGCAATGAGAAAAAGACTTGTGCAAAAAAAAATGTCATGATGATATTCTTTGTTCTTTGATACATGCAATTGGGATATTTTCTGAGGATGTAGAGTATTATATAAATGATCTAGGAGTTAATATCTGGTCACTGTGTACAATTGATTCTGCTTTCATTTTATTAGACATGAACTTACTTATTCAATTTGAGACTGAAGTTAACTCAGGCACAGCGCAGTGGGATCCCTTAATCTTGAACAAAGCAGAGTGAGATTTCCAGTTCAATTAGACTGGAATCTATTCATATATAGATGAACTCTCTTCGTGAAAGCAAATCTCCATCGGACTGTCTTCTCTGGGTTTACTTATGGAAGAAAGTGGTAAGAATAAGGAAATTGGGGATAGATTTGATGAGAGTATTCTAAACCCATGCTGAATTGTGTGATCTTCAGTGTCATCAATTATCCCAGCTAGTGTTACTGTGCTGTGTCAAAAATGAGATACTGTATAGTGCTTTTTGAAAAATATTTACAATTCTCTGTCTTTGAAAACAGCAGATGATGAATCAGCCTATTTAAGACAATGCTAAACATTGTTAAGACTGAAAAATCCCCAAGTCAGAATCAGTAACTTGAATACGTGTATAAAAATACCAGATTTTTCACAGCCCAGTTAAGAAACATATTTTTCTCGCAGTGACATCCCTTAAAGAACAATTCCAAAATTCAAAAGGAAAAGAAAGACATGACTTTAACCGCAATGAAAATAATTCTCTGCTTTAAAATGAAGCAACCATTTATATTCAAAAATGCAATTAAGACAACCCGTAAATTGGGAACTGTGATATTGCTAATGTAATGCCAAATAGTGCTGACTTTGGGGTAGTTTGTGGCCTGCTCACACAGTCAATGGTGACCTCTATTGAGCGCAAGTTCAAAGCACTGACTTTGTGTTTGCACAACTGAAGTATCTGCCAATTGTGATGTATTGCTGACCTCTTGTGTTATCCAGCTTATCCCGGAGGTGATCTTCATCATTTATTGTTAGCATTTCCTTAAAGCCATGGCTGACATCTGTTGCTTCCATTTAGGCTGTATAAACCAGAGCTATCTTTCTTCAATACTTGAACAGATGGTCAGGCAGTGTTATTAAGTCATTACTTTTGTCCATGAAGATACACTTAAGCTAATTCTGGAAGAGATCAATCAGGAACTGTGCAAAAGTTTCTGCTTCTTCGAAGTTTGCAGGTATAGCTCTGGCAGAACCATGAAGTTTAAAATGGTCCCGATATGAGATTTTCAGTTGTGAGTTGTTTACACGGGACATGCCTATTTGCAAACAAATTAAAGAGCAACAATCTGCATCTCTCTTTTGGATCAAAGGGACCAATGTATTTTTCAAACACTGTTCCTCTTTTGGCTACAAAACAAGTCAATTCACTCAAGAAATAATTTTTTTTGTTATGTGCTTTGAACGTTGCAGGCATGTGATAGTTTTTAAATAAAAGCAAATTCTTTATTCCATCTTTCTTTTCCATCTTCCTTTTTTCACCCCTTCTTTTTGTGATTTTTCCTTCTCACAGCGTGGTTAACAATTGAATTGAGCAGTATTTCAGTCAATCTTGTTGGCAGCTATGGGCCCATAGTTATTTATCACCTTTCTTTTGGCGGCCATATCTCCCTCAAAATTTCTTATTTTCAGTAACATGGACAAGACAATACAAGACAAAGGTCACAGTTTACTGACACGGTGCATATACGTGGGTATTCACAAAGAAAGGAAGGCAGATTCTCACATGATGGTGTCTAAGGACAGCAACGCAAAGAGGAGCAGTGCAGTGGACACTCCTTTTCTGACGTCAGCTGTTATGTTCAGGTAAGCTTTTAAAGGTCGTAAGAGTTTCAGAGGAATTAGCGAGGACGTGGGTGGGTGACTGAGTGAGTGTGTAGTCAAGTCATGTTGGAGGTTGGATAGTCAAGTCAGAGATTTGGAATTGGGTGGAAGTGTGGGCAGTTGGGTTGGGATGGCTGGATATTTTGGTAGGAGGCATATGTGAAGGAGGGCAGTAGGTTAGTTATACTATTAATCACTGAGTTCATAGAATCATAGAAAACCTACAGTACTAAAAGAGGCCATTTGGCCCATTGAGTCTGCACCGACCACAATCCCATTCAGGCCCTACCCCTATATCCCTACATATTTTACCCACTAATCTCTCTAACCTAAGCATCTCAGGACACTAAGGGGCAATTTTAGTATGGTCATTCAACCTAATCTGCACACCTTTGGACTATGGGAGGAAACCAGAATACCTGCAGGAAACTCATGGTGACATAAGGAGAATGTGCAAACTTCACACAAACAATGACCCAAGCTGAGAATCAAACCCAGGTTCCTGGAGCTGTGAAGCAGCAGTGTTAACCACTGTGCTACCATGCTGCCTGAGTTACATGAGAAATTAAACAGTGGGGCAATCTGTGTTAAGCATAAGAGTAAACGTCATACATCAGTCCTAGTCTCTGACCCTGAATTCACTGGGCCAGACCTTTGTTGTGTGTATTGTTGCTGACTGTGAAGATTATTGCAAGCTTTCCTTTGTGTGTCTTTCCAGCTTGGACTTCCAATGAAGGCTGGGATATGAAGCCTTGATGCAGAAATCCAAGAGAAGAGGTAGGGTTGTAATTGTCTTCACAGTAAGTGGTGAAATCCTCAATATTGCCACTGACTGGAAGATCTGGGCTATTTGCCTCTAGTGCAGGAAAGGCTATTCATCAAGGATGGCCACAATGAGAGAAAGGAAAAGATTGGTAAAAGCAAAGCAGCACACAGGACAATTTTCCTTTTTACATTAGCTTCCATACTCAGGTCAGGTTTTCAAAGTGCCAAGTCTTTCAGTGGGGTGAGTAGGTGTGTGAATGGGTAAGTGAGTGGGTAATTTGGTGTAGTGCGTGTGGGTAGCCAAGCTGTTGGGCTGGTGAATAGTTGAGCCAGGGAATGAAGTTTGTCAGGTCAAGGAGGTGGTTGAATTGGAATGGGAAGAGGGTTTGAGGCTTATGTGTTGGATGTAATGTGTTTGGTTGCACTGTTAATCATTGTGTTACTCCAGACATTAAACAAGAATAATTCTGGGGGAATAATATGGATAAGTAGTGTGTAACTAGCCCAAGTCTCTGACACTGAGATCATTAAAGAGACATTCATGAAGGGTCCCACAATGCACAAATGACCCCATAGGAAATTTAAATTTCCAGGGCAAGTACAGGGCCAGAACTTCCAATGGGTCCTAAAACACAACAGTGACAGACATCTCAATATTCGTGGCTGTTTGTGGCCCAGTATGTTTAGCATGCACGCACGCAGTCCTACTTGGCATGTAGGGCAGCCACAAGAACAAATTTAGCATCAAATTGGAATTTCTGATGCGAGTTCAGACAACAAAATGAAAGCGAATTGGCAAAACAGAAGCTAAATTCAAAGAGCATTTCCAGAAAGGAGCTTTATTGGGAATAAGCAAGAGGAATAAGAAATCCTATGAATATGTTGAATAGGAGAAAATAAAATAAAGTAATAAGACAATGAAAATGACACATTAAGCAGGAAATAAAAAGCTATAGCAGGTCTTTCTAGCGACTGTGGAGAGAAAAGCTATTGGATTTGATGAGTGGTGGAGAGTCCGTTTATTGAATCTGGAATGCAATTTCACCACTTATGAATTGTGTTTTTCTACAGGTGAGGAATGTTTGGCCTTGAACTGAGCAGTTCCACTTGCAAACTACTACTTCTTGCCATAAAGGTGACTTTGTTAACAACAGGCATACTTAACCATCGTCTTGTTATTTTCCAGTGTTCCATCATTGAGTTCACAATAGCTATCTGTGGGGTAGAAATAATTTGGTGTTCAATGACACCAAGATAAGCAAGTGATGTGGAACTGCTCCATTTGCCACTGATAACATAATGATTTCCCTCCTTATTCCAATAGGAAAACAACATAATATTTTGCAGCTTGATAGATACTAGCCATAGCTGAATGTGATAGTGTCAAACACAGCAGTTTGTCTGAATTATAAAAAATAAAATTAACGAATCTTTGACTCCAGCACCATCAATAACTGAATAGTTTTGGATAAAATCATTTCATCCATCAGTGTTGCTGTCTGGAAAGCTAATGGTTGGTTGGTCACAGATATAGATCTCAATTTTAATTTGACTAAGAAGAGTGCTTTCTATCCCAAAGAACACTCCAACACATTTTAAAAATTAATTTTTGAGGTGTGGTATCACTGGCTAGAGCAGCACTCGAGGAGGTGATGGTAATCCATCTTCATAAAAGGCTTCAGTTCTTGCGGTGTTGGTATACCCACGATGCTGTTAGGGAGAGTTACAGGATTTTGACCCAGAGACAGTGAAGGAATGGCGGTATATTTCCATGCCAGAACGGTCAGTGTATTGAAGAGGAACTACTGGATAGTGGTGTTCCCAGGTGCCTGCTGTCCTTGTCCTTCTAGATGCTGGTGATCATTCATTTGGAAGATACTGCTTAAGGAGCAGTAGTGAGTTCCTGCATTGTATTCTGTAGATGGTAGACATTGCTGCTACAGTTGGAAGGAATGAATGTTTGTGGAAGAGGTGCCACAATCAAATGGATTGCTTCATACCAGATGGTGTCAAGCTTAGAAGTCATAGAAATCCCACAGTACAGAAAGAGGCCATTTTGGTCCATCTAGTCTGTACCGACCACAATACCACCCAGGCCCCGCCCCCATATCCCTACACATTTTACTCGCTAATCCCTTTAATCCACACATGTCAAGACACTAAGAAGCAATTTTAGCATGGCCAATCAACCTAATCCGCACATCTTTGTGGGAGGAAACCGGAGCACCCGGAGGAAACCCAGGCAGACATGAGAAGAATGTGCAAACTCCACACAGACAGTGACCTGAGCCAGGAATCGAACCCAGATCCCTGAAACTGTGAAGAAGCAGTGCTAAACACTCTGCTATGGTGCCGCTCAAGCTTCTTGAGCATTGTTGAAGTTGTGTGCATCCAGGCAAGTGGACAGCATTCCATCACACTTTTGACTTGTGCCTTGCAGATAAAGAATGGACAGGCTTCGGGGAGTTAGGAGAAGATTGGATTTTTAGCCTCTGACCTGCTCTTGTAGCCATAGTATATGGTTAATCTGGTTTTGGTCAATGGTAACCATCAGGATGTTGATAATGGGGAATTCAGTGATGGTAATTGTATTAAAATGTCAAGGGGAGATAGTTTGATTCTCTCTAGTTGGAGATAGTCAAAGTCTGGCATTTGGATAGCGTGAATATTACTTGCCACTTGTCACTCCAAGCCTGACAAAAAAGCAATGACAGTCACCCAATGCAGTGTTGTCCTTGTGACCATTTGGGTGATTCCACTAACATCCATGGGCTTTCTTGAGTCAGCTATTTGACTAATTATTGGTTGGCTTCCACTTGATGACCACTAGGAATTGGCACACTTGCCTACAGAAGTGATCAGTGATCCCCTGTTATAGATATTAAAGAATCATTTGTGGCTTAAGAGAATTATGTCAGCAAGAGGAACAGAATTGAAAACCTGTGGAAGGGTCTCCAATCTTTCACACATGCAAATTGACTGACAAGGATTATTTGGCAGTCAGAGAAAAGAAATCAGTTCCTGCAATAATGATGACACAGTGGCAAGAGGTGACTGTTGAAGTTAATGCCATCTGCAGGATGCTCAGATTGGTTCAAGGACAACCTTGGGAAAGCTCAGGTTCCCTTTGGGAAAGGCAAAGTGCACTTTGGAATTGTTAAAGGTAGACATGAATGTTCATGACGGGTGAATAAACTCATTGGAATTGTCAAGTTTATTGGAACTTGCAAAGAGTGATGTCAAAGCAAACTGACAGATGGAGCTGTCAAGCCACAAGAATTTAAATCTCTTGCCCTTTAAATACTTGTAAGTAAACAGTTGGCTGTTTTAAATAGCAACAGTGCTTACTATTGCACTCCATCTGTTGAAATAACTCTCAGATTTATCATTACAACAGTAGTGCTGCATGACTGATATCGCAACCTATCATTGTCATTAAGCACTGAGCTTAATACCAGTTTGCAACCTGATTAATAGCTCAAAGTGTTTGTTGTTTCCTCAGAAGGAACTCTTCAAATGCAGACAATAAACATATGCAAAACCTACTCCAACTTATAAATCAAAGAAAGGGTTGAATAAAGAAACTTCATAACTCCAAAGTTGGAGCGTTGACATAGTCCAATCCAAGCTCTCCATAATTCCCAACAGGTTCACATTTATAGTGAGTCAACTGGTCAGCTGATCATCACACCATTCGGTAATTGGTTCCATGGCTTACTGAGTCAGCTGACTCTTACAGTTTGTTACCACTCATCACATTACATCTGATAAAATTGTCACCGGTTACATTCCAACACTTACCTTTGAAGTAGAATACGAGGAACACATTTGTTTGAATAAGGGCATGATATGGAGATGCTGGCATGGACTGGGTAGGTACAATAGGTAGTCTCACAACACCAGGTTAAAGTCCAACAAGTTTATTTGGTAGTATGAGCTTTCATAGCATTGCCCCTTCATCTGGTGAGTGAAAGATCATGCTACGAAATAAAGCTGTTGGACTTTAACCTGGTGTTGTGAGACTAATTACTTAGCATAAGTTGTGGAAGGAAGTTAAAATGCAGTGAAAGAGTTTTTATTAGTCAGAGTGGTTTTCTTTCATAGTAAATCCATCTATTAACATTGAGGGGTTTTATTTAAACTAAGCATGGGTTTTGATATCTCCTGGGCATGGGTTGGCATGAGTTGGACACTAATTTGTCACAGGGCTAAAAAGGGGCATGAGAGTGGGCATCCCCACAGAACACCAGCAATACTCCCTATACCCACCCCCCCTCCACAGGTCCTAGAATGGCAACACAACCACCACACCACCCCCCCTCCATTCTTCCCCCTACTCATAAACACACAAACAGAACCCATACAGTCGTGGCCACAGACAGTGCTGCTTGACAAGTCTTAAGGCTGCAGCACTGCCACTTTAGAGAGTTTCCAGACTATCTCTCACCTGTAACAATGCTTGCTACTGTTTGCATTAGGACTCTGAAGTGTCAGCGCTCTGAATGGGGTCCGTGCTAAGAACCAAAATCAGGCCCTGTGAACTACAGCAACCTCCCCCCACACCTACCACAAACTGGTGCAATGAGATCATAAAATTTCATCCAGGGTGTAGAGAAAGGTCAACTTAATATTAGGTAGGTCCATTCAAAATTTTGATGGCAGCAGGGAAGAAGTCATTCTCTGTGGCAGATGCAATATAATGAGGGCAAGTTTCCACTTTGGCAGGGAAACAAAATGGCAGAGTATTATTTAAATGGTGATAGATTGGACAATGTTGATACACACAAGCAACCTAGGTGTTTTTATACACCAATCGCTGAAGCAAGTATGAAAGTGTAGCAAGAAGTTAGGAAAACAAATTGTATGTTGGCCTTCATTGCGAGAGGGTGAATACAGGAACAAAGATGTCTTACTGCAGCTGTACAAGGTCTTAGTGAGACCATAGGTGGAGAATTGTTTCGGTCTCCTTATCTCAGAAGGGTATATTTGTCATAGAGGGAGTGCAGTGAAATTCAGCTGGTGTGTCTCACAGAATGGTAGAATGGTGAGAAGATACTGGGGCAACTCAGCCTCTATTCACTGTAGTTTAGAAGAAGGAAAGAAAACCTCACTGAACTGAATTATGTTCTTATAGGGCTGGACAGACTGGATGCAAGGATGATGTTTCCCCAGCATGATATGGGTGTTGGTACATGTAAGTGTCTCAAAAATATCTTCTGAAACTTCTCTGCCATAGTGCAGAAGAAAGGCATTTTCCTTTAGCCATCTATAAATTTAAAACCTACCATTGCACCTCTGAAATATTGAAACTTTTGCTAATGTGGGAAAACAGACCAAAGAAATGCTTCATATTTCATCAACTTCACTGCTAACATGAAGTTCTAATGTAAAAAACACCAGAAACATCCAGAATTAAATTTGAACAAGCAACAATGAGCTTCCTTTATGAAACTGCTTCTGTCAACTCTAGCAGATTCCCTTTGCTGGTACAGATGCATATGGTAGCTCAAAGTGAACAATATGAACACTGAACTTTTCAAAGCACTACACTACTGATACTCTTGATAACCATATGAACAAAGTCCTTGGATGTTCAGCAAATCTGTCACTTTGATAAGGTCCAATGTTGAGAAGCTGTATCTGAGGGAATTGAAGTGAACTGTTCAAGCCTGGTGAACTATGGACCACTGAAATGTTGCAGACATCACCTGGACCTGACTAGAGAAACTGGTACAAAATCTGTCAGCAGCATGGATATCTGCAGCTTTCCGAATGACGTAGTTACGTTCTGTAAGCATGGTTCCAGGTCTCCAAATCTTGTATAACATATGGAATGCATCCTCAACAACTCTGTCCCCTCAGCCAATTGTTGAAGGTAAGAGTTTTGTATAGATGATTAGTCAAAGGCAATAACCTCATTTATGTAAGAAGGAGAAAATAGCACCACAGTTTATACTAAATAATTTCACTCAGCAACAGCAAAACACTTAAATGATAAGAGAAACTATTGGATACCTACAGAAGACAGAAAGCATTAAGAAAATTCAGAGCTGAGATATTGTAAGAAGTAATAAATTTTCATAATGAGCAACGTTTTATCAGTGAACTCTTTTATTTTGAGAAGGCAATTGACAATACACTGTAACCCTAGAGGAATTCCAGAAAACTGCAATTTTTGATTAGGATTTGAGGTGTGCAGGGAAACCAAGCACATTTGCAGACTTCTTTGGTGATGGTTGGAAATCATTTGGAGCTTTGAATGGTATTCCTTTACAGTGATCAATTGACAGTAGCTCTGGAGGATATTTCTGCTTCTTGGTTTTGACATTGTCTGGAAGGTATCTCCCACTACCTACTAGCTGCCTAATGACTGTCAGTGTTCCACATATCTCCATCCTAGTCTCCTGCAAAGCCTTGGGATAAATTCAGTTCATCCTATTTGATGTGGTTTACTACTGAGTCATTTTTGCCATCACTGTCACAGTTTGCCAGTGTTACATCTTAACAACTGCTCCTAGAAGATGGCAAAATTTGAAATATTTTCCCTGGAGAAGTGTAGTTCCTGACTGGGGTAAAATCAGCTCCATTGTCAGACGCAGATACACACTCTGACTTGAATAATGGCCCCAATGGCCCTTTGCTGTTGCTTATTATTAGCTGCATGCAACATGTTTAACAAAATATAAAATTAAAGTGCTGTGTGCACTGAAGCAACTGAGTTGCTCTTTTCAATGTTTGCAGTCCTGCAGCATATTGGAACTGTACTAACACTTTCCATCACCAACACACCATATTTATAGCAGATGTGCTACAAGGAAAGCAAGAGAAAATCTATGTGATTGGTTCTAATTGGTGCTCACTAAGCCAAAGCAGAATTATCATTGGATCCATGTTTTAACATGATTTATTCTAATTACTCCATGCAGGAACTTTAGATGCATATGCTAAAATGAACAAATGCTCACTTAATGTTACTACACAAAATATTTTCCCTTAATTCTGCTTAATGCAATGCATGTTTTTATTCATCAAAACTTTGTGAATGTCTCCGGCAAGGCCATCAGTTTTGGTGCCCATCATTAACTGTCTTTGAGAAAGTGGTGGTGCCGATGTGATGATGGAGAAGAGAATTCCAGGTTTGACATCAAATAAACAGTGATATAGTTGTAACCCAGCATGGCGCAGCTTAAAACAAACATGCAGATGTTGGTGTTCCTTGCATCTGCTGCCTTTATCCTTCTAAATGGTAGAGGCCACAAGTTCATAAAATTATAGAATCCCGAAACTGCAGAACAAAGCAGATCAGCCCATCGAGTATGCACAGATTACAATCCCACCCAGGCCCTATCACCATAACCTCACTTATTTATGCTGCTAACCTCCTGACACTAAGGGGCAATTTAGTATGGCCAATCAACCTAACTCGCCTGTCATTCAGAATGTGGGAGAAAACTGGAGCACTGTGAGGAAACCCATGGAAACATGGGGAGAATGTGTAAATTCCACAAAGACAGTGACGCAAGGCTAAAATTGAATCTGGATCCCTGGCGCTGTGAGGCAGCAGTGCTAACCACTGTACTGCCCCTTCAGAAAGTTCAGAAGGTCCTGTTGTAAGAATCTTGACAGGTGCTGAGGTGCATCTTGCAGATGGTACATATTGGTATCTGTTGATACCCTGAGAGATGACCAGTATGTCTTTTAAGTATATTCAATGATGGAGATTCCACAACCTGCTGCGGTAGAGAATTCTAAAGATACACAATCCTTTGAGTGAAGTGGGCCTCATCTCAGAACTAAAATAATCATTCTGAGAGTGTGCTCATTGTTCTAGATTTCTCATCCGGATGAAACAAGCTCCATATCTACTCTGTCCAACCCCTGAAAGTGGCATCGGGGACCCTCCCACAAGACCAAAGGGATCTGGCTGGATGTGGTAGAGGAGGGGAGCAATCATGGAGCCATACACTGAACCAGGGTCAGTGCAGGAACTGGGTCAGTGTCCTGATCCAGTCTACATGGGTAAGTGCGAATGGACGGCTATGCCAGAGTAAGGAGTGCGTGATCAGCCTTAATATCACATGGTAATTGAGACCTGGAAATTTGCATTTTGCGTGAGCTAAGAGGCAATGTGTGAATGACAGGTCGGTTTGTGCGATGGGTTGTTAGGCGGCACCTGACATGTCATGCACTCTGTATTTTGATGTGCAGGACAAATAGATGTAAAATGCTAGGGAGAGGAGAGGTTCCTTATTCCTACTCACAGCAGACAATGAAGGTTATTCATGCAAAGAAATCAGAACAGTTGCAGAGGCTGGACCAACCAGCTGGAAGGAGGGAGAGGCAACATCTACTGGTGGCATATGGGCTCACAGGATGGATATGATGAATGATGAAGCAGTCAAAATGTGATGATTCTTAATGTGATACTTTCTGTTCTCCACTGCAGGTTATCACCATCTTAGAGCAAGGCCATGGGAGCAGTCCAAAGATTCCGCCTCAGAGGGTGCCTTATCATCTATATGCCCCAGCACAGTTACACCATCGCTGTCTACTGAAGCTTTGCCTCTGGACTCAGGAGCACAATTTTGTGAACATTCCACAGAAACATCCCACCAGCTTGGGGAGAATATGATAGTCGGGTCCCCAAACAGTTGAAGGTTTGTTGGGAAAGAGGTCCCTACTGAGTCTCATGCTAATGACAAGCTTTTGGCCTCAAGAATCCTGTTGAGCATGCAGCAGAAGCGAGAGGAAAATGTGGCATTGGTAAGTTTTCCAAGTCCGACTCACTTGTTAAAATGCAAGTAATCTATAATCATTTATAATTGTTAATGGAGTCTGTCATAGAATCAGATGTTACGGCCATGGCCCACTCAATGATTGTCAATGTGATAGCAAGAGAGGAGATAGGGACATGGATATTGTTCCTGAATGAGATGTGTTACATTTTCATACATTCTTTATTGAATGTTCATATGTATTGTTACTTTTGTCATAATCATTCTATGGAACATGACTTAAAAAACAGATATAACTGGCCTATCCATCTTTATATTCTTGAGGATTTTGGCCTAATTTATACAAGTGTGTTTAATTAAAATAAAACAAATGTGGTTGCATTCAAAACACTTGAACAATGACCCTGATCAGAATAATTAGGCTGTCTGTTATATGGATGTCCCCAAAATGTCCTTGGTGCCAGCACAGATTAGCGAGTGCGTGCAGCAAATCTCCACTCCCCATTATTCTAGGTGCGAGAGAGTGCAGGTTTATAGTTTACTCAGCAAGTGGGGATGGCAGGACTAGGTCTACATCCCAAGAAGGTGAAGGAGGTCTGATGATCAAGTGATGGTCATGCAGAAGTATCTTGTTGTGCATCCATGAAAGGCTCATTGATTTGACTTATTATTGTCATATGTATTAGTATACAGTGAAAAGTATTGTTTTTTGTGTGTATAAAGACAAAGAATATCCTTCATAGAGAAGGAAAGGAGAGGGCGCAGAATTTAGTGTTTTAGTCATAGCTAGGGTGTAGAAAAAGATCAACTTAATATAAGGTAGATCCATTTAAAAAGCTGACAGCAGCAGGGAAGAAGCTATTTTTAAGTAGGTTGATTTCAGCTCAAGTACTACCACTAAGCTAATTGATCTTTCTCCTGTGGAAGATGGTGGGAGACAGTACTTCTAGGTGCGTGGGGTACTTGATTATGCTGACTGTTTTTCTGAGGCAGCAGTGTAGAGAGAGTCAATGGATGAAAGGCTGGTTTATATGATGAACTAGGCTTTGTTCATAACCCTTTGATGTTTCTTGAGGTCTTGGACAGAGCAGAAGCATATCAAGTTGCAATTTGACCAGAAATAATGCTTTCTATGGTGCACCTGTAAACGCTGGTGAGAGTCATAGGAGACATGCTAAATTTCCTTAACTTCATGTGAAAATAGAGGTGTTGGTGGGCTTTCTTAAATATAATGTCTGCATGGAGGGACCAGGACAGGTTATTAGTGATTTGAACACCTAGAAACTTGAAGCTCTTGACCATTTCCACTTTATCCCGTTGATGTAGACAGGGGCATGTCTTCCACTACGCTTCCTGAAGTCAATGATTATCTCCTTTATTTTAATGGCATTGAGGGAGAAATTATTGTCTGGGTTCCTCCCCCCTCCTTCAACAAGTCCTCATCATCCGAGGAAGGCTGATCTCCTTAAAACACTGGTCCACATTGTAGTGCCAGATTGTGCAGTGCATTAGCAGACCATGACTATTTACGACATCCTCTAGTATGCATTTGCAGAGCCCTTCCCCAGACTAGTCAAGGCACCAGATGCACTTTAAGATGGTCCAGTGATGTGCTCTATGATAACTTTTGGTGGAGGCATGAGTTTGACTATAGTGCTCCTCTGCCTCATTCTTGAGATGCCTCACAAACATTATCAGGCATGTGCACGGGGGCAAGTCCTTGTCACCAACGATCCATCCATCAACCTGGGCTGCAGTTTTGGAAAACTCCGGGAGCTGTACGCTGAACAAGATGTATGTATTGTGACAACTCCCTGGGAAATGAGCACTGACCTGCATTATGGTGGTGCCACACTATTTCTCATTTACAACATCATTTCTCATTTACGCTTTGCAAATGTAGCTGGCTGTTCCCAGTGAGCTTTTATGACTATGTGTGCAATTGATGATGACTTGCACTTGAGGAAATCTGGGGTCGACACCAAACATGGGCAACCTTGTAGCGTTCCTGTCTCCATCAGAAAATCTGCAGGACTCATGGCCTAGAACCATGACCCTATTTGTATGATTCACCAGCACACTAGTTCCAGCCCAAGCACTACCACTAGCTGATTGATTGCTCATTCCCTCACTGCTACCAATGCGTATTTATAATTAGATCTATGCATCATAATTTTTTTGAAGATAAGTCAATATTTGCAGCCCTTCTATTCTCCAGACGGTGCTAAATTAACCTTTCCACATGGCAGATGGCATTGCTTTGGTACAAAATGGGCACACTTCCCAGTGATAATGATGGCTACACAATCAATGTCTACCAAAAATAAAATGCCCTGTACAAAATACACTCATTTTACTTGTTGTGCTAATGATATAGATTATCATTTTTTTGTGTTTTTTTTGGAATGAATTATTAAAGCATGAGTATCAGATGAGTCAGTCAAGCTGTTTTTCAAGAAATATCAGCAGAGAGATTTTACCATATCTCACAGCAAACCAGGCAATCCATAAAAATATTGACAAAAGAGAAATTCAAATAAAACAAAAATACATCACCCCAAACTTCAAATTAATTGCAATTGTACCAAAATGAACTAAAGTGTTTTACTAAGAACAATGATCACAATTTTTGATGAAGTAAACAAAGTATTTCACTGATGGACATAATAAAAAATGGATGCTTTGCCAGGAATTGAAGGGATTATGGGGGTGACCAAAGGCAATGTCAAAGAGATTTTTGAGGAAGAAGTTGAGGAGACAGAAGAGTAGGCGAGGTTTACTGAGCAAGTTTGGAGAGACTGACAGAGACGGCTGGAGGTTTTGTTAGAGATAGGTTGAAGGAAGATGCAAATGTAGAAAAGGCTGCAGTCAGAATAAATTGGAAAATGTAGCCTCGATTGTAACATGGGGACATGTTCTGCACGTTGGAGCTGGGTGAATAGTATTAGCTTACTGTCCAGCTGTGAGTTCAAAAGCTCAGTAGAGCAAAAGGAACACAAATGTATCAACAGCATCTTTATCAATAACCCTTTGGAACAGTCATTGCATTTGCATCTGGTTTCCTGACCAGGAGAAAAGATCATTGAAAGAAATGCAGAGAACTGGAGGTTGTCCTTCAGTTACCATCATCTCAATGCTGAAAGCTGAAGAGGAAATGGCACTCAAAATATACAAAGTCTCGGCATGCTTGGAGAAGTGGGGCTGCTGGTACCAATTACCTAATAATGGAAATTAATAAAAGCTACTTATGGCTTGCAACACTAGGTCATGTTGACTTGATGTCAACAACCTGTGAAATAAGGTCTTCTGCTGAATGTTCACTTAAAATATTCTTCCTGTGACAGGTTTATTCAATGTCTTCAATCTTCCACAGGGCCATTAAGCATCTCAGAGTAGATGATCCAGCCCCTCTGAAGCGTACACCATACACCAACACAGGACTCAGGAGCCATGTACCGGATGGCCAGAAAATAAAGCAGTTCAGTTTTCACACATCATAAGTGACAAAAGGACAGGAGCAGTAGTGGAAAGTCTATGACGTTGAGCACAGAATACTAAGCTCTACTTAGCTGGACACAATTGCTGTACTTCAGGAGTGGCAGCTGAAGCAGAGGCAGCAGCAAGAAAATATAAGATATTCACAGGCTTTCAAGCTGCATTGTGTTCGCATGCAGAGAAGTTGATGGAATTAGCTGAAATTGCACAACCAGGTGACTTTTTTCTGAACTCTGATAAGGTCCATTCGACAGTACGCCTCAACATTGCAAGAAGCTTAATGAAGGAAGAATTATGCAAAATCAATGAAGAAATAATGATTAAGATTTTGAGCTCACTCTCTCTGTCCGTGGTAACGGCAACATGGGCTCAAAATGTGGAGTTCAGAAAAAAGTGATTCATGCTGGAAAGTGGGTGCCCTTCCTTGTTGTGTGCTGCAAATCCAATGAGAGGCAGCCACAATAGTGTGTCAGTACTGGGATGACTGTGAGGTATTGCTTTGTGAGAGAACAGGCTGTAAGGGCAGTGTGGGGATATCAGTGATGGGGAGATACCCTGCCTCATGAGGTATAAAGACCTTTTCATTTGGGGAGGGTGTAGTGAAACCATCTGTGAATAATAGCAGGCTAGAGGGCCTTACTGGACAGGAAATTTGAATTCATTGCTCTGAGAACTCTGTCAGGTACAGCAGTGAAGGAGCATTTATTGCCCTCATGTTAGGATATTTAATTGAACAATGCTGAAGATTCTGAAGAATGAGACTCACCTCTAGGGAATTGCTTCAAAAGCTATTTGCAGATCTCTCAGGATTCAGCTGTGTCTTGTTCAGATAAGTATTTATTGTTGCCAGAATGATTAACTGACAACTCTTTGAGGAGTCCAGCATGCTAGTTTAATAGCCACAGCATACTCTAGTTGCACAGTCTGGAGATAAAGGTTAACTCAGTGGAACACCAAACCCCAAGAATGTAGCAACATTTTTTAGTTTAAGCCTTAGTAGTTCATAGCCCTCCCCTGAGAAGGTAGAATTGTGATAGCTGACACCACTCCCCCTATTCAATATCATGTCTGACACCATTTTTGAGATGTCCCATCAGGACACAGATCTTGTTGCCATGCATTGTCTCCAATGCACTTTGGCACTGTGCAAGGTTGGGATCTATATCCTTTGGTGGGATGGGAGATGAGGAGAATGTGCAAGTCAGATGCCAAGAGACACTGGAGGCTCAACACTATTCATGCTGCCGGTGTACAGAGGAAGCTATGTGGGGATGCGACTCTAGAGTCAGGGGGATTGACATTAGGGAGAGCAGAAATTCACACAATTCACACCAAGTCACAGACACATGGAACAATGAGGTTCAGGGTTCTGTTCGGACTCCTCGGCACTTACTATGGTGTTCTCACTCTTTCAGTGCATGATTCAGGAGCATTAATGAGGCTGTTGAGTTGGTCTTTGTACCGATCAGCAGTGTGCTAGTGCATGTGGCCAGGACCAGTGGCCTGTAGCTTTTCAGGGAGTGGGACTACATATGGAGGAGCAACATCGGAGGCAGTACTGGTGAAGTACTTCTTACGGGTGTTCGCCAAGCTTGAGGTGGCTGGGTGAGAGATGAATGTGAAGATGTGAGGGGGGTCCAGAAAACAAATTGCACAAGGCACTTATCCTGGCTGAGCGCAGAAGCTCATCCTCTTGTGGCACTGCTACCCATCCTAGTGCCACAAGAAGATGAGCTGCTACTGCATCCCAGGCAGGGGTTGTGACCTTGGTGGGAGTCGTTATCCTGGAGCGAGGGTCAAATTCATCCTGCTTCTGCTCCACTGTTCCTATCTTCAGCGGCCTGAGCAGCAGTGCCACAGAAGACTGCATCTATCCAGAGGAATAGTAGACCATTTCTGCCACATTCTGCATGTGCTAACACTGCGTGCAAGAATGGTCTGGCCTACTCTACTGCTTGGCCTGCGAGAGAAGGGAGATGGCATTAGTGCATCACAGGGGATGATTTCTCACTTGAGACTTGAGGAATACAGCATGTCTTGAGAATTTTCACTTTTGTCTGCTGCCCTCAATTCATCATCAGTGCAGGTATTCTCATCCTCATCCCAGTAAGCTTTAGGGCTCTCTCCTTAATGAGGGAGGGTTCTGAGCTCCGGCTGAGCATGTTTGCTCACTCTTATTGTGGTCAAGTTTGTCCTGCAGTGACACAAATAGGACAGTGTAGTTGGCAGTGTTGATAGTTACAATGGTGATGTGGCATTGATGTAAGCATTGAGCTGGAGTGTGAGGATCATGGCAGAGAATGAGGGGTGGTGGGATGGATATAATTGAGGGAGATGATACTTCTTACGGGTGTTCGCCAAGCTTGAGGTGGCTGGGTGAGAGATGAATGTGAAGATGTGAGGGGGGGTCCAGAAAACAAATTGCACAAGGCACTTATCCTGGCTGAGCGCAGAAGCTCATCCTCTTGTGGCACTGCTATCCATCCTAGTGCCACAAGAAGATGAGCTGCTACTGCATCCCAGGCAGGGGTTGTGACCTTGGTGGGAGTCGTTATCCTGGAGTGAGGGTCAAATTCATCCTGCTTCTGCTCCACTCCATCAAGCAGGTCTGCTGAGAATCATGATGTGGATTTCCTGGCTGCCATCTCCTGCAGGAACTGTGGAACAAATTCTGCCAGCAGCAGTTTATATGGAATTCCAGTGGTTGGCATAATTAAGTGCTGCTGTGGTGTGCAAATCAAAGGGACATTGCCACGGACATGGTGTTATTCTTGTGGCAATAAAATTTTCATCAACGAGATTCAAATTCCGGACAGAAATCACACCAGAGCCATTGCTGGGATTCACTCCATTTCTCCTGCCGGTACTGACACTGTCATATTCTGGTAAGTTCACCCCCAATAAGAAATTACCTCTTGTAGTCTTGTTTTCAACACTGAAGCCAGATGGTCTAAGGAAGGATGTTACAAGTGAAAGCCAATTTATTGATAACTAGAGCTAAAATCAATCATTGAACTAGCAATAGTTTGAGTCTAGCATGGGGCAATGGTCACCCAGGGGTTAAAAAAAAAGAGTTATATAAGGTTTAGTTGCGCAAGTTTCAGAAACTCCAGTGTATGAATCACATGTTCATCTCTGCAAGGAAGATCAGGACAAGGCAAAAGACCCAAGAGAGTGAATCCTGTGGCCTACATTTTGATGGAATGTGCTAAGGGCTGAAACTGTGAAAGCCTTTGTCCTAAGTTTGTTAAGTATGACTTTAGTATAATTTTTTGTCAAGTTTATTATCCAAAGAGGCCTGTTTTGCTTCAATTGGTTAAGTCTTATCTGATTAAAAGTAGAAATTCATACTTTTCAAATCACTTCCAAACTGGATTGGAGGTGGAATTTTACTGGTCCACCAATGGGTGGAGCCAGCTGGTAAAGTCACGAAAGAGGTGAGAAAACAGGATCACGCCTAATTTCTTGGTCTTGCAATTTTATGAAAACAGGATTTCCACTGAGGTCAGCGTCTCGCCGCGAATGGGTGAGAGGCTGAATAATTTATTTAAATGTATTTAAATTTGAATTTCCATCTGTTTAGCGAGCTGGCACTGAAACATGCATGCTCACTTGCCTTTATGATCTCACCAAGAGAGGTGCTCTGGCAAGCAAAATACCTTCTCCCCATGAATGGGGAACAATCTTGTTTGCCTTGCCCATGGAACTGGAGGCCATTGAGGGAGGCCGAGGGCAAGGAAGGTTTTCCTTGGGCAGTGCCACCCTGGCACCTTGGCACTGCCTGGTGGGGCAGGGCATGAAGATGTAGCCCAATGGGAGAGGGTGGAAGGGGTCCAGCTGCTGCTCTGCAGTTGCAATTGGATTGAGGCAGCAGGAAGAGGCATGCATTGTGAAATTCATGATTGGCTGTAAGCTGCTGTAACTGTGAGGGTGGGGGGAGGTGGTTGAGGCTGTCTGCAGGAGCAGGAGCCAGACAATTCTCTGTCTGTCAGTCTGGACCCCAGCTGCTGAAATTGTGCACGTGCAGAATCAGAGGTCAGCTTATGTGCAGTAGCTCCCTCTGCAGATTGGCTGGTGAATTAAGCCCAGTCCACTGTCTGCAGCAGCAAGGGCATATTCACACCAGTTTTTCAATGACTAAATGCATAATATTTGGCATGAAGACTTGCCCAAGAAACAGATCAGGGACTCTCCCATTTTCACACCAGCTGGACACTTAGAATCAATCTTGTAAAATTCTGCCCGAGGGCTGCTATGGCATCCCAGTGAGAGTAAGGTGTGAATAAGCCACAAGATGAAATGGTTAAAAAGGAACTTTGCTCAAAATATTTCCACTTCTGACCTATTGGATGCTGTCCCCCTTCAGTCAGCACCTATATGTTGCCTCATGGCCAAATGGTCAGATCTGTTCCTGCACAGATACAGGTAGAGCAGCTATTGGCAGAGTCCTCCCGGACTCCAAAAACAAGAGGATATCAGCCAAATCTTAGCAGGAATCTGAGCAGCCTGCGTCTTCAGATCTGCTGAAGCTGCAGGGGTTACACTATGTAGGAGTAGCAGAAAAAGGAAGATAAAGATTTGTAGTTACATAAGGGTATGCACATAGTTATGCTACAGTATTAGATTGTTAAATTTCTGTTTAATTTATGAGCCACATAAATTTAATTTCCACTACTTCGTCATTATATCTATTTTTGTCTGCTGTCCTTCTCACTTGTGATAAATGATCGAAACAAGACTTAAAGAGGAGCAATGCTTTTCTGAAAGGGATCCTTTGTTGACAACAGGGCTGCCATGTGGAGTCAGCCATCAATTCTAGTGCAAACAAGCTGAATCTTGGCATTTTGTGGATATTACACGTGACAAGGTGCATCTCTGTTGGTACAATGACTGCTTCACACTCTTTCCCCTCTCCTCCTGTTCCTTCTCAATTCCTCGCTTTTCTGATGAGGCTCTGGATCTGTGCTTTTCTCCTCCTTGATGTCCAATCCGGGCTGCTATGTTGTATTTTGCAATGCACGACGATTATCCTGGAGGCTGTGGAGAGGTTAGGGGTTTCCCAACCTCTTGAAGGCAAGTTTGGAGGAGAGAGAATGGAAAGGTTTTTGGAAGTGGCTTGATTCACTTAAGTCTTCTTGTCTCCTAGTTACTTTTCTGGGAGCGGGTGGGCTGTGTACCCAGGCAACAGCCTGCCTGGCAGACACAAAAAGACAATGCCAGCTATTAAACCAGCAGCAGGTATTTTTGACGGTCAATGGCATTTTACTGGAGCCAAAAAAAACTCACTTGAGAGCATAGTGGGAGCTTGGTGCACCATTAGCTGGCTTTGCAGATGTATCCTGAGATGAGCAAGTACTATTTATTCAGCACATTATCAGCTTTCAGTTGGAAATATCTCCCCTGCAGACCAATCAATCTGCTAGTACAGGTTGGTTTTGGATTTGGAGGCTGGTACTATACCACTAATACGCTTCCATCTTGTGATGCCCTCTCACTCTCTGTCTACCTGAGCAGCACATACTTATTCTCTCCTGAGCTACTGACTGGCCTTCCCTCCAGCCCATCCAATTGGCCTTCCCACATCTGTGTGTATCTGTCATCCTTGATTGGATGGCAAAATGTGGAGGTGGTCTTTTTAATTGGTCAATTCCTATGACATTAAACTGGTGGGCACAGGGCAGAAATGCTGGGAAATGGTTCCAACATTGATTTCCTGATATCTATTTCAGGCCTTGGCTGACATTATTGAATGCCTCCTCCAGATTGGTCAGGGTAACTGAAATGCATCTGTAGCATACCTATTGCTTGTCCAAAGTGAATTTTTGTCATATAGTTTCAACTGGAACATTCTTGGGTCATTTCTTATCTTCTCGTGATTGTCATCAGCCACAGTTTAAGTGAGCAGCTCTGGTTTCTGAGCAGCCAATTTCTAAATCTTTTGAGCTGTAAATAGTTTAGGGACAGTGGACAGGCATGAAACCATAAAACATCATGGCTGCTCCCTGGGATGCTGCTTCACCATCAGTTGCTGTTCATTGATGGGGCAGGAGTTTGTCTGATCTCTTGTGTGATCTGATAGTATTTCGATTGGCATATGTGCACAGTCAAATATACTTCGTATTCTGGGCGGCAAGTCAGAGATGTATATTCAAGCACCCACTCAGTCTGACTGGGATCATTGGCGGGATGACAAAGTGTGCATAATTGTTTGCCCTGGCAAACATAGCATTGGTCACCTGTGTAATGCATTGCGGGGAGATTGACTGCGGTGTCCTGCAGATCGCTGGAAGAATTCCTGAGGCAAAGAAATTGACGGTGGTAGTGCCTTTGACAACGATTGGTAAAGCATGGTCACCAGGTCTTCTTCCAGCTGGCTCAAATTCTCCCTGCGTCTGCAGGAAATTCCTCTTCATCCAGTTTCCTCCCTCAGTCCAGAGATGTGCACATTATGTGGATTAGCCATGGTAAATATGTGGAGTTACGGGGAAAGGGCCCAGGTAAGTTATTCTGTTCTGTCAGTGAGTCAGTGCAGACTCGGTAGGCCGAATAGCCTCCATCTGCACTATGGAGAAGATAACTGCCAGTAATGCAGGAATCCCTCCTGCTGGTGTTCTGTCACCTTGTGCCCCAATATCTGAGGTTTGATCACCCATGCTAAACTAAAATATCGTAGATAGTAAATGGAGATGAAGTGTAAATATATTACCTGAAAGTACTGGAAGTGAACTTTTAGAACAAGAATTGTGAGCAAAAACCTTTTGTACAATTAAGCAAAGGAGCTTGTATGAAATGTCAATACTTATGGAAATTTTACCCTATAAGTTCTTCAGCTTTTTTAATTGTCACTGTGTTCTCATCTTGCATTCACTGTTAAGTTCCAAGAATGAGGGAACCTAGTCACTCAAAGTTAAAGTTCATAACTCCTGTTAAAAAGCTCATAATCACTTTTTAATACTTTAAGTTGACAACCTCTCAGCAGCTTTCAAGCACACAGGTTAATACAATACAGATAAATACAGAAGTAGGGCCCTGCTTCCGATACATTACAACTTTTTGGTGTTCTTAACTGTCCTACCCACTCCCAAGTTGATTTATTCTTCAAAGGTAAAGTTCTCTCCATGATAGGAAGGGAATAGGAGCAGATAGCTGTGGAGGTCATTGTCAGAAAGTGCAGTCTTTAAGGACTTGGTGCAATGTTGCAAGAAATGAAGTGACCAAACTTGAGTGGCCAAGACTAATAAATGCATCTCCAAGTCTCACATACAACCAATTACAACATTAGCCTTAGCCACTGCTCAAATCATCACATCCACAGTGGTTAGCATTGCTGTCTCAGAGCACTGGGGAGCTGGATATGATTCTGGCTTGGGTCGCTGTCTACATTCATAGAATCATAGAGATTTACAGCACGGAAACTGGCCCTTCAGTCCAACTTGTCCATGCCGCCCTTATTTTTAAACATCTAAGCTATTCCTAATTACCTACATTTGGCTGACATCCTTCTATACCCATCCTACCCAAGTAACTATCTAAATGCTTTTTAAAAGACAAAATTGTACCCCCCTCAATTATTACCTCTGGCAGCTTGTTCCAGACACTCACTACCCTCTGTGTCAAAAAATTGCCCCTCTGGATACTTTTGTATCTCTCCCCTCTCACCTTAAACCTATGCCCTCTAGTTTTAGACTCCCCTACCTTAGGAAAAAGATACTGACTATCTAGCTGATCTATCCCCTTATTACTCTATAGACCTCTATAAGATCACCCATCAGCCTTCTATGCTCCAGAGAAAGAAGTCCCGGTCTATCCAGTCACTCCTTATAACTCAAACATTAAGTCCCGGTAGCATTCTAGTAAATCTTTTCTGCACTCTTTCTAGTTGAATAATATTCTTTCTATAATATATTAGGTGCGGTGGTGAAATATAGTTGGCACAGCCTTATTGCCATAGGATGGCAGCTTCATGACTGTTGCTCAGATAACATGACTGGGATTTTCCCAGGCCTCTGCGCTGCTTGACTAGCACAGCGGGCCAGAAGACATCAGCAGGGGGCCTTTACTGGGACTCACTGACGTCAGGCCAATCGGGATCTCCCAGGACCCTTTTTTTGTGCAAGCAGCTCCACACTGAAAATCAATGCAGAGCTGATTACCACATGGAAATTACCAAGCCTGGGATGGTAGTCTCTGGGCCCATTAGAGTTCCCCCCACCTCACTAACCCTCCCCCCCCGCCAACCCTGCTGGGAATGGCTCACTCCAGTGGGGTTTTCAACTGCTCCTCACTGATGGGGGATAGGCGTCCTTAACTGGCTGGTGGGGACACAGGCCATTGAGGCCCTCCCAGGAGGTCAGGGGCGAGGGGGGCCCCTCTTTGGCACTGCCAGTCTGGAACATTGGCATTGCCCATTGGGCAGTGCCAAGAGGATAGGGCCAGTTTCAGTCTGGAATGGTGAGAGGTGTGGATCTGTTGCCAGGTAACTACAGGATCATTGGAGAAGGGAGTGAGGGGTGATCAGGAGTGGGTGGAGGTTCAGGGTTGGCCATTGGGAAATTGGGGCTGGCTGGGATGGGGGAGTGTCCAGTCGGCCAGCAATTGAGAGTAGGGGTCAGGATAACAGTGGTTGGGAAGAATTGTCCTGAGAAAAAAATTGGAAGGCTAGCAATTGGGAGACTGGAGTTGGCGGAGAGAGGAGTGGTGGATGCAATGTGCATGTGCCAATCTCCCAATTGAAGACCGGCCAGCTCAGCACACTGATTTGGGCTTCTTGGGTGGGAGGAGACCTTACCCGTCTGCTTACCAGTGTGAATTCCTCTGAGGCACTCTGTGATGCACACAGTGTCACAGATTCATTCAGATAAGCACATCCAAAAAACGGGTGGGAAATTCACCCATTTTCCCACTCATTGGGTACTTATTTTATTGGGAAGAATCCTGCCCATGCATTCAATCACATAATTTGTTGCATGTGGAGCAGAATTTCTCCTGTGCTGATACATGGCAAAACAAACATGCATTTAATGACACCCCACATCATTGTATTAGAGTGCAAACCTTGTAAAACAAGGTGCTTTTTCCACTTCATTCGTTTTGGCAGGAGAGAATGAAATGGAGTGAACTCTCTTTGAACAGGGAACCTCACTAACCTTCTCATGTAACAATGGATGGCAAACTGCAAAATATTACCAAAGTTCTCAGAACTTGGAACAGAACAAAGGTAGAAAGATTCACACTCAGAATCACTTTCACCACCATTGGTAACACACTCTTTAACTTCCATTAATGCTGCAGTTATCAGATGCGAGTCAGACCTCCTTGTTAAAGGGATCTATGCCAGATGGTGACGTATGAATAACACAGACCTTTTTCATCATAGGAGGCTTATTCATAGGGTGCAGCCACACAGATTTCTGCTTCCTAAATATTACGCCAATGTCCCAGCTGAGTCTCTTTCTCATCTTTTGAGTATACCAATCCAAAAAGTAGACTATTTAGCAAGTTAACTAATTGACAATCCCTTAAAGATGCACTGCAACAAATGACAAAATTTTAAAGGAAACTTGTCAATAAAATTAAAATGTCCTTCTGGATATTTGATGATGCACTCCAGCTCCTGCGCTGCCCACTGGTCACAGAAGCCTGAAGTGTTCTGGTGGACATCATGTGCTCCCTCTTCAATGCTACCTGGCCATGACTGTAGCCGCAATACAAGTGGCTCCCTTTATATGTGCTGTTGGTTTTTAATCAAACAAGGTTAATCACTTGTATCTTTAATAACATAATCAACCAACCATTCATGTCTCTTAGTAAAGTATAAACACAGTCATAGTCAATCAGGACTGCACACATTGCTTCACACATGTTGAGCTGTAAAAAATGAGAGATGTTTTTGATTGAAATGTGAAGCTCCAAAATGGCAACACAGGTGTCAGATGATTCATGTTATGATCTATCTGCTCCGCATAAATCATGTAGATATTAACTTTGAGCAGACCAATGTCAAGATGACATCTAGCAAACCTTTGAGCCAAGAATGTGTGTGCATGACATAAGCTTCAAGTTTTTAGATGTCCAGATCACCTGTCGTGGTTCCGCTATGCCAACACTATAGTTAAGAAAGCCCACCAATGCCTCTACTTTCTCAGAAAACTGAAGAAATTTGGCACGTCAGCTATAACTCTCACCAACAGATGCACGATAGAAATGATTCATTCTGATTGTATCACAGCTTGATATGGCTCCTCTCTGCCCAAGAGCACAAAGAACTACAAAAGATCGTGAATGTAGCCCAATCCATCACGCAAACCAGCCTCCCATCCATTGACATTGTCTACACTTCCCACTGCTTCGGCAAAGCAGACATCATAATTAAGGATCCCATGCACCCCAGATATTCTCTCTTCCGTCTTCTTCTATCGGGAAAAAGATACAAAAGTCTGAGATCATATACCAACCGACTCAAGAACAGCTTCTTCCCTGCTGCCATCAGACTTTTGAATGGACTTATTTTGCATCTTTCTCTACACCCTAGTTATGATTGTAACACTACTTTCTGCACTGTCTTGTTTCCTTTTCTATGAATGTTATGCTTTGTCTGTGTAGCGTGCAAGAAACAATACTTTCCACTGTATGCTAATACATGTGACAATAATAAATCAAACCAAATCAAAATAAATATGCCATTTTTGATCAGCAATTGCCACGGGCACTTCAGAAGTCAACTTCACCCCTCAGCTAACATTCAACTCCCCAACACAAAAGATTGCCTTTCAAAATATTTCCCCCTTTGTGCAAGGAATTGACATGTTTTCTTTTCATTATGAGCTGTGGATACCATAATTTGCTTAATCAACTTTGACCATTGTTCTTAAAGGGGCATTAACGTCACGAAACAAGTGATTATCCCTCTTTCCACTCACACTATTTACACCTATAAAGACTCACGTTCCAACCATTCTTCATATTCCAATTTGTAACCACCTTGCAATTTTGTATTTGCCTATATATACCGTGTATATTTATATATTTACCTCCACTCACCTGATGAAGGAGCAGCACTCTGAAAACTTGTCATACCAAATCAAACTTTCAGACTTTATGTTGTGTTGTGGGATTTCTTAATGTGTCCATCCCAGTCCAACGTCGGCACCCACCACATCATGGTCATAAAACAAGAGTGACACTTGTCAATATTTAGCCCTTGTTTATTATTTTTAAGAAAGAGGGAAAATTAAGATTGTCAAAACATTTTTCATGAGGAACATACCCTTTTAAGAGTAAGAAGATTATTTTAATTCAGTAAAGAAGATTAGTGGACCTTCCACTGGTCTCCTTTTCTTAGAGGTCCACTAATCTTGATTTTGACAAACGTGTGAATGATTTCTCCCTTTTTACTGATCATGTTAGGAGAGTATATTGTCTTTGCTTGAAGGTCAATGAATGAAATGACAAAGAGGTGTCATACTTCTCCTGCAGTGCTCTCCATCTGCCATTCATATTTCTAGAACAGGCCAACCTCTGTGATTTTACACAATATTTAAACACGCAGTACATCTCTGATAGCATGAAACACCTGCTCCCTAGTGCACTAGCATTCATTGGGTAGGATGTGTGCCTTTATTTTAAAGTTTCAGGAGCTTTACTCATTGCTGACGAGCAGGGAAATCTGTTTGATTTTATCTTTGCCCTTTTCTCAGTGTATTTTTTCCCCCTGCTAATTCTGATGTTGATTTCTGGAGATACTCCTGTTTCCTGTTTTCTTTATTTATAAATGGCCAATACCATGTGGCTGTTTTGTTCTGTTGGTTACATAAAAGAAGGAGTTTTGTGCATAAATAGCATCAGTCACATTTCAGGGGCATTGCAATAATCACCAGCCCTGAGATTCTTCTGCCCAGCCAACATATGAGTGAAGAAATCTCAGAGCCAGCATAGTCTAAAAGGTGAAGAAACATTATTATTACATTTTTATTTGTACACTACATTTTTTTAACAAAAATAAGCAATGTTGTGGCCATTTTTAAAAATGGCCCTCATGTACCCTGTAACCCAGAAAATGCCACTATAGACCTATTAACTAAGGAAATATACTGAGACTTGGGGGTCAAGCTCAGAACACTTGCCATTACATTACGGTTTGAGACTTTAGCCTTAGTCATTATCAGGAGTTGTGGACACTCTTAGTAGCAATGTGACCACTTTAGAGGTGATATTTGGATCAGAGCTGCTGTTGCAGGCTGTGCTATTGAAGGCACATATAATTCCTGAGGGACAGCGTTGCATTACCAGCTACTATCCACAAAATACTCAGGCTTTGAGAAGGGTGTTTGCACAAATACCTCTTGCAAATGCCAGGGCAACAGAATTGATGAGATCAGACTGGCTGGTGTGGAGTCTGCGTTCCAAACTTATATCGCACAGGTCCACTGAATGAATTTGCACATCACTGAGCAAAGATCAAGCATTCAGCTGCAATGTGGGCCCCATATCAGAGCTTTTTTTAATGGCCAGACAATAGGTTGCTGGTGAACAAAGAAAGAAAATGCTGAAAAATCTCAGCAGGTCTGACTTGGGGAGAAGGTAGGGCCAATGTTTCGAGTATAAATGACCTGTGTCTGTGGTGAGAGGTTAGATGTTTCTAATGAGTCAGTGTGGACTTTATTGGCCGAAGGACCTCTTCTGGCAATATGATTCTATGAATTTGGACTCGTTGGCAGACAGCGCATCAGCAAGGACACGAGTTGTTGCTCACCTATCGTTGTTGATGAGGACCTTGACATTATTAGCCATTTTGAGACTGGCTGCAGTGTGTCCAAAGATGACTGGTCAGGCCAATTCTGGCTAGGGCCATCTCCGCTTCCCCCCCCCCCCCCCCCACCCCCCCCCCCCCCCCCCCCCCCCCCACCCCCCCCCCCCCCCCCCCCCCCCCCCCCCCCCCCCACACTTCTTGCCTTCAGACAACTGCACAACCTCAACCTCGCAGCAAACTACCCAACCTTCAGGAGAACAGTGACCACAATACCACACAACCCTGCCACAGCAAACTCTGTAAGACATGTCAGATCATCGACATGGATGACATCATCATACGTGAGAATACCAGTCACCAGGTACACAGTACATACACTTGCAACTCGGCCAACTGTCTACCTAATACGTTGCAAGAAAGGATGTCCTGAAGCATGGTACATTGGGGAGACCATGCAGACACTACGACAGCAGATGAATGAACATCGCTCAACAATCACCAGGCAAAACAGTTCTCTTCTTGTGGGCGAACACTTCAGCAGTCACGGGCATTCGGCCTCCAACCTGTGGGTAAATGTTCTTCAAGGAGGCCTTCACGACACACGACAGCGCAGAGTCGCTAAGCAGAGACTGATAGCCAAGTTTCGCACACATGAGGACAGTCTTAACAGGGATCTTGGCTTCATGTCACACTATCTGTAACCCCCATGACTTGCCTGGGTTAGCAAAAAACCTCACTTACTGTGCTGTCTGGAGACAATACACATCTCTCTAACCTGTGCTCAGGGTTCCTTCCACCCACATTGTTAACCACTTTAAGACTTGAATAGCAGGTTAGGTGTAAGGATTTGCATTCTAATCAGCAATCTCTAAACTGTCTGTGCTGATATGTGTGCTCTTGGAGACCAGAACACTTCATTCGCCTGACGAAGGCACAAACGCCAAAAGCTAGCAGATTTACTATCAAATAAATCGGTTGGATTTAAAATTGGTGTTGCCAGACTCTGACTGAGTTTACCCTAGTCCAACGCCGGCATCTCTACATCAGGCCAATTCAGGCATGGAATGTCCAGACACATATTAGACAGACTTGTGTAGACATTGTAGTTGTTGTGCTGTTGGCTCTGCACTTGCACAGCTCACTCTTAAGTTGTATTTCAGCAATGCACCTTGCTTTGTAAGCTTGACAGCCCTTGTGGGTGAGGCAGTGCCAGTAGGGCTGTTTTGTGTCAGCAATTCCCAATTGGTCATGTCTATGTCAAGCGACTTTAGGGAAGCCTTGACTATGTCTTTGTTATATTTCTTCTGCCCTCCATATGAGCGTCTTCCCCAAAAAAGAGCTGCTTGGGTATGCGTTCGTTTGGCATATGTTTGACATGACCCGCCCATCAGGTGTGCGTTCTCATCAGCAGTGTGTGGACTGACGGTAGACTTGCTCTGGAGAGAACTTCAGTGTATGGTACTTTGTCTTGCATCTGCTGTGTAATATTCTGCGAAGACAAGTCATGTGGAAATGACTGAGCTGTCTTGCATGCCTTTGATACACAGTGCACATTTCACAAGCATACAGGAGCGTAGTGAGTACCACGGTTCTATAGACCTTTAGTTTTGTTGTGGGGCTGATTCCTCAATTTTCCATACAGCGGAGTGCAGAGTACCGAAAGCAGAACTTGCCTTTGCTATTCTGTAGTTAACTTCTGTATCTATAGTCGCTGCTTAGGAGAGAGTGCTGCCAAAATAAATGAACTGATCTATAATTTCTGTCCTTTGATTGTGATTATGGTGTATGAGGAGCAGGCTAGTGCATGAGTTCAGTCTTTTTAATGTTGATGGTGAATCCAAAGTTGTCACAAGCCATGGAAATTTGTCCGTACTGACTTGCATCTCTGACTCTGACCCAGTATATGTGAGCTGTAGTGGGATGGTGGAGGCAAAATACTGCAGATGTGGAATCTTAAACAAAAACAGAAATGCTAGAAAACCTCAGCAGGTCTGACAGCATCTATGGTGAGAGAATAGAGCCAATGTTTTGTATCTAGATGACTTTTCATTAGCGGTCATCTAGACTCGAAACATTGGATCTGTTCTCTCTCCACAGATGCCATCAGACCTGCTGAGATTTTTCAGCATTTTCTCTTTTTGCTTCAGCTTCCAACAACCGTAGTATTTTGCTTTTATCCAGGTTGCTGGTGAGATGCGTTTGACTTACTTCTGCCAGCTGAGTTTATGGATGAACTGTGCTATATGTTTGGAGTTCTTTTTTGAGAACTAATCTATCCTGTGGGAGGACAAAAGAACACCTGACCCAGATATAAGGACTATGGTGACAATGTCTTTTGATTCGTAACATGGACAAGAAATGGAACTGTGGTGGAGAGAGCTGTTCTTGGGGTGCTGTGGTGCTCCTATAATAGGCCTGACTCACCAAGTACTTCTAGAAATCTGGTTTCCTAATTTCACCTCACCCAAGGCGCAGAATGATTCCAGTTCAATAAGGAAGTTCGCATTGAATTGTGTCTCCTCTTTCAATCTAACCTGGAGCCTCAGTAAGGTCAGGGCAGCCATGTCAGTACAATGAAGGCCACCATCACCCTCAACATGCTCAATTTTATGCCTCCAGATCTTTTCCAGTAGCAGTGGAAGACATTGGCAACATTTCACTATTCCCCCATCCATCACAACCCCAGGGAATGACAAAACATAGTCAAGACAAGGGCTGCTTATTGTCTTTTGGCTGAGGAAGGACAAACAAGATGAAAGAGTACCTGTTTTCTCCAGGACAGAGTGATTCCCAGTGGTGCAGGGCACATAGACTGCATACATATGGCTCAAATGGATTCCCAGATCAATTGGTATAGGCCTGGGAATCACAAGAGCTTTCATTCCATAAATGTGCAGTTGACCTGTGACCCTGCCAAGGCCATCATTTTGGTGAACGTCCGCTATCCTGGCAACAGCCACAATGCACTCATCCTGTCTTCAGCCTTCCCAGAGAAAGCACAGGCTGGTTGCTCAAGGGCAAAGACTAGTGTTTGTATGTGACTGATGACCCTCCAATTTCCACCCTTCTACATCATTGGGTTCACTTAGTTCGACTAGTACAACTGACTTTATGTAATAATTCAAAAATAAATATCCTATCTCACCAACATCAGTGGGTGTCGTTGCATAACCTAAATAATATAACTCCTGATTAAAATAGAAAATGCTGGAAAATCTCAGCAGGTCCTACAGCATCTGTCAGATCTGCAAATATTTCGAGTCTGTCTTCGTCATGACTCCTGATTAACTTCTTGTTCTTACCCTGCTAGGCTTCTGTTCAAACTTGGCTGACTTCTTATTGGATTGTGCCAATTGAGAGAAAATCTCAATGTCAGGGTTAAATGTGGACTGGATGGCTGCACAAGTGGGCATCCTTAATTATGTACCCATCTGTATCCAATTGAAATCTGGCTGGTGTGCGACCCAGACAATAATGAGTGGTGGGCATTGGAATGTCTGACAGATCAAAGGAAAGTTCCATATTCAAACATACAGAGTGCACACAAAGAGGGCATGGAAATGGATTCAGAACACAGAGACTGAACAGAAAGGGCTGGGGTCAGAGGAAAAGTGGCTCCACAGTTTAGGGACATCTCCCTGGAGGTCTTCCTGGAGTTGGCAAGTGAATGGTGTTTCTCTGGATAGAATTAGGAGACTAGCAAGCCTCACAGAGACATAATTGGACATGACTGAGGCAGTCAGAAATTATGAGGCAGTTCGTGAGGCTGGCTGAAGTTGTAGTGCAGTCTGACGAGGTGACTGGCATTCATAATTGCAAGCCTGCATATCTTAAGTGTCTTAATATTAGGCAAGGTGGCATTATGAGGGACACAGTGAGTTGCAGAGTTGCAAAAACTAGAGCAGCTCGAAATGTGCGGACGTTTATTAGGGTTTCCAGATGCTGTTCACATCCATATCCAAACGTTAGAAGAATCCATCCATGTCATGAGTGGCGCAATGGATCGAGTGTGTGTCAGTCTCAGTAGCACAGTGGTTAGCATTGCTGTCTCACAACAGCAGGGACTCGGGTTCAATTCTGGCCTTGGATCACTGTCTAGGTAGAGTTTGCATGTTCTCCCCATATCTGTGTGGATTTCCTCTGTGTGCTCCAGTTTCCTCCTACAGTTCAAAGATGTGTGGGTTAGGTTGACTGGCCGTGTTAAATTGACCCTATTGTCAGGGGATTAGCAGAATAAATATATGTGATTATGAGAATATAGCCTGGGTGGGATTGTGGTCAGTGCAGAGTTGATGGGCTGAATTGCCTCTCTCTGCACTGTAGGATTTTATTCTATTAATTCTTAATGAGAGTCAGATTCAGCAAACCACCCAATCAATGTAGGAGGTAAGCACCAATTTTCACAGTATGACCTATCCATGAGCTTTGCCCTATTCCACCGATATCTACGAGCTGACTTTCTTTAATCTACCCTTACGTATACTGTTTCTTATTAAAACATTGAATTCTATGGATGAGTAAATTCCCATTTTTTGCATCTTCAGGATAAGCCAGACTCTGACCACCGATTGTGCTGTAGTCACACATTCCCAGATATAGTTTATTTGCTGGGGAATGCGAGCTAACCATAGAATTCCTAAAGTGTAGAAGAGACCATTCTGCCCATTGAGTCTGCACTGATTCTCCAAAAGAGATCATCTCTCTGTCCTATCCTCATAATTTTGTACATTCTCCATGGTTAATCCAACTAACCTACAGATTTCTGGACACTAAGGGGCAATGTGGCATGGCCAGTCCATCTAACCTGAACATCTTTGGTTACAAAGCAGCAATTTAGCATGGCCAATCCACATAGCCACATGGCCAGTCTACAGACAGTGTGGAGTATGCCACATTTAAACCAGTCTTCTGGCCAAGCATGACTGGAGAGCAAAGCCTAAATACCCAGAAACCTTTAGATCATTTAACAGGATTAGCACAAACTCTTTAGTTCATGAAGATATTAAGCAAATCCTGGCTTCATGATCTTAAAGAGCCCCAGTGTTCAGGTGTGCAATAAACCTATCCATAAGAAAATAAAATTAGAGAGCTGACTATCATTGGCAATGCCAACTACTATGCTTGTCTCTAATTGCCCTTATGAAGGTGGTGGAGATTCATCTTCTGGAACCAATGGGGTCCAACTGGTGTAGGCACACCCACGGCTATGTTAGTTAGGGAGCTCCAGGGTTTTCTGTAGGTTGCTGCATGGCTTGGAAGAGATTTATAGGTGGTTGCATTCCCATGCACATGCTGTCCTGGTTCTTTTAGATGTTCAGCTGCAGATTTGGAAGAAGCCTTGATGAGCTTCTGCAGCGTATCTTGTAATTGGTACACACTGTAACTGTGTAGTGAGCCAATAGTAGAGAGGGTGAACGTTTAATGTGCCAATTGGATATCATTCCAGTGGGCTGCTTTGTCCTGGATAGTTTTGCGTTTGCTGGGTGTTATTGGAGCTGTGCACATGAGGACCAGAGCAAAGCATTGCATTACAATCCTGACATGTGCCTTGTAGATGGTGGACAGACTTTGGAAGGTGAGGAGGTGTAGAATTCCCAATCTCTGAACTGCTCTTGTAGCCAAAGTATTCACGTGGTTTATCCGGTGAAGTTTCTGATCAGTGGTGGATCCTAGGTAATGGCAATGAATTTTGTGATGGTAATGATGTTAACTCTCAAGCAGAAATGGAGTGGTTAAATTGTTTCTTGTTGAAAGTAATCATAGCCTGAGTCTTGCATGACATGAATGTTTCTTGTCACTTGTCAGTCCAAGCCTGATACAGACACTTCATTACTTGAAGGGTTAGGATTGCAACTGAACTTCGTGCAAACAAAAATGAACATCTCTGCTTTGATATTTTTTTCCACTCAGCATGAGACAATGACATTGGCAAGGCCAACATTTATTACCCATCTCTAAATGCCTTTGAGAAACTGATAGTGAGCCACCTGTTTGCACTGCAGTCTGCTGCAGTCTGTGTGGTGAACATTGTCATAGGTTTTAATACAACTGACTGGGTTGCTAGGCCATTTCAAGGGGCAGCGAAGAGTCAACCATATTATGATGGACGGACAGTCATGGATAAAGCAGCTAAAGCCAGTTGAGTCCAGGACACTATCCTGAGGCATCCCTGCAGCAGTGCCCTGAGGTTGAGATGATTGGTCTCCAACAACCATAACCACCGTCTTTTGTGTGAGTATGATCACAACCATGGCATGTTTTCCCGATTCGCATTGGTAAAATCCCAAATTTACAAGAGCATCTTGAGACTACACTCAATCAAATACTGTCTTGATGTCAAGAGCAGTCATGCTTATCTCACCTCAGATTGGAATTCTGCTCTTTTGCCCATTTTTGGAGCGAGGCTTTAATGAGGTTTGGTGCTAATTGGTTCTGGCAAAACCCAGTGAGGAGATTATTGCTGAGTAAGTGGCACTTATAGCACAGTCAATGAGCTTACTTTGCTGATGATTGAGAGTAGTTTGATGGGGCAATGATTGCCAATTTGGATCTGATCTGCTTTTATGAACAGGACATAAAAGGGCAATTTCCCATGTTATTGGGTAGCTGCCAATGTTGTGCTATGCTAGTACAGCTTGGTAGGGGAAGAGCTAGCTTTGGAGCACAAGCAGAAAACCTAGACCTTTATCAGGACCCTTGCTGTATCCCACTTACTCAGCCTGTGGACAGGGAACACCTTCTCCCAGTTAAAATGCCAGTTTTGGATTTGCACCAAATCTATGACTGGACCCATTTATGTAGTTTGGGAAAATCCTGTGAGATTTCAGGACAGGGACAGTGCAGTTGCGGTTTTGAAAACTGACACATCAGTTCCGCAATCCTTTTTATCTTTTCACTCTGTCTGCACCAAATCAATACATCAGGAAAGTGTGGAAGAAACCGTAGCCTCACATTTTTGATCTGAAGCAGCTTTGCTTTATTAGAAAAGGATATATTTTCCTCGGGTTCCAGCCTTTTGTGCATTCTCGGGTATTACACTATGTCAAATACACTTGGCCACTTATCTTCACAAGATTAGTGCCAGGAGAAGATGATCATCTAGCCCATTTAAAAACATCTTTTCATTCCAAAGCTTCAGTGATTGCTTGAATTGCCTTAATGACAGTGGATTACCTGACATTAAATGAAGTGTTTATGTCACAAAAGAGAGAGCTTTTTACTCTTTGATATGAATTAGGCAGGCTCTAATAGACGATCAGCATAGTATTTTTACATTGAGTTCAAAGCTTTACAAGTGCTCTGGCTTCTCTCTCTCAGATTCTCATCTCTCCTTTCTTTAACCCTCCCTCTTGTGACGTTATACAAATGAAGTAGTGGCATGATGGGAAAATTGGTCAAGTATTTGATGAAAAAATAAGGAACACTAACTCCGCATAACCTAAGACATGAATAAGACCGGAGAAGGTCAAGTCAAGGCTGACTCCACATAACTTAGAGCTGGATGAGTGAGGAGAGATAAGGTCAGAAATGACAAAGTCATCGGCCTTTTTCTGTTCTACCAAAAGGACAAGATAATGATATTACTGAGGAGACAAAGAAGTCTTAGAGATTACCAGATCCTAATATAATTAATGATGTATTACTGCTTGTATTACTAATTGAACATGTACTCTGATAAGAAAAAAGTATAACTATGGAACTGATTCTTGTAAGTGGCACAGTCTTGGTATAGAATCAGCAGTTTGTAAGGACTGTTCTCTGTCTCCAAGACTCTGCCACATACTGCATGCAGTTTTATGATAATAAAAGCTATTTTTTTTTAAGCAAACTTTGTTAAATTTTACTATCACAGCTAGGAAAACAAGAATTTCTCCACTACAACTGCGTTTGATAAGGTGGCCCATGGAAGACTTCTACAGAAAATGCAGATGTGTGGAATAGAGGGTGATTTAGCTAATTGGATTAGGAATTGGCTGGCAGATAGAAGACAGAGGGTGGTGGTTGATGGGAGATATTCATCGTGGAGTTCGGTGACGAGTGGTGTGCCTCAGGGGTCTGTTTTGGGGCCCCTGCTGTTTGTAATTTTTATAAATGATCTGGATGAGGGTATTGAGGGATGGATCAGTAAATTTGCAGATGATACTAAAGTTGGTGGTGTGGTAGATAGTGAAGAGGGGTGTTTTAGTTTACAGAGTGACTTGGACAAGTTGCAGAGCTGGGCCGAGAGGTGGCAAATGGAGTTTAATGTGGAAAAGTGTGAGGTAATGCACTTTGGCAGGAACAATAAATGTGTAGAGTATAGGGCTAATGGTAGGGCTCTTAATAGTGTTGAGGAACAGAAGGATCTTGGTGTATGTGTCAATAGATCCCTGAAAGTAGGCAGTCAAGTGGATAAAGTTGTTAAGAAGGCATATGGAGTCTTAGCTTTTATTGGTAGGGGGATTGAATTTCGGAGCCGCAGCATCATGTTGCAACTGTACAAAACTCTAGTGCGGCCGCACTTGGAGTATTGTGTGCAGTTCTGGTCCCCACATTATAAGAAAGATGTGGAGGCATTGGAGAGGGTACAGAGGAGGTTTACCAGGATGTTGCCTGGTATGGAGGGCAGGTCCTATGAAGAGAGGTTGAAGGATTTGAGGTTGTTTTCGTTAGAAAGGAGGCGGCTAAGAGGGGATCTTATTGAAGCATATAAGATGATTAGAGGTTTAGATAGGGTGGACAGTGATAGCCTTTTTCCTAGGATGGAGAAAGCTAGCACGAGGGGACACAGCTTTAAATTAAGGGGTATGAGTTATAGGACGGATATCAGAGGTAGGTTCTTTACTCAAAGAGTGATTAGGGAGTGGAATGCCCTGCCTGCAGCTGTTGTAGATGCGCCAAGTTTGGTGGCGTTTAAGAGGTTAATTGATAAGTATATGGAAGAGAAGGGAATGGTTTAGTTTGGAGGGGCATTGCTTTTTATTTTGGTCGGCACAACATCGAAGGCCGAAGGGCCTGTTCTGTGCTGTATTGTTCTATGTTCTATGTTCTATGTTCTAACGCTCTTCCTCTTTTCCTTTGTCTCTTGCTCAACTTACTCCCTCTCCGCTTTCTCCTTTAATTCTCATTTTTCTCTGTTCTCTCTCTTACTCTTGCTTCCACTTTTCCTTTTCCTTTTCCTCTCTTTTTCACAATCTAATTTCAATGACAGGAAATCAGCAGGCATTGTTATCATTGTCCACATTTTCTGCTTGAGTTGCACTGACCTCCTGGTGTATCCAGGCTCATCATTTCTTCTCCCACGTCACTTCTGCCTGTCCTAGAATTTTCCACCAGAGATGATGTAATGCAGCCACATCATTTTATGCCTGCATTTGCGTTTGCAGGTTTAATTTACATTCAAGCAATGGGAAATATATCACGTAGTGCATTTGCATCTCAGTAAGTCTGGGGACAAAAGGTAGCCTGGATGGAGGAGACAATGTAAGTCTTGAGGGGAATTGAATCAGGTAAAGTTAAAAGAAAACTTCTCTTCGACTTTCATTATGGAAAAAGATTGAGACCCCTCAAGTCTGTACTTTGCAATTGCAAAAGCCAGACTTTTACACTCCAAAAGTACAAACATGAAAATATTATTGATCCTTATATAAAAGCAAAATAGTGTGTTTGCTGGAATACTGAAATGTAAGCAGAAAATGCTGGAAATGCTTAGTAGCTCAGAAGAGAAAGAAACAAATTTAACTTTTCAGGTCAATGACCCTTCATCACAATTGGAAGAAATTATTGATTTAACAGTTTTTAAGTAGATGTATAGGCAAAGGAAAAAAAAGCGAGGGGGTGTGAAGGAAGAACTAAAAGGAAGATCTACGAATGAGCGAAAGACAGCAAGATTAAAAAGGGATGATAGTGCAAAGGCAAAAGGAGATGCAAATTGGACAAATAAAGAAACAAAAACTGGATCTAACCAAGCTGTAAATTGAAACATCAGAATCATTGTCATTAAACAGCTCCATGCTACTGGACAAAATGAAGGCAGTATATATGATCTGAAGTTGTTGAATTCAGTGTTAAGTCCAGAAATCCGGAGCTGGTGCTGATCCCTAGCTTCCCTTGTGCTATTTTGAAACAGTATAGGAAACTGAAGTGAGAAATCAGGATGGGAGAGAAGGGGAGAATTAAAATAGCAAGCACTGGAACCTCAGGTTAACATCTGTGGAATGAGTAACACCGTTCCACAAAATGACCACCCAAACTGCATTTGATTCTACTCAATGAGGCAGAGACCGCATTTTGAACAGAAATGCAGTATGAAAGAAGGGTTTACAAGGAAGAAATATTTAGGTCTCTTGCAGGTGAAAAGGGATGACATAAGTCACAATGGTCAGCACTGCTGCCTCACTGAGCCAAGGACCCAGGTTCAATTCCAGCCTCGGGTAACTGTCAGTTTGCATGCTCTCCCTATGTCTGCATGGATTTCCTCTGGGTACTCCCCTTTCCTCCCCAAAGATATGTGAGTTAGGTTGAATGGCCATGCTAAATTGCTCCTTAGTGTCAAGGAATTAGTGGGATAAACCTGTGGGGTTGAGGGATAGGATATGGATGGGATTGTGGTTGGTGCAGACCTGGTGGGCCAAATTGCCTCCTTCTGCACCGTAGGGATTCTATTATTCTAAGAGGGCAGGTATTACATCTCTTGTGTTCCCATGGGAAGGCACCATAGGAATGGAAAGATGATGTTGGGGTAATTAGAAAATGAATCAAGGTGTCCCAAAGGGAATGGTTCCTTTGGAATGTTGAAAGCAGAGAAAAGACAAATTGGGTCTGACAATGGCATTAGGATGTATATGTCAAAATGGTGATGGATGTGAAGATTGGTGGTTGGAAGGTTAGAACACCAGGAGCCCTAACCTGGTTCTGGAAGATATAATGACAGAAATGTGGGCAATAGGATTGATACGCTAACTGACTTATTGAGTATTTTCTATTTTTATGACCAAATTTTATACCATTCTCTCTTGATCGAACAACTTTGTAATATTAACTATTATCATAATTGACCTGTTTATAAACCATGTCTAAATTCTAGACATTTCATGCAGATTTCTTCTCTTTAGTTGAACGATAATGCTGTCTTTCCAACAATTTCTCCTTTAAATTAACCCTTTTTGTATTATTGCTTTTTGTATACTTTTTCATGTAAATAGTGATCTCGTAAATGAAAGAGATCCAAATACACCCAACTACTAAAAGGGCTGAAAGGGGTTATGAAAAAGCATTGGCCAGCAGGATTAAGGAAAATCTCAAGGCTTTTTATACATATGTAAAGAGCAGAGATTAGTTAGGGAGAGAGTTGGCGTACTCAAGGACAAAGGAAGAAATCTACGAGTCAGAGGAAATGGGCAAGGTATTAAATACCTCGAATCAAGTATTCACCAAAGAGAAGGACTTGGTGGATGATGAATTTGGGAAAGAGTGTGTAGATAGTTTGAGTCATGTTGAGATTAAAAAGGAGGAGGTATTGGAGTTCTTGAGAAACATTAAGGTAGACAAGTCCCTGGGGCCTGATGGGACATACCCCAAAATACTAAGGGAAACTAGGGAGGAAATTGCTGGGGCCTTGAAACAAATATTCATATCCTCACTGACTAAGGGGAGATTCTCCAAGGCAGAGCATTCTCCAAGGCAGAGCATTCTCCAAGATGGCATTCACGACACACGACAACACAGAGTTGCTGAACAGAAACTGATAACCAAGTTCCGCATACATAAGGATGTCCACAACCAGGATCTTGGGTTCATCTGTAACCCCCACGACTTGCCTCGGCTTGCAAAATCTCACTAACTGTCCTGGTTGGAGACAGTACGCATAGCTTCTGGACTAGTAATCCAGAACTCAGGGTTATGCCTTGGGACCAGGATTCAAATCCACCATGGCAGACAATGAAAATTGAATTTAATATATCAATGACAATGAAACCATTGTCAATCATCATTAAAACCCATCTGGTTCACTACTGTATAAAGGGAAGGAAATCTGCCATCCTTACCCAGTCTGGCCAATATGTGACTTCAGAGCCACAACATGCTGACTCTTTAAAAAATTGCCCTGGAATGCTACACAATTCAAGGGTAATTAGGGATGTGCAATAAATACTGGCCCAGCCAGTGAAGTCCACATCCAGTGAGTGATAAAAAAAATACTTATATCATTTCACTGATGGCTAGGTTGGAAAAGTTGTGTAGTTGGCAACAATAACTTGCATTTATTTAGCACCTTTGACATAATAAAACATTCCACTGTGCTTTAAAGGGGCATTCTAAACCAAGACATGATACTGAGCCACTTAACTAAATACAAGGACAAATGAACAGAAGTTTGGTTCAAAGGGTAGGTTTTAAAAAGTCTCATAAAGCAAGAAAGAGAGGTAAAGTAGGAATGTGATTTAGGGAGTGAATTTCAGTACTTTGGGATACTATAACTGAAAGTATGGTCACCAAAATGGAGCGATTACATTTGGGTATGCTAAAGGGACAGGGTGAAAGGAGCATGAACATCTTGGAGAGTTTTGGGGCTGGAAGAGAAATTTCAAAATGCATGGAGAAATTTCAAACAAGAATGAACATTTTGTAATTATGCTATTGCTTAAAGGGTGCTCCATAAATGCAGAGGTGATAGACAAACAGGATTTAGTCTGAGTTAGGGTACAGTTTCAGATGAGGTTGACATTTTGAAGAGGAGCGTGTGGGAGACTGACTAGGAGTGCAGGAGAATATATCTCTAGAGGGAACAAAATGATTTAGCAACAAATAAGTTGAGGCAGGTGTGAAATCAGAGAAAGTTAAATTGGATAGTCTTAGTCATGGCATTTATAAGTGGTCAGATGCGACTGCTGGGATCAAAAGTAATACCAAAGTAGTGGACAGTTTGATTCATACTCAGACCATTGCCAGGGAGAGGGATGTGATAGTGAGCAGAGCTTGTGGTGGACTCTGAAGACAGCACACTTTGGTCTTCACAAAATTTAATTGAATGAAATTTCTGCTCATCAGATATCAGCCAAGCAGTCTGATAGTTTGAAGACACTGAAGGATCAAGAGAGCAGAAGTAGAGCCAAGTGTTAGCGTACAAATGAAAAGTGACATGTTTTTGGGTGATATCACTTGTGGGTGAGGGAGGGGAAGGAAAACAGGGGGATTGGTCCTTGGAGACCTTTAGAAACATGGGCTAGATTCTACCAAAAAAAATCTAAGTGCCAAATTTATGTAAAAATTGGAGTAACTCCTGCTGTTTTATTTTCTTTAGTGAGACTTTCAAAAAAAAATCTCCCACACTCTGTGCACTGTTGAGTCCCCGTGGGAGACTCACGTTGAAAATCTGGGGGTAGTGCCTATTCACACTGGAAAGGCCGGCAGCATAGTGCTGAGTGGGCCACTGTGCACGTGCCAAGCTGTCATAGTGAAGATTGCCACACAATGCCGGTCTCCTAATCGCTGGCCACCCCCATAACCACCCATCGCTGGCCGTGTGAGCCCCTCCCCCCAACCCCCAATTGCTGGCCAGACATCGCTGAGCCAGTCCTGACCACCTTCCCCCCAGCTCACCTCCATCTCCCCAAGCCCACCCCCCACCCCCCACCCCAACCCCAGCCCTCCCACTGTGGTCGCCCTGATCTCACCAACATCACTCCCCCCTCCCCACCAAGTTGAGAGAATTGCACCCTTGGTGTTTGAGGAAGAAGAGAAGCCATTGCAGGTGGTTTATCAGACAAGAGATTAGAATGCTATGCAGCCACATCTTTTGGCCACAGATTGATTTTCCTGCCTCTATTTTTATTGGAGGCACTTCTCCAGTATTACTAGCATTAGCTGGCATCGGACTGTAGCAATTTGTTTGATGATTATTACCTTGATTGATATTTTGATGGCATATTGCAGAATTCAGCACCCACCTTATGTTACCACCTACCCAAGGTCAGAGAGACACAACAGAAGGTGGTATTTTTACCAACACAGCTGCTGCATTCATGCTTCTAACATCAAATAATGATGCCTCACATAAAATAATAGCATGTTTCATATGAGACAAGTAATTTTTTTTCCAAGTGAAAAAACAGTTCATGTCGATCTCATACTGACAACAAAGGGAGCGTGACTATATCTGGAAGAGCAGTGTGCTGTGGAAATGGATGAGTTTGTGTTTACGATAAGGTCCTGTTTGGTATGATGGATGGGTCAGTGTCAACATAACATGTTCAACCATGAGCAATAGATAGGTTTTTATCCAAATTAATTGTGTCACCCCAGATAAGAGATAAATCTATGTCTTCAATATATATTCTGTTCTATATTTGTGTCCACTCTGCATTTATTACGATTGCCTCAGGTAAATTTATGTCCGCATTTCTAGTACCACTTCTGGTAATAGATGAACTTAGGTCCACAATAAGTGTGCTGCCCCACATAATGAATTGATCAGTGTCAATCCTATAATCTAATAGTAAATTTTCCTTTTGTTTACACCCAAGTGCAACAAGTATAAAGTGGACATAACTGACTGGAAAACGAACAGAGATTTCTACCCATTCAGCACCCTGTTTAACTTTCCATTAATTACTGTATTGGTGACAGAAATTGCCATTTGTTTGTAGTTAATTAGATAAAAATATACTCCGATTATGTTATTTAAATATTTGCATTGTTTTCAGGCCTTGAGGCTGAGATGGCGCTCAGTGAGCTACCTCACATCCATAAATAAAATGGCACCAATGCTATATTGTTTAAGGAAAGATGTTTGAAATTCTCCTGTATTATCTGCAGCAGAATTATGAGACTTACTTGTTTCTTTCTTGTTTGTACTAATTGATTCAAGACTTTGCTGTCAATGTTCTGGTTCTTGAAACCAGCCATACATTGCACCATTCTGACATCACGCCATTATTGATTTGGCTGGGGGAATAGGATTCCAGTGTATCGGCCTGAAAATGATATGCAAATGTATGATAACGAGATTCCTGACATTGTACTGTGGATAATGCCAGTGCCAGGAAAAGGGAACAATTACATCTGGCAATTATGCATTTAGGGCCTTCTCGCCATATTTTCCACTCACATTGCCAAACCCGCCTACTGTGAACAAAGAGGAAAATCCCAGCTAATGTGTCTATTGAAAGTATTCAAACTTAGACAAAGATTTCTGAAGTTTATAATGGCTGACATCAAATGAGCATTAGTATTAAAGGTAAAAGTGGTAAATTAGAGCATATTTTGCATTGTTTTTAAAGTTGGAGTGCATATAGGTCTAATTATTCCAATATTTAAGATGAATGGAAAGGAAGAATGGAAGAAAGAAAATTCAAGAATATTTAATATTTCAGAAGAACAGAAGGAAAGAAAAAGGAGTTGGAGTAGCTATTTTAAGAAAACGTGAGTTCATTGCCATCGTGAGAAATGATCTTGGTTCAGAAGATCAAGATGAAGAATCAGTTTGAATGGAGACAAGAAATAGCAAATGAAAGAAATGACGTGTGAGAGTAATATATAGGTCCCTTAACAATTACTACACAGCAGGGTAGAATATATATTGCAAAATAATGGGTCTTGCAAAAAAGGTGTAGCAACAATCATGGGTGACTTAAATCTTCACATATATTGGATAAAACAGATTGGCAAAGTTAGAATGGAGGATGAGTTTATAAGAATCTATTTAAAACAGTTTCTTAGAACTATATGTTCTAGAATTTACCAGAAAAGCATTGGAATACCTTGGAGACTGCTCTCATGTTCTGTCTTCTTCAATGTGCTCACTAGGTTTAAATAGCGCCAGCCACTTATGATATTGTTCCCTTGCTGATGCATCCTGTCAATCAGCAGCATGGTTGGTGTTGTAGCAATGCTGAAATCATTGAAATGAAAAGACAAGATAAAGTTGGCATGCTGCTTGCACTGCAATCAATGGCCTTTAATTAATAGAAAATTTCCTCCATTGTCTTCAATCCTAACTTTCTTTGTTTTTTTCTAACCGAAGACAAACTAAATTTAACTGGAAGTGAGGGTAGGGCTTGCAGAGGTAAGAGTAGTGGTGAACTCACATCATGGCATCATTTTGAGGCCCATTTGAGGGGATTTAACTCTCAACTATCAGTTCCACATTCAAAGTTGGACAGCTGCTCAAACTCAGTTGGAATCCCTTAGGGCAGTGTATTGGTATTGTCATTGGACTAGTAATCCAGAGACCCAGGAAAATGCTCTAACGGCCTGGTTCAAATCCCACCATGGCAACTGGTGAAATTTGAATCCAGTAAAAGGAAATCTTGGAATTAAAAGTCTAGCAATGATCATTAAGTCATCGTCAATTGTCGTAAAAATCCATCTGATTCACTAATGTCCATAAATCTGCCACCTTTACCTTGTGTGTTCTGCGTGTGACTCCAAATCTACAACAATGTGGTTGACTCAGAAATTGCCTAGCAAGCCACTCAGTTCAAGAGCAATCACGGATAGGCAATAAATGTCAGCCTAGCCAGTGCTGCCCACATCCCATGAATTAAAAAAAAAACCATGGAAGGAATGACCTTTGAAAATATTGTTCAACTTGATGCAATGTCTCCTCTCAATCGTACTGCTGCTAATTCGTACTGCTGCTTTAGTTTCCTGTGAAATGTGAAAAATAGTCACATAAATCCACTAAAGGTCTTCCCACTAGATTCTATCTCTCCTTGCCTTCAAAATGTGGTGGCACAGTTTCACAAAGGTTAGCACTGCTGCCTCATAGTGCTAGGGACTCTGAGTTTGATTCATGGCTTGGGTCACTTTCCGTGCAGATTCTGCATATTCTCCCGTGTCTGTGTGCATTTCCTCCGGGTACTGGGGTTTCCTCGCACAGTCTGAAAGATGTGCTGTTTAAATGTATTGGCCATGCTAAATTCTCCTTCAGTGTACCTGAACAGATGCTGGAGAGTGGTGACTGGGACTTGTCACAGTAACTTCGTTGCAAAATTAATGAGGTGGAATTGCCAGTGTTGGACTAGGTAGGCACAGTAGGTAGTCTCACAACACCAGGTTAAAGTCCAATAGGTTTATTTAATAACACAAGCCATCAAATAAACCTGTTGGACTTTAACCTGGTGTGAGACTACTTACTGTGCAATGTTAATGTAAGCATACATGTGACATCAATAAATAAACTTAAAATGGTTGATTCAGATTTATATTTTGCACTTATATGCTGGGCTCTATCATCACTCAGGGTAGAGTGTTCATGGGGCCTCTTCCTTTTAAACTTTGTATTGTCCATCAACTTCATAACTGGACATGACAGGGCTATGGAACTCTGATCTATGGGATCACTGAGTTCTGTTAATAGTATGCAGTTTCCATTGTTTAGCAAGCACATATATCCAGCTTTGTTATTACAGATATGCCTGGTACTGCTCTTCTACACTCCATCTTGAACCAGGGTTGACCACATGGTGTGATGGTAATGACAGAGTGTGGTATATGCTGGGCCATGAGGTTACAGATTATTGTTTTGTCTGAAGCAGCAACTCCTGGCAGCAGTTTTAAATGAATTCTGCATCAGTCTACACTTACGATCTTTGCTCTCACTGTCTTGCCTTATGACACAATATTTAATCCAATGAATACTGCACTTTGAGTTACTTACTTACATAAATTTTCCTCCCATTAATATTTTCCTCCCTATATGTTTGTTAAAACTTTGTTATTTGTGCATTCCACATTATTCTTGGAAATCTTCCTTGCTCTGCCTCGCGTCCTCATTTCCTGCTACGCATTTAAGTATTTCTTTTTAGATGTTTGCATCTCTAATTCTTTCCTTCATTCATTAACATGTTGCCTGAGTCCCTGAGGTGCGTAGTCTTGCAGGCCGCCTGAACTGGAAAGAAATAATCACAGAGAGTGAATCTCTGTTTCATCATTTCATGGTTATTTCATCAGCTCCGGCTGCCTAATGTCCCCACATTAATTCTGGTGTCTATTAAATTCCTTCTCTACTTCTCAGTTAGCTTTTCAAGCCACAGGAGGCTACTGTTCTACTTTTGGAATAGGGTTAATACCACAAGTTATGATAAAAGCAGCACACAAACTGTCAGTTCACAGCTTTCTTGTCAACGACTATTTGGATACGTGCCACCATTTGTTTCTTCTTCTCCTCGAAAGGCACTGTGCCATCGTTCCACTGCCTCTGGCAGTCATCCAGTACCTTGTGCAGGTCTGCTTGAGATAGTGAGCTGCAGTATCACAGTCTAGCCAAATCTGATACTTAATAAAATAGAAGCAGCAAATGGTGGAAACACACAACAAGTCCGGCAGTACCTTGGGAGAGAAAAACTGAGTTGACATTTCAGGCTAATGGCCTTTCAACAGAAACATACATGGTTAGAGATGCAACAGGTTTTAAGCTAGTACAGAGGCAGGAAATGGAACCAAAGGAACAAATGGAATGATTAATGATCAGGCAGAAACGACAAAAGAAATGTCAAATGACAAAGTGAAGGTGACAATGGGAAGTGGCGGGTTTGTTGGGAATGATGGAAGGTTGGAAAAGGTGTCACAGAGGGAATGATCCCTTCAGAATTCTGAAAATGGAGGGGAGGGATAGACGTGTTTGTGGCATCATGCCGGAAGTGGCGAAAATAGTTGAGGATGATCCATCAAACATAGAGGGCTGGTGAGGTGAAAGATGAGGATAAGATGTAACATGGTCATTCCTGGGAAAGACAGGAAGATATGAGAGCAAAACTGCAAGAAATGGAATGCACATGGTCAAGGGGTCTGTCGACTACACCAGAAGGGAGTCCTCAGCTGAGGAAAAAGATAAAAGCAAAGCATATCAGAAACATTGGCATGGAACATGGGGTCATCAGAAGAAATGCAATGGAGAGAGAAAAGCTGAAGACTCCCTCTGTGACACAATTTTCCTGCTAAATGCGATAGATTCAAAACAGATCTATGGCACACTATGGACCATCAGCACGAGGGTAAGACCATAAGACAATAGGACAGATGTAGGCCATTCGGCCCATCGAGGTCATGACTATTCTGATATGATAATCCTCAATTCCTTTTTCCAGCCTTATCCTCATAACTCTTGCTTCCCCTATTGATTAAAAATCTGTCTATCTCAGCCTTGAACATTCTTAATGAATCAGCCTATACAGCTCTCTGTGGTGAAGAATTCCACAAATTCAATGCCTCTGAGAAAAAAATTCCTTCTCACCTCTGGACTAAGTGGGCAATCTTTTACTCTGAAGTTATGTCCTTTGGCTCTAGAGTTTCTCACGAGAGAGTTGTATCTCATCACAAACTGTAACCTCATGGCCCAACAGATCCCACACTCTACCATTATCATCAAACAATGTTACCAAACCTGGTTCAATAAGGAGCGCAGGAGAGCAATCTGGCATGGTGAAGTTGCTATGCTGAATTTATGTGTGTGCTAAATAATGAAAACAACATCCAGATACACAAAGTAATCCCAGAGCCAATGGGATGGATCAACGTTGATGGCAATTTAAAAACTAAGGGAAGAAGAGGTTCCATGAACATCCCTATTCTTCATGATGACAAAGCCCAGTACATGATTGCAAAATTCAAGGTAGAAACATCCATTCTCAGAAAAAGGAATCAAGCTTATGATTTATTCTGCCTATTATTGAGGTCCCCAACATCACAAGGACCAGTCTTCCACCAGTTAGCTTCATGCCATTTGATATCAAAAGAAAGTAGAGCACTAAGTACAGGAAAGGCTGTGGGCTCCGAAAAAATCCCAGCCAAAGTACGGAAGACATGCAATCATGTATCAAACATATCTCAAGCCTGTTTCACTGTAACACTTGGCATCAACTCGATAAAATGAAGGATTGCTCAGGCATGTGCTGTCCAAAAAAAAAGCAGGACAAATCCAATCTCACATATTACTATCCCGTCATCACATTTTTGATCATCAGTATCACAATGGAAGAGATCACAGCTGCCTTTATTCAGCAGGAACCTTCTCATCAATCCTCAGTTTCAATCCACCATGGCTTCTTATCTACAGAACTCATAACAATCTGTTCAAAGCATGGATAACAGAACTGAATTCCAGAGAAGAGGTGAGAGTGACTGCTCTTGACATCAAAGCAGCAATTGATTAGGTGTGGCATTCAAGAGTCCTAGTAAAATTGAACTCATTGAAAAGCAAGATAAATCTCCACTGGCTGGAGTCATTCCTAACACAAAGGAAAATGGACTGTAAGGGTTGGAGATCAATCAACTGAAGGCAGGATCCTTGACCAAACTAATTTCAACTGTTTCATTAATAATCTTCCTTCCATCATCAGGTCAGAAGAGAGGTTTGCTGATGGTTGTATAGTTTGCAGTTCCATTCACAACTCTGCAGATCATGAAGCAGCCAGTCCTGTATGCAGCAAGTAATAGGCAATATTCATACATGAGTTGATATGTGATAAGTATAAGGTTCTTGTCACACAAGTGCCAGGCAATGACCGTCTCTAACAAGAGAGGGTTCACTAGCTCCCTTTGACACTCCATAACTCTGACACTGCCAACAAGCTGTAGGTCGCAACTATCCAGAAGCTTAATTGGATGAACAACATATTGTGGCTATGAAAGTGTGTTGAAGGCTGGGTATTCTGCAGTGAATGACTCACATCCTGATACTCCAAATCCTGTCCGTCAGCTACAAACACAAGTCAGGATAGTGATGAAATACTGTTTATTTGCCTGGTTGTGTTCTGTAGCAATAACATCTATGAACTTGATACAATCCAGGACAAAGATGTCCACTTTGTTACTACTCCTCAAACATTCACTGTCCCTACCAATAGTGCATCATGGCTGCTGTATGCACTGTCTACAAGATGCACTGCAGGAACTCCACAAAGTTCCTTAGAAAGCAACACTAAAACTCCAAACTTCTACCAATGATAATGGCAGCAGACACATGTAAACACCACCACCTACTGGTTTTCCTTCAAGTCACATCTGACCTGTTCCTTCATCAGTATTGTGAAGCACCCTACCTAACAGAACTTTGTGAATATCCTTCATCATAAAGACTTCAAGAACACAACTCACCTACAATCTTCTCAAGGACAATAATGATTTGCATGTGACATATCGCATGAAAGAATTAAAGAAGAAAGACAGTGATGCCCGGCTGCTGTATGTATCCAAATCCTGCACCAGCTATATTTCTCCTCCATCCTTGAACCCCTCCAAGGCTGGACTCCGAAAGCCCGTTGATTGATTGATTGATTTCAACATGACCATTGAAATGTATAAAGAGGAAGTTTGGAGTAGAATTAATAAAATAGAAAGGGCAAGTTGCAGAATGGACGAGCAATCCATTCTATCAAAAATCATCCAGGCTGTGAAGACAAAAGTAGCCCATCTTTTGCCTTGGATTAAAATGTAACCCACAGCTATCCTCTATTAGCAATCATGCTCAAGTTACCAGAGAGGGAAATAGACGTCCCTTTCAAAAAAAACAGTAAACTTGCCTTCCCTAATCTGTGACCCAGGGCATTCTGACAAATTAAAGCACTAAAGTAGTTTCAAAGTGTTGTCATTAAATAGGAAATTTAGATGAACAAAAGAGACTGAAACAAACATATGCCCAATGTGTTGATGAACATTGTGATGAGGCAGCTGGCATGTTGAGACAATTTGCAGCAAGAGACAGAACAGCCAGGAAAACCATTTGGTTAGTGTGAAAAATGTTCTCTGAATTTGATGAAAGCAATGTACAGATGGCTTAAACTTCTGCTTTTTGGTTTTTTTATATATCATGTATGTGGAATGGGAAGGTTACAGGGTTGAATAATTAAATAATTTACTTACACTTCAAAGGTTGAACTGCCAGTGACCCTGTCAGCTGAGCCTGAACTTCCTCTTGCAACAGATTAAAGCTAGTGTAATCCCAGGAAACAACATGAGTGATAGGCAGTCCGACATCTTGACAAACTAAATAATGTAAAAAATTCTTTTAGAAACACACTTGCTGATTGAATCAATAACATTTCAGGTTTCCATTTTCACCTGCTAGTTCATGGTCTGGTCGTGGGCTGAAAAAATAAGAACATAATGTTACAATCCATTCCACTTTAACCCTCTAGCATCAGTAAATTAAACTATCTGAAGGCATACAATTTGAAAAAAGGTCCACGGATTTTTCCATGGTCCACCCATCGCTCGTTCCTCTTTCTGTGGTGAGTGGGGGTAAATTTCCACCCCAATTGATTTCTTATTTAATAGTCAAAAAAGATTTGATATCTTGGCTTTGTAGCCAAAAATGACCATTGTGTGGGCAATGGAATAAACCAATACTGTTATCACCTGACTGAACCTAGATAGAAAGGAAGGGAGTGTTGCTGAGGTCTTACTAATCCAAAAGGGCTACCAAGCAAGGCAGTTTCAGGCCAACATTTCAGAAGTAGACCACACAGCAAAAAAAAGGTACCCTTCCTCAAAGGCAAAGAAAACACTGAATTGTTGTAAAATTAATTACACTATCTAAAGACTTGCAAGTTGAAAAGATTTGACTTTTTATTTTTATAAACAAAAATGAATAACTTGGCATCTGTAAAGAAGCACAGGGTATGATAGGTAGTGCACGATAAAAAAATGATCAATCCCACTGAAAGAGTTATTTCATTGGAAAGAAAATAAAAACAGCCTGCCCCATAAAATTGTAGGAAAATATTATTTATAGTTATGGATATCACATCATGTCATAAAATGGGTTATTTACTTTTTAAAGAAAACAAAAGGGAAAACAACAAGTTGGAATTTTGACCTTGAATCTTCACAGGATGGACTCTGGAAAGTCAGGTGGCTTGTTTTGTGGTTTCTGGACAGATTAGGATATGCACAATATACCTCTGGGATGGTGCTTAAAATGTAAATGGTTTTCTAAGGTGCTAATGGACTACTCCTCAGCATTTCAGGAGAAGAGTTTTAAAATGAGAATGGCTGCTAGATGTGCAGGCCCCATGACTGAAACTAACTCAAGAAGATGACCGATACCATATTAACCCAAAAGGGCAGTCTTGAGCCAGCATTTCAGATGGCCAGATCACACAGCAAAAGGAAAGATTCCTCAAAGAGATAAAGTGCTGAAATGCTTTACCTCTAAGGTTATATTTCATTACTACAAATGTTTGACTACAATTTCAACTGTAAAAACAAAAACTTCCAAACTCTGAGATTCTTACTTAAAATATATATCTTGTGGTAAGCCAAGAAGTGAGAAAAGGCAAGAATTATTTGACACTTCTCCCCATCTGTAACATACTTTAGACATATTTTTAACAACTATGATTAGTTAATCTCCCATGAAATGGCAATTGGGAAGCCAATATCATATGCAATGTACAGGCCGAATATCATATCTAGTACTAGCATGTCATATTACAAATTTTCAAACAATTTTTTAAACATTGGACACAAGCAGATTGTTAAGGTAGCTACCATAAGCCATTAATCTTTGGACAATATCAAGCATTTGGTGAATACCTAATTAAATATTGACATAGGTGAAAGTACCTCATAGCCATTCTTGGAATTAACACTCTGGAAGTACTGTGCGCAGTTCTGGTCGCCTCACTATAAGAAGGATATGGAAGCTATTGAAAGGGTGCAGAGAAGATTTACAAGGATGTTGCCTGGATTGGAGGCATGCCTTATGAAGATAGGTTGAGGGAGCTAAGTCTCTTCTCCCTGGAGAGTTGAAGATTGAGAGGCGACCTGATAGAGGTTTATAAAATATTGAGAGATATAAATAGGGTGGATTCTCAGAGGCTATTTCCCAGGGCTGAAATGTTGGTCCTACAAGAGGACACAGGTTTAAGGTGCTGGGGAGCAGGTACTGAGGATATGTCAGGGGTAAGTTTATCGCTCAGAAGTGGTGAGTGAGTAGAATTGAATGCCATTGGGGGTGGTACAGGTGAACTTGCTGGAGTGTTTTGAGAAACTTCTGAATGATTTCATGGGATTTAATGGGATTGAGAGTTTTAGGTAGTTCTAGGGCCTGGTAGGTATGAATATGATCGACGCAACTTGTGGGCCGAAGGGCCTGTTTGTGCTGTAGTGTTCTATGTTCTAACACTTCTCTTTGTTTAAGGATGGACTAACGCAAATATCTATTAAGTTTCCTGCCTATCTATCTCTATATTTCATAATGCATATATAGAGATCAGAACTCAATTTGTGGCAGGTGGAAGCAAATGGCTACTCCCAACCTTCCATTGTATTACAATGAATTCCCCTATCCAGAATAGATTGGGCCTCAGATGTGTTAACCCAAAATACAGGATGTGGAATCAAAATAAGCCCCACACCTTATTTGGAAAAAGCCTGGAAATTGTGAAGAGCTACATGGTGAGACAGCCATTTTTATTTCTTTTTTGTCAGTTTAAAAAGTCAGCTAAGAGCAGTCTGGTGATCATACCTGGCAGAACCATATGAACTATCAGCCTGTACTTAGCAGCTGCAAGATATCAAGCTGCCAAAACATTAATCTGTTTCAGTTTCCAAAGTTCACTGAGTTCCAAGAGTCTATGGCTCAATTGGTTAGCGTGTTTGGTTGTTAACCAAAAGGATGGTAGTTCAATCCAACCCAGGATGCCAAACATTCACATTTTCCTTAAAAGAGACCAATCTTCTAGATATTTAACTACAAAAACCTCATAACTTGCTGTAAAGTATGCCCTTTGCTTTACAAGACCCTCACTGCAACTCAAATTATTGGGACTTTTGAATCAATCATAGGCCTGTCACATGGGAGATTGGAAATCATGAATGTGAGGTTGAATTAACTGAGATTTATAAAAGTGAATTGTATTGAATCTTTGTGTGTATGTGTGTGTGCACGTGTGAGGATATCTTTTTCCCAGAGTGGAAATGTCAATTAGAAAGGGGCACAGGTTGAAGGTGAGAGGGGAAAGTTTAAGGGAGATGTGCAGGGGAAGTTTATCATGCAGAGAGTGGTAGGTGCCTGAAATGCGTTGTCAAAGGAGGTGATGAAAGCAGATACATTAGTAACATTTAAGAGGCACTTGGGTGGGTCCATGAATAGGGAGGAAATGGAGGTATAGGGACTGAGCAAAGGCAGAATGTTTAGTTTAGTTTAGAACATAGAACATAGAACATAGAACATTACAGCACAGAACAGGCCCTTCGGCCTTCGATGTTGTGCCGACCAAAATAAAAAGCAATGCCCCTCCAAACTAAACCATTCCCTTCTCTTCCATATACTTATCAATTAACCTCTTAAACGCCACCAAACTTGGCGCATCTACAACAGCTGCAGGCAGGGCATTCCACTCCCTAATCACTCTTTGAGTAAAGAACCTACCTCTGATATCCGTCCTATAACTCATACCCCTTAATTTAAAGCTGTGTCCCCTCGTGCTAGCTTTCTCCATCCTAGGAAAAAGGCTATCACTGTCCACCCTATCTAAACCTCTAATCATCTTATATGCTTCAATAAGATCCCCTCTTAGCCGCCTCCTTTCTAACGAAAACAACCTCAAATCCTTCAACCTCTCTTCATAGGACCTGCCCTCCATACCAGGCAACATCCTGGTAAACCTCCTCTGTACCCTCTCCAATGCCTCCACATCTTTCTTATAATGTGGGGACCAGAACTGCACACAATACTCCAAGTGCGGCCGCACTAGAGTTTTGTACAGTTGCAACATGATGCTGCGGCTCCTAAATTCAATCCCCCTACCAATAAAAGCTAAGACTCCATATGCCTTCTTAACAACTTTATCCACTTGACTGCCTACTTTCAGGGATCTATTGACACATACACCAAGATCCTTCTGTTCCTCAACACTATTAAGAGCCCTACCATTAGCCCTATACTCTACACATTTATTGTTCCTGCCAAAGTGCATTATGAGACAGGCTTGGTTGCTGAAAAGCCTCTGCCTGTGATGTACTTTTTCTTGTGCTTTGTTCTTTGTTTTATGACTTTGTGATGTCACATCAGTTAGGGTATGCATGTGAGAGTAAATAACCAGCTTTATATACATTCCAAAGGTATACAGTACAAAGTGTATTGATTCTGGGTGGTAAGAAAACAAATGTATTCTGTCCATGACAGAACTAAGCATTGCACTTGGGTTTGAAATCAACTACAATTAAGGAACCAAGTTAATTTTAAAGGAAAATTGGAAGTAGAAGGGAAAAGAGAATTCTGTCACCTCGCTTACCACGGAATTGGAGCGGGTGAGGGTCCAATAATTGAAATCTCCATTAGCCTCAAGCGGGAATTTCCAGGGTCTCACCGGAGCAAGGCCGTAAAATACCACCCAAAGTCAAAATTGTTGAAAACAAAAACGAAAGAGAATAGAACACAAGCATTGTGAATGTTAACAATAGTAATTAACATGTCTGATTTTGACCGAAAATAAATTTAAATACAGGATGTCTTAACTTGGTCTAAATTGGCATCCCCAACCAAAGAACTGCAAAAAGCCTTAACTAAGCAGACAAGGCTCAATATATGTCCTAAAGCACAGCAACTCAAAATATTAAAGACGCTGCCTGAGCATTTTGGCCACACATCAGACTTGGAACAGGCAGGAGATACAGAAACTGAAACAAAACAATGACCTTAGCCAATGTTCACCTAGAAGACTGAGGGCTAGTTTCAGACAAAAAAGGTAAGAAAGGAAAGAGGGGTGAGTCTTCCAGCTGGAGAAGCTGAAAAAAGAATTACAAACATGAAGGAACAGGCAGCTATGACAGATGGAATCAGCAAGGGAAAACTTGTTAACTGTTAATCATCTCAAACACACTTAAATGGAAACATATTTCAATCATGTCCCAACACCAACTGGGGATTTTTGAATGAATGACATCTGTGTCAAACATATTAGAAAATATACAGTGCAGCCCTGTCATAATGCGATGGTTGGGGTCCATAAAATGCTATCGCGAAAAAAAATGGGGTTGTGCTAAATCGTTACGGATTATCTCGGCGTCTGTCAGAGCTCTGTTTGTTTATACAATCACTACATGCTTCATTAACTTTATCAAACCCTTTGATTGGCAGGTCCAGGATAGTTTAAAACAGGCAATGGGGATGTTTATTTACACAAAAACTTCCATGGTCCGTTAACTGTGAAGTACTTCCTCTTTTGAACAACTGTCTAATATAGTTTTTTTCCATGTGAGAACCCCTTTTATCTGAACTGGGCAAGGGAGGAAGTAAATATTTTCTGTCCACAATTTCTTTCTAGGGCAGATTATTTTAAGTTTAGAAATAAATTGCAGCAACCAAAAACTTTTCAGTTCCCTGGAAAGAGCAGAAAAAAAGATCCAATGATTCATTGCATTATATCTGAATTCGTGCTAAGTTGGGATGCGTAAAATCGAGGTTTCACTGAATGTGCTTTTTTGTTTTGATACTAGGATGAATAGGGAGTTTGTAACCACACCAATAAGTAATAAGGATTGAACTTCCTGCAACAGCCAATAGATATAATTTGCTTTTACTACCTTCATTGCAATTGATGCCTATATGTTCTATTTGCTTGATATTGCAGTATTGTGGTGTGCAGGACTGAAAGGCTTAATGCGGAACTGAGGAACACTGCTGTCCACAGAATGATATAAAGAGAGTCACATGACTAGTAGTAATCTGGTAGTAATCTGAATGGACATAGCTTATAGCTGGGACATACACAGTTTACAGCCTTTCTATGCCCTGATCAGAACTTTCCACTCACCTGACAAAGGAACAGTGTTCTGAAAGCTTGTGAGTTTACTATTAAATAAACCTGTTGGACTTTAACCTGGTGTTGTGAGACTTCTTACTGTATTTACCCAGTCCAACGCTGTCATCTCCACATTATCACTGGTATATCCCAGACCATACCTCTGAATCTTTCTCTGAGACAATTACACCAATATACAACATGGTGGCAACAGGTGAAAATAAAAATGGAAAAATCTGCAATCTGACCTGAAAAAAGGTGCCAAAATGGAAGACTTTAATAAGCTGTCGGAAATCAGCAGAAAACCCCATTAAGACATGAAGGCTGAAAAGCAGAGAATAAATCAACTGTGCAGCTCAAGAAGGACTCTGACATAACACGTGGAGGTTTGTCAGGAATCCTGATTAAAAAGCAGAATTAAAAACTGAGCAAAGATTGAAGAATGGTAAGCAAACTTTATAAAGGGCTTTAAAAAGTTACTGAAAATAAAGGGAGGCACAAAGAGACAATACATTTTTAAATGCATGGCTTGAAGCATACCACAGCCTAAGTCAAGAGGCAATGCCAAACACATAGCAACCACATGATGAGAAAAAAGTGAGGAGGAAAAAAACTAATTCTCCAATGACAGTAAAGTAACTAACTGGTCTTAATAATCATTTTTAGAACACTTTCTATGATTTGGAGATGGTTTGAAATGCCTTGGCAATTACGACGACTATCCGATAAAGCTCGATCAGCAAGAGAAAACCTGATTAGTGCAGCACGATCTTAAAAAAACGAAAGCAAGCCCCTCCTCTGCAGAAAATATCAATGGATTCAAAATAAACTTCGCTAGAACAATTTGGGCAGTTGAAAGGGACAGACCAGACACAGAATTGAGGGTAATGGAGGAGGAGAATTTAAGGTATGCAATTGGATCAAAATTAAATGATAAATCAGAGGCTGAATGAGTCAATACATGTTTGTATTAAATTGGTTCAATTGCTTATGATATAATATCCAGACAAAGCATTAATGAATCACCTAACAAATTTGAAGAGGTCATCAAATCCTTTTTCAGACACTTTATCTTCGCAATGAAAACATTTTGGAAAAAGCAATGTTTAACAAAAGGGTCCAAAAGCCTGGAGAACATATGGATACCTTCATCAATGATTTGTATCATGGAAGGTTGGCTGAAGGTTGTGATTATGATGATCTTAATACTGAGTCGATATGGGATCATGTGGTAATTTAGGTAATTGACGATACTGTTTCTGACCTCCTTCAATACAAAACAGATCTAATTTTGGAGAAGGCAATGCAGATTGTTACACTGAATCTGTCTGAAAAATAGAGCCATATTGAGAGAGGAAGATAAACCAAAAAGCAGAATATATCTGATAGAGGTTCAGCTCATTAAACAACAAAATGTGAAAGACATTCAAGGGAAAAAAAATTGTATACAATTAAAACTCAAAGTAACTGTAAACCATACTAGCTTCACAGGTGTTGTGCAAACACAGTAGAATATTCCCACTGTGAAAGATTGGGAAAATTTGGGAAAAAAATGCAGATGAAAAATCTCTGAATGACTGGACAGAATAGGTTAACACTGCTGCCTCACAGTGCCACGGGTTGGGAGGGAGCGGGCAATTGGGGCTGGACATGCGGAAGACAAGGAGGATTGGGCAGGCCGAGGGGAGGCATCAGGCTGCGCATGGGGAGGGGGTCAATAGGAGCTGGACTTGGGAAAAGGTCGATCAGGCTAGACTGGGAAGGAGTTGATCAGGGCTGGAAGTGAGGGGGGAGGGGACAGTCAGGACTGGACTTGGGGAGGAGTCGATCGGTGATGGACATGGAGAAGGGGGGTGGTCAGGGCTAGACATGGGGAGAGGTCAATCAGGGCTGGGCATAGGAAAGGGGTTCAGGGCTGGACTTGACTGGGGGAAAGGTTGGGCTGGACGTGGTTGAGGGGTAGGTTGGGCTGGACATAGTAATGGGAGTCACGGAGGCCAGCGATTGGGAGTGGGGGGGGGGGGGGGGGGGGGTTATGGAGGCCAGTTTGAAATGACAGAAAGTGTTTTCAAGTTGTCTTCATGGGATGAAGTTGGAGAGGGTTAGGGAGCTGGTGCACATTATAACTCATTCAAGCAGTCAATCATTCAGAATAATGTGCATTGTAATTATGTGTCCTATAATACACAACATTCTGTATCCTAGTAGTTTTTCAATTCACATGTATTGAAGCTCCTGGGAATTGCTTTTTAAAATGTCTGGCCTTGATAAAGTGGGTTTAATTCTTGACCATCAGGTGGTGTCTCCTCTTGACCTATTTCAGTGTTGCGAATATTTGACCCCTATACTTATGTGCCATAGAGAAGAGTTCGAAATATTTGGGTCAACGTACCTCAACTCTCTTGTAAATGATTCATTTATCTTGATTCACATCCAGCTAGTCAACCACAAACTGGGAAAGTTTGACGTCAGTGACTTTGATTAACACAGCAGTTAGCAATATGTTCAGAGCTGAACTCTCTGTCCGTTTCCATGACAATTCACTGTTTAGTTTTACAAGGACATTGCATTAATTTACACATCAAGGTTTCAAGAACAAGTGCAAATTATGTATTTTTCTTTTTGTTTGTATCAGTAATGCAGCCGGCAGAGTCCTTGGAAGGTGAGCAATGGAAAACAAACATAGAAGTGATTCAAATGATGTTGCCCTCATAAATACATTGTTATTGGATAAACCTCTCCAAAGGCTACTAGAATTTATGAACTGGAAGGAATAGATCAATTTCTCCATGTTAATTTCTATTAAAGGAGAGCATTACATATTCCATTTCTGATTGTGTTCTTCTACTTAAGTATTGTTTTATTCATTCATGGGATGCAACCATCATTGATGAGGCCAGCACTTATTGCCCATCACTAATTGTCCTTGAGAAGATGTTGGTGAGTCTTTTTATTGAAATGCTATCCACTCTCACAGTCCTGTTAAGTAGTGAGTTCCAGGATTTTACTCAGCAACGATGATGGGATGCCATGTAGAATCGTAGAATCTCTACAATGCAGAAGGAGGCCATTCGGCCCATTGAGTCTGCACTGGCCACAATCCCACCCAGGCCTTATTCCCATAGCCTCTTATATTTAACATGCTATTCACCCTGACACTAATGGACAATTTAGTATAGCCAATTAACCTAACCCACACATCTTTGGCTTGTGAAAGGAAACTGGAGCACCCGGAGGAAACCCGTGCAGACACGGGAAGAATGTGCAAACTCTATATAGACAGTGACTCTTGGCTGGAATTGAACCCAGGTTCCTAATGCTGTGAGGCAGCAGTGCTAATCACTGTGCCATCATGCTGCCGTTACATTTATATTAAATGGAATTATAGTTCCAGATCAGTGTGACTATGGGATGGGTGTGGGGGGGGGAGGGGGGATGATAGCGGGGTGTGGGGGTGGGGGAAACTTGCAGTTAGTGGTCATAGAGTTATAGAATCATAGAGATTTACAGAATGGAAATAGACTCTTCACCCTAACTTGTCCATGCCACCCTTTTTTAAAAAAAGACCCTCAGCTGGTCTCAAATGCCCGCTTTTGACCCATATTTCTCTATAGAGTTATAGAGGTTTACAGCATGGAAGCAGGGTAGTGTCCTCTTGTACCTGCTGTCCCTGTTCTTCTAGGAAGTAATTTGATTTGATTTGATTTATTATTGTCATGTATTGACCTACAGTAAAATGTATTGTTTCTTGTGGTCTGTACAGACAAAGCATACCGTTCATAGAGAAGGAAACGAGACAGTGAAAAAGGTAGTGTTACAGTCATAGCTAGGGTGTAAGGAAAGATCAACTTAATGCAAGGTAAGTTCACTAAAAGTCTGATAGTAGCAGGGAAGATCTGTTCTTGAGTCAGTTGCTACGTGATCTCAAACTTTTGTATCTTTTTCCCAACGGAAGATGGTGGAAAAGAGAATTTCTGGGATGCGTGGAGTCCGTAGTTATGTTGGCTGCTTTGCGGAGGCAGCAGGAAGTGTAGACAGAGTCAATGGATGGGAGGGTGGTGGAATTTGGATGGTGTTGTCAAAGAAGCCTCAGTGAGTTGCTACAATGCATCTTGTCAATGTACTGCTGCCATGAAGATCATGTGGTGAAGGAAGTGAAGGTTCAAGGTAGTGGATGGAGTGCCAATCAAGTGATCAGTTTGCCCTGGATGATGTCAAGTTTCTTGAATGTGGTTGGAGCTGCACTCATCCAGGCAAATAGTACTCCATCACAAATGTGAATTAGTACATGTATCTGATGGATTGTCTAGGTTATCAGTAGGTTAAATGTACCCTGAATGTGACCTTATAATTTAGTTAAGATTATTGATGAAACTACAGAAGATGGTTGGACATATGCCACTACCCTGAGGAACTCTTGCAATGTCTTGAGGCTGAGATTAATGATCTCTGGCAGCCTCAATCATATTGCTTTGTGGTAGGTGAGACTCCAACCAGAGGAAAGCTTTCCCCCTGTTTCCCTTTGACTTCAATTTTGCTTGGGTTGCTAGATTCACACTTGGTCAAATCTGGCTGGCCTTGATATGAAAGGAAGTCACTTCCATTTCCTTAAATATTAATACTCGTTAGTAATATTATCAACATTGCTGTTAATTATTAATGTTAATTTTATTGATTATATTAATATTTGTATTAAATATGCTTTTACCTTTTCAATTATGTTTCAATGTATCTGCTCTTCTGCTCTTCAAAATCAGCTGGAGTCAATAATGAATCAGTCACACACCAACAACTTCCACTTACATAAGATCTTTAATGTTATGAAAAGTTCCAAAGCCCTTCATGGGAGCTTGTTCAAACAAAATTTAACATCAGGCTATATAAAGAGACTGAAAGCTCAGTCAAAGAAATTGTCTCGAATGAACTGCAAGTTTAGAGCAGTTTACATGGAAGTATACATGGAAAATAGAAGCAGAAGCAGGCCATTTGGCCCTTCGAGCTGATCATCCGACTCAATACTCTGATCCTGCCTTTCCACCTATCCCTTAATCCCTGTATCCCCAAGAGCTATATCTAAATCCGTCTTGAAATCTTCTAACTCATTTTTGAAATCACACAACATTTTTGCTTCAGCTACTCTCTGTGGTGGTGAATTCCACAGATTCACCACTCTCTGGGTGAAGATGTTTAGGGAAGGAATTCTGTAACTTAGGACCTCAGCAACTTAAGACATGGCGAACAATGGTAAACGTAAATGGTAAATGCACGCTCGCTAACTTTGTCAGAAATATAAAGGGTATTTATTGATAAGGAAAAACTGTACAGAGGCTGGCACTTCTGAGAAGGTGAATTTATGACACTAAAATTTCATATTATGGCACCATGTCATGTTATGAACTTAATATGCATTTCCTATTGTTGTAGTTTGATTGCTGATCAATGAGTTCTTAAGGCTTGTGTGTCAAAATATGTACCTTTACTGGGAGCTTTAACTATGCACAGTCCCAAATATAGTCTTGCATGGAACTCTAAACCGGTTTGTTGCTTATCGGGTTCTGTACTAGATTGTTCTCTGACTATGTAGATACATGATGCCAGCAGTGGACTGGGGTTGACACAGTAAGAAGTCTCATATCACCTGATTAAAGTCCAACAGTACAAGTTTTCGGAGCACTGGTCCTCCATCAGGACTCACTCACCTGATGAATGAGCAGCGTTCCAAAAGGTGGTGGTACCAAACTTTCTACTATGTGGCTACGTACTTCACTCTGTGGGTGGTGTCACTCTGTAGTCCCACGTTGACCCTTGCTTTGCTGAGTATCTTATATTATAATCTATGCAGGCACATATTAAATTTTAAGTTTATTTATTAGTGTCACAAGTGGGCGTATATGAACATTGCAATGAAGTTAGGTGAAAATCCCCTAGTCACCGCACTCTGGCATCTGTTCAGGTACATTTATGGGCAGTTTAGCATAGCTAATGAACATAATCAACACACCTTTCGGACTGTGGGAGAAATCCAGAGCACCTAGAGGAAACCCATGTAGACACTGGAAGAACGTGTAGACTCCGCACTGATAGTGAACAAGCCAGGAATCGAACCCGGGTCCCTGGTGCTATGAAGCAGCAGTGTTAACCACTGGGCGACCATGCGTCCCATATCCTCACAATACAACAGTACCTTACGTCTTGTCAATTCTTTCACAATCTCTCTCTGTCACATGTGAAGGAATGGGCAGGACATTCTGTTACTAGTACTTAGGTCATGTGATACTGTTTCTTCTCTTTTCTACCATTTCATTTCAGCATCTTTTTCATCAACCATTTTATCATATTGATTCTTGTGTTTTTCCATTTGTGTGACCAATTCAGTAAGCTTGTTCTGGTATGTAATCTCAGTTTATTTTGCTCTCTGAATTGCTGATTCTTGTGTCAATTTCAATGCTTTTACCTTTCTCATTGTCAAGCTTCCTTATTCTCTTGATTCATTTCTTCACTGGACTTGTACTTATTTTCTAGTTGCTTTTTCATGGAGTTCAATTTTTTTTACATTGTCTCAATACATTCTCCTTATAAAGTACATTTTGTAAATGTTTTGCAACTTATTTTCTGAATTTGCTGTCAGTCATTTCATCTTGTTGTTTTAATTTCTTCTCTAGATCTTGAATTCATTTTGCTGATTCCTCTTTATGTTCAGCAGTTCTTAGTTTCTCTTGAAGTTTTTAATTCCTGCATTTCTTCCAGGTTGAATCCATCATGTTCTTCTGGACATATATATTTCACAAATGGAATCTTCATTTCTACTTTTCTTAACTTCAGCTAAATACTTTTTGTTTCACTGTTGGTTGCGTCCATCTCCAACAAAATTTTGACTTGTTCCTGTTCTGCAATTCTCTCACTGTCCCTCATTTGGTCATTTAATGTCTTTCATTGCCCTCCTTCTCCCAAAAATCTTGGAACCTCCCTGCCTGCGGTTCCTCAGTATAGGGATCATTACCTGCCAACTCTCCCCGCCGTTTCCCCTTCCCACTGCTGCAGGCTCTGCTGTAATTGGGATCCCGGCAATCTCAAACTTTTCATATTCCTATGTTGCTGGAGACCACACTACTGTTCCTTGGGGCATTTTCCTTCAATCAGTTAAAAACACTGCTCACTGTGGCTCTCTTCTCTTTTATTCTTCAAAACAAACTGTGCAGCAACTCTTTGGCCAAAATACTCCCAAAGCAAACTAAGCGTTCATCCATCTTCTGGGTGTCCTTACCAGAGTGAATCTGTGTACTGCACCTCAGTATGATTCCCTCTGGTAAGTAAGGGTGGGGTTATTCCCATCCAAGAAGCCAGCAGCATAGGGCTAAGCCAGTCACGTGCTTGTGCTGATCTGTCAGTGTGGAGGTAGACACATGTGCAGTGGTCCCCCCATTACTCACCTCACAATCTCTGGAAATCACTCCCAGTGGGGGCATGGGGATGGGTGCAGAGATGCTAAACAGGCATGAAAAATACCGTTCCGGCCCACTAATTATATTGAAATTGGCACAGAGCTGACTGCGCTAAAAATAGTGCTTGGGAAACCTGCAATCAGTGTAACACTAGTTGTAAATCTCGCTGAAGGCCCCTCACTGAAATCTGGCCTTTCTCTAAACTTTAGTTCCATTTTCCCTTTTAAATGAAAATCACATAAAATCCTCTTGTTTCTGAAGGCTATTTTTTCATTTTTTTTTCTATATATTTCTATATTCTTGACTGTACTGGCCAATCTAGGCTCCTTCCATATCTGCTTCTGAAAGTCTTGGCAATATCTCAAGTTTGTCTGTTCTTGAGAACAGACTCTCTTGTCTGTTCGCCCAAACACAGGCATTGCGTGAGTATTTTTTGCCTTCAATTAAAACAGAATACTCACAGGTTTCAGGTCACAGGTAATATCCTCATAATTCATCCCATTCTTGTTGCCAAATGTAATGCCGCACAATCAAAGATTTTGTCAAGAGTACAAAGGATATATATTAATAAGGAAATCTATACAGAGGTTAGCAGTTGCTAAATATTTGGCAGGCATAGAAATTAGGGAGAAAGAGGGAAAGTCTAATTTTCCTGTTGAAACACAAGATGGACCTTCCAGAAAAAATGGTCCTTAGGTTTTCCCCCAGCCAGTCTCAATCTGAAGAGGTTGAGAAAACAGGCAGCAAGGCTAAGAATACAGACCAATGTAAGTGAAACCTTTTTTTCAGGCAGTGAATTAACTTCTTGGTGCTGGAAGCATAGAAACATAAAATATAGGAGCAGAAGGAGGCCATTCAGCCCTTTGAGCTTTCTCTGCCATTCATTAGTATCATGGCTTATCGTCCAAATCATTAGCCTCATCCTGCTTTCCCCCATAACCTTTAATCTCATTCGCCCCAAGTGCTATATCAAGCTGCCTCTTGAATACATTCAATGTTTGGCATCAACTACTTCCTTTGGTAATGAATTCCACAGGCTCACCACTCTGCGTGAAGAAATGTCTCCTCAACTCTGTCCTAAATGGTCTATCCTGAATCCTCAGACTGTGACTCCTGGTTCTGGACGTACCTACGATCGGGAACATTCTGTCTGCATCTACCATGTCCAGTCCTGCTAGAATTTTATAAGTCTCTATGAGTTCTCCACCACCATATGCCCCCCCCCCTCCCACCCCCACCACAATACATTCATCTGAACTCCAATGGAAATCTTATGGATGCTTTTTCTGGATAATAGCTAGAGGATCTTGAAGCTTGTGTCCATTTCTGCCATTGGATTAACACCCTCAGTTGCTGGCATGATGCCCTGCAGGCACAGGTGTGAGCCTGGTACATATTGATGCTATGTTGACTATTGTTAAGCTCATGTCAGATCAGGTGGATCACACATTAGATGCGTTCTGCTTTACTAGTGGCCAAGTGAAAGGGTTGGGGATAGAATTGCAGGTATGGAAGGAGGCTGGAGAAATCAGGGCTATATAATTAGAATGTTGCCAGAAAATATGGCAAACATATGTGTTGTTTATCTCTCTCACTGGAATTTGGATAATATATCAAAACAAATCATTCTATTAGGGTTGGGGTGCTACAGCAGATTGGCGCGACGGTGTGGGATGGGTTCAAGTCTAGTCTAGATACATGAATTAGTTATAAACGTCCTAATGTGTTGAATTCAGACAGCCTCAATTCAATTCTAAGAAAAATAAGCGTCTAAATTCCTGTAATTTGACAAAGATTTGTAGTCTCGTCTTTATGAGACATCACAAGGACAGCTAGAGTTGCAACTAGAAAAAAGTAAGTATTGTGGTGCATTGGTGAGCAGTATTGTTAATGTCTTCTTGGCACAGAGTAGAAAAAGCTTTCCTTTGAATCTAACCAGTGTGATACATAATTCATTAATACTTGCTACTGAAAGTTTCCATCTTCCAGCACTGATGCCTTTCACCAAGACTACACATTTAATAAAGTCCATTTATAAACTTCTCAAAGTAACAATACATATAATGTTACAAGTCTTGAAAATTCACTAGATTCCCAAACTGGCTGTTGAAACTTTTGATGGAAGATCACTAGAACCCATAGAGTAACAAAAGGTCTTTTAGCTTCATGCCATTTCTTTATGGATTCTGCTGATTGCCTCATCAGTGAAGTTCTGTAAAATTTCTTGGCAATAAAACATTATGTAATATAGTAGAGAAGTCCTAAGAGAGCACTGAGTCAGCTCAGTTCCTTTGTCTGCATTCTGGCCTTCAAATCAGAAGACTTTTGCACTATTTCTAATTTCAATCATTGCTTCTGAGAACTAGGAATTGATAAATAAGAGAAAAGAGAAGGTCCATTCAATTTACTTTTCACCATCCGGATTGATAGTATATTTATTCATGATAAATAATCTCTACTAATAAACTCTATAATAGATCCAGAAATAACACAAGAAAAGACTTCAACAATAGAGAACTTAATTTGAAAATTGCAAGTGAGAAACCAGGATTACATGTACCAATTCATTGTGTGCTTTGAGCGCTCTTAGAGCTTTAAATTAATACACTTTTAGGACAAGTCACACTGGATAGCATGTTGGTGAGTGCATTTGCCCAATGAATGGCTGCCAGAAGTATGCAGAACAATGATATCAATGTGCAGTGGCAATTTGGTGTACAGTGGCACCATTCTGGAACTCAGCACTGTAGCTAATGCTTCTTTCTTAATCTCACTTAGTTGAATATATGTTCAGAGTAGGATGTTATCCCACATCCACCAGCACAATTCAATGAATTCATCAACAATTGGTCGTGCAGTTGCTGGTTGTTTTCTTTTCTTTTATTTCAGATTTCCGGCATCCATGGTACTTTACTTTTGACAACAATTTACAGGTCAATTACTGATTAATTTCTATTTGCTCTCGCTTTAATTCTGCAAGCATTTAATGCCTTTTGTAGTTGTCTAAATATGCAATTTTTTACAGCATATATTGTGGCAACTACTGAAGGACTGGCTACATGGCCTCTGCACACAACAGTTGCTCCCATATGGGTGCAATAATAAATATTCCTGTCAGAATGAGGAATGATTTGTGGAATTAATGGAGGCACAGAGAGTGGGACAAGCTGCTGGAAAATGGAGGAGGAAGAGAGAGAAAAAGATTCAACAGGAGGCTACATCTGCCCAGGGTGTTACATCAAACTAAATGAGAAACAATGTGTTGCCAATCACTAAGAACATGCTTACTATAAGACAAGCAAATTAAAAGATATTCTCAATTCTAGTCTTGTTTAACTATGAATTCAACCCAATAAGGAAATAAGTGCCAACATTTCTGAATTTGTTGGAGTACATTCAACCTTACCCCATATGGCTTTCCAAAATTAAATATGCTCTGAGTAGATTAAAGATTACTCAAGTAAGGTTATACAGAATTCCTGTAAAACATCATTAAAATCTTGATGATATTAAATGTTACAAATCCCCAAAGACTCTCACCAAGTTCTCACAGATTGATGATCAGTCATTCAGGAAGTATTTTCTTCCAATAACTAGCCATACCATCTTGGCTGTGATGCCAGATAAAGGAAAGAGATCTCCTTATATTGAGGATTAATCTACATTCTTGCCTCGTGCATGATGTAATTAGAGTCTTGCCCTGAGTAATCAGTTACTTTGTATGATTAAAATCTTTCCTTATTTCCCCATCTCCTTGCCTGTATGCTCCCACACAAATATTCCACAAGTCCAAACCTCATTCTAGTAATTACAGATTTCCTTTATTGCCCATGACTGTTTCTAGCAATTACAAACATTTGGTGATTTACTCTTCAAACTTTACAACTCCCAAAGAGGCTTAGCATTCCATATGTTTGATACGCGTCAATCTATGTTTTGATTTCCAACCTTTTTCAAAGTCCCCATCCTCCTAACCACAATAATAATCTATGAGATCAGAAAAAGTTTCAAGATTCCCTTAAAGATGTCCATTCTGTTTGATGATTATGGACAGTGTTACCATTAAAAGTTTGCAACAAAAGCCTAACCCATACCTCACCTTGTAACTGCAGATACTTTGCTATTTTATTGAATATATCCTGCCATAAGACTGCAAAACATGTACAGAACACCATCCTGAATTTCTGTTAAGTGCTTGGTTCACAGGCAAATCGACCTTTATTCATTTTCACTCCTTTAATCCTTATGTCTGCACAAATATCAAGCTCGCAAATTCAAAAGTAGCAAATTTATTTTAATCCCATCGTGTCATATATACATCCTCACAGTATAACACTCACGGCTTTAGTCAGAATATGCAGGTGAAAATAGATATCCATCATCATTTCAGTTATTTCAATCCATATTATATCACTGAAATCCACCACTTGTTGCAGCCTCAACACAACACCTGCTGTCAAGACAACTGCAGTGATGAACCCTTCTGTTTCTTCCAGGCTGAAGCTGGAGATAATTGTAACATCGTGTGATTTGCCATTCATTGTTATAAAAGGGAGGTCACTAAAGCTCTGCAGTCAATGAGAGTGAGCTACAGTTCATTCTCACTTGCCAGAAGGCAGAAGACAAAGAGACTGTGTGACTTCGTATGGATTGCAGACTTCCCCAGGGTGCCACAGAGTGCACACACATCACTTTCATTGTTGCATGTCAACTCTGCCCTCTGTCAGAACTGAAAGGGATTCCACTTCCTCTGCTTCAAGTTGGTGTGTGGTCATGTTCAGCACAATATGCAGGTCATTCATTGCCTTGTATCCTTCCTGCAGTCATGATGCCATCATTTTGCAGCAAGCACTGTGCCAGTTATATTTGAACTACCACAGCATCCAAAAGTGACCAGGACTTTCACCTGCCCACAATGTACAATCAATACACAAGTGTGCAGCATGCATTTAACAAATGCCATGCTCTCACACAAAATGTTCCATAGAGCAGATCTTTGAAATGCTGAAACTATGCTTGTGCTGGCTGGACCGGCCCGCAGGAGCACTGTAGTACTTAACCACAACGCTGTCAAGGTGGCCTGATGCATGTTACACAACTTCACCATCAAGAAGTGATAGCTCCTATTACCAGGTACACAGTGAGCAACTGGAAAGAGCAAGAGTGTATGGGGGTGAAAAGAAAAGCAGAAACCCATCTAGATAGCCCAAGGAGGAAAGAACTATCACCAAAAAATTCATCTGAGTGTGGTACATGTCACCACAATGCTAAGTCCTTATTCACCAACCAGCCCAGCACTGTAAACTATTCATCACAGTATCTGCAATTCAAAAATAATCTCCCACACCCCACAAAATAACAGCATCAAACCAAATTTACAAATGAAATCATGCACTCTTGCATTTAGAGTCAAAAATCATCATTGTGCTTTCCTTTAGTGACTGCCTTCAATGTGAATGTACAGGCAGTTGGCATGTTGTGTGCCTTTGCCTGTCCTCATGGTCCTATGCAGTGCTACCCAATGGTTGCAGCATGTTTGGCTACTGACTCTCAATGGGTGCAGATGGATGCATTAACCAGCTTTGGACCAAGAAGGCCGAACTCCAGCCTGCTCAGCTCTGCAGGATTGGCAGCATTTTGGGCTGACTTACTGACAGACACTAGAAAAGCATAAAATACTAAAAAGTATTTGTCATTTATATTAATGATTTAGATGAGAATATAAGAGGCATGGTTAGTAAGTTTGCAGATGACACCAAGATTCATAGCATAATGAACAGTGAAGAAAATTATCTCCAATTGCAACAGGATCTTGATCGATAGGGCCAGTGGGCTGACAAATGGTAGGTGGAGTTTCATTTAGACAAATGTGAAGTGATGTATTTTGGTAGATTGAACCAAGGCAGGACTTACTCAGTTAATAGTAGGGCACTGGGGAGCGTTACAGAACAAAGAGATCTGGGAATACATGTTCATAACTCCCTAAAAGTGGAGTCACAGTTAGACAAAGTGGTGAAGAAGGCATTTAGCAAGCTAGGTTTCATCAATCAGAACACTGAATATGGGAATTGGGACGTCTTGTTGAAGTTGTACAAAACATTGGTACGGCCACACTTGGAGCACTGTGTGCAGTTCTTCTCACCCTTTTATAGAAAGGATATTATTAAACTAGAGAGAATGCAGAAAAGATTGACTAGGATGTTACTGGGACTTGATGGTTTGAATTATAAGGAGAGGCTGGATAGACTGGGACTTTTGTCTCTGGAGCAGAGAGGGCTGAGGGGTGATTTTATAGAGGTCTATCAAATAATAAAGGGCATAGATGAGCTAGATAGTCAATATATTTTCCCAAAGATAGGGGAATCTAAAAATAGAGGATATAGGCTTAAGGTGAGAGAAGAGAGATGCAAGAATGTCGAGAGAGCAATTTTTTCACAAAGGGTGGTGAGTGTCTGGGAACAAGCTAACAGAGGTGATAGTAGTAGAGGTAGGTACAATTTTGTCTTTTAAAAAACATTTAGATTGTTACATGGATAAGATGAGTATCGAGAGACATGGGCCAAATGTGGGCAATTAGGGTTAGCTTAGGGGTTTAATAAAAAGTGTGGCATGGGCAAGGTGGGCCAAAGAGCCTGTTTCCATGCTGTAAACCACTATGACTCTATAAAAGGGACTGGTAAACTGGTAGTGATGGAAAGATAAATACTCAGATGTTGAATGTCTCCTATAGTGCTAAATTGTGACATTGGCCAGCAGATGCTGCAGCATGGCTGTATTCGTAAGAATGCAAGTGAAGTCATTCCCATTCTAGAAAGGATGGGCTTCAAACAACATGCAAAGCCTTTTGCCAACTTGGAACTGGATATCCTCCAAGATTCTTAATATGAACTGCAAGTTTCATGCAGCCTTCCCAGCACACTATGCATTTTGTTATACATACCCAACAACTTTCTTAAGCGGGCTGCCTCATCGAGGTGCTCATCTGAGTTCTCTGCCACACAACTTGGCATCCAGTTGGACGGCACCACAATTATCCTTACCGTGAATGCAGGCCATTCATGTTTAATGTCTCACCATTTGCAGATGTCATCTATCTTATCTAAATTACATGCAGGGTCTGAAATGTGACTTCAAGTATATAACAAAATGGTGGTAAGTTTTCATCATTACTGTTTCCTTACAGTTTCTCCACTGCCTGACCAGGTTGCAGTTCTTGGCTATTTGAAAGGGAAAAGGCAAAAGAGTGAGTGTGGCTTGGAGAGGGGACTAAGAGTTGTAGACTTATATTGTCTACAGTGTGGGAAAGAAATTGTGGAATTTGGGGAGATATGATTTGAGAGGGTGATTAGTTACTGAGGATACCATCAACTTTTTTGGTTTCCGTCTCGCTGCTGTCTATGGTCTCAGCAATGGCTCCTTAAAAATGGACAGCACTGTCCCCTCCTTTAGAATTAGGCCATGTAGGTATAGCTGTCTCCCCCTCGATGGCTGTTACTGCCTCTGGTTCTAAGCCACCATGTCCTGCAAGAGAGAAGGAAATGTGCCATTAAGTATTGTGCAATCTGTTTGAGTGAGTTGGTTGTCATGGTAGAATAAATGGTACTTTACGTTGTGTGTTAGGCTTGCAGCAGTGCTGAATGTGTGAAGGTGCAGTAAATTAATAGTTGTTGTTGGTGGATGATAAGAGGTGTGGTGAATTGAGTAGTGCCAAAGTCTGGTGATACAGTCGGTAGGATATTGCATTTGTGAATACATTTACCAATCTTGACACATGCATAAGGTCATTTAAATTAACCAGTGAAGAAAGGTTCCCAGGTTCGCAGTTTTACTCCAGGTATTAATCTCTGTGTCTATCTGCTCACATTGTCTTCTCAACATCTGTCTGGGCAACTTCTACAGATACTGGACATGCCTCTTTTTTTCTCCACACCAAAACCTCCAGTGTCTAAAAGTTTCAAAATCTGCTTTCTTTAATGTTTTGCCATTCTTCAATTTTCTCAGGATAAGTATTAGCACACCTGCTCCAGCCACAATGCATCAACCCTTTTGGAAGTAAGGCCATATTCAAGCAGTGGAGGCTAGTTTTAATCACTAGTGGCCATTCACTTTATCCCCACATTATCCAGACAATTAACAGCACAGTTAATGCTTGTTGGGCATTGGCACCATTGAGTAAGCAGACAGTACAAAGTTGCTATTAATGGTTAATATCACAACATGATTCCAGCACCTATCTTTGAGTGCTATCAAATATATTTCCCTCTTGAGTCCCAAGTCACATCTTTCCTCCTCAGCATGCTGTGCCAATAACTTGTCATGAAAGAACAGTGCATTAACATTCGGGTGAAAATTGAACCAAGGTTCCATCTGACCACTCTCTTGATTCAAGTGAATATTTAAATCTCCACTATTTGAAGAGCAGGAAATAATCCTGGGATCTTGGCCAACATTTTTCCCTCGGTCAATATTTTCCTCCCAGTTCACACAATGCAATTCCTCTTGTTGCTCTTTGTGAGATCGTGCTTATTATAAAATTTCCTAAGCTAAAAAGTTATTGCATTTGAGAGTAATTCATCACACATTTAGAACAAAGAACAAAGAACTTTGATGTACAAATACCGGTCTTTCTTGTTCAAGTTACTGCTGTTACTAGTGCGGTAACCCCACTAATAAAGGCCTGATTTATCAGGTAACAGAGATCTCACACCCCCAGCAAAGAAAGTCAGAGGTGAGTTCACCCTCAGACTGTTAGTTCACTCCCCAGGCATTCAATGCTCAGAGAAGCAGTATTTGGGTTAAGATGGGTTTAAAATGGCTGCCAGCTCTCTGGTCCCCATCATGCCACTACAACAGTCCCCAGTGTTGAGGAGCCAGAACTGGAGTGAATGAAAAATTTGGGTTTTAATTGGGGTAAGGGATGAAGTAGAGAGGAGAAGAACCTTTTGAAGGGGGAATGAGCTAAGGTGGTTGTGGGGGTCTTCTGGGCTTAAGAGAAGCACCAACCACTTGCTTACCATCAGTCTGCAGTATATGATGGAAGGGTTGGATTCTTGGTGTGAACTTTGCCAGCTATAACCAGTGCAGTGGTTTGAGGCTAATACGTCATCTGCTCCACTGCTGGAACATTATGGCAAGTAGTCTGCAAGCACTGCATCACACAATGCCCATGGCATCTTGGAGATTCCCTTATCTGCAAACATATCCTCGGACCTTTTTTGACAGGACAAGCAATGCAAACATATGGATAGATTATAGAAATGTTTTTAAAAATGTTGACAAAGAAAGCAACCTATTTGGGGAAGAGAAACATCAAAGAAGAAGGAATATAGATACTTTACAGACCTGTAATCCTATTCATCCTTTCTCTAGTGAGTACCAGTGATTGCAATGTCTTCGCCCTTCGGTTGCTAAATGGATACTTAAGCTTCCTATATGTCAGGTAGAAAGTTTTCATTACGGATCTGTTACATTAGCTGCATTAGATATAGCCATACTAGATAGAGCCTCTCTTTTGGCAAGCAGAAAAAATATGGAGAACACTGAATAATTTATATAAATTAGAATCCTGAGTATTATCAAATAATATTTGAAACAAATCCACATAAAGAAACATTAGGACAGGTGAGGAAAAATTTGGTTGGAGCAAGGTTTTAAGGAACATCTTAAAAGAATGGAGAAAGGCTTTTTGATCAGGAATTCCAAAGATTAAGGCCTAGATCACTGAAGGCACAACTACAAATCATGAAGCGATTGGACCAATACACTTGACACCAAAATTGGAGGGACACCCAGTACTGGTGGAAGTGACAGAGGTGGGAAATTGCAGAGCCATGGAGAGACTTGTATAAAGGAATGAAACTTTTAAATTGAGGTGTTGCTGGACTGGGAGCCTATAGATCTTCGAACATAGGGATGATAGGTCAGTGGGTTATGATGCAGGGAAGCCTGGTAGCACAGTGGTTGGCACTATTGCATCAGAGCATCAGGTACCCAGATTCAAGTCTGGCCTTGGGTCACTGTCTGTGTGGAGTTCGCATGTTCTTCCCATGTCTGTGTGAGTTCCTCTAGGTGCTCTGGTTTCCTCCCACACTCCAAAGATGTATGGGTTAGGTGGATTGTATATAGTAAATTGACCCTTACTGTTAGGTAGATTGGAGAGTAAATACGTGGGGCTATGGGGAAAGCAGCTTCTTGTTGGTGCAGGCTGGATGGACAAAATGGACTCTTTCTGCACTGAACGGATTCTATTAGCATTTTATTGTGCCATTGACATTTTGTTGATGCGTGGGGAGGCCTTTAGCGATGATATGAGAGCTCCTGCAATTCCCATCTCCAAAGTACATCGACCTGGGAAGCAATTGAGAAGTGGACACATTAAGATAGATATAGATTTTAGAGGTTCATCTGTTTCTCTAGAAACCAAATGCAAAAATATTTTCCCTCCCTTTTACTACTTTGTTCTCCCTCTCAAAAGCACAGATTCTTTGTTGGTCCACAGTATTGTGTATTAGAAATTTATCCTTTTACAGGATGTAGGCGTCGCTGACTCGGCCAGTTGCCTGCACCTAGTTGCCCTCAATTGTGTGTCGAGGAGGCTTCAGCCAATCATCTGACCTATTGAAACACACACGCACAGTCAATCCAGGAAGAAACCATGGAAATGTGATGATTGTGAGAAGGGATTCAAATCCCCTTCTGGCCTGGGAAGTCATTGGCTCAGTCACACTGGGGAGAAACCGTTCACCTGTTTTGAGCGTGGAAAGAGATTCACCAAATTGCCCTCAAGAAAATGATGGTGAGCCACTTTCTTGAACTGCTGCACTCCATATAGTGTGGGGACACCCACACTACTTTTGGAAAGAAGTTCTGGGGTCTTAATAAGGATGGACATGGGTGTTACCTTTCCAAGTGGAACTGAGGATCCAGTTTAAGATTATATCAGAGAGCAGACTGGTATTTTGGTTAATTCCCTTCTCCTTAATTCAAGATCAATAATCCCACCTTAACATTTGTCCCAACTGACTCCTCAAATTTAAGACAGCCCAACAATGTTCTTGGTTTGTATGGATTATCTCTCTGCAGTTACCACATTAAGCAGCAGAGCTACTTACGAACCCTAATCTAAAGCAGGTTGGGCGTGGTGGTATTGCAGCAGGAGTTGCACCTCCTGGGATGCAGACCTTCCACAGGAGTTAACTTGGCCAGCTGTTCCAGGAATCTAGCTCTCAGAAGATTCTTGCCTCTGAATCTAGCGTGAAGCTGTGTGAAAAACCACAAAGGACAAAACTGGAGTTTCTCCTAGTGTGCACTCAATACCCAAAATACACTGAACACTCAGTTTTACTGGAAGTGACCATTTTCCCACAAACTGATGAGCCGAGACGCACACCAAAAATCTCCCATGAATCAACAGACCCAAGCAGCAGAATCCATCGCAATGGGGAGTGAGCTTATCAGGAAATGAGCCTTTTTTTTTACCTTTTTAATCTGATTGATCCGCAGAAGAGTAGGACAGATCAAATAGCTGATTTGATGCTCTTAGTTTTGCTGTTTAATTTGCTTCAGATGACTGCTGCTCACTGCCGTCTTCAATTAACTAATTATTGCAGGAGAGCAGAACACACCTGTGTGGTTCGATTGACTGCTGGCTAAGGTCTTATGTACAAAGGACACAGCAATTGACTGAATTTAAACAAATTTAAATTGAATTCAAGGTGATTTAGAGTAATTGCAGCAGCAATGGGCTAAACATAACAGTAAGGCCTCAGCTGACTGCAGATGATTAACATTGGATTCGTGTGACCCATAAGAGCCTGTGCAGCCGAGCTTCTGCGCACAATACTTTCAATATCCTTGAAAGGGGCAGTTGGCAGAAACGTGAACAAATATGTGGGCAGGGGTTATTTTGGGCCATTGGGCTCCTAAATTAGTGTAAAACATTGCAAATAATCCCACAAAAATTGATTATTGCCACAACTCACTTCCAATTGTTCCACCAGACAGCATGGTGACACAATGGTTAGCACTGGGTTCAATTCCTGGCTTGGGTCTCCCTCTGTGTGGAGTCTGTATGTTCTCTCTGTGTCTGTGTGGGTTTCTTCCCACAATCCAAAAGACATGCTGGTTAGGTGAAGTGTCCTTGCTAAATTCTCCCTCAGTGTATCCAAACAGGCACCAGAGTGCAGCGATTAGGGGATTTTCATAGTTACTTCATTGCAGTGTTAATGTAAGCCTACTTGTGACTATTAAATAAACTAACTTTAATTTAAAATTGCATGATCCTGAGTTCTACTTCATTCAGTGTGCTCCAGATTAAGCTAATGTCAAATGGAAATCATGTGGAACTTCAGTAGTGGTGAAAGAATGTGGGGAAGCAATGGCCTCGTGGTATTATCGCTAAGTTATTAATCCAGAAACTTAGCTGAAGTTCTGGGGACCTGGGTTTGAATCCCACCGCAGCTGATGGTGGAATTTGAATGTGATAAAAAAAATCTGGAATTAATGGACTGATGACCATGAAACCATTGTCAATTGTCAGGAAGCTATTATCATTTAGGGAAGGAAATCTGCTGTCCTTACTGATTCTAGCCTACATGTGGCTCCAGAGCCACAGCATTGTAGTTGATTCTTAACTATCCTCAGGCTACTAGGGATGGGCAATAGATGATGTCCAGCCAGCAATGCCTATGAATGAATAAAAAAAATTAAAAACATTAAATAAAAGGCAACATTGGTCAGAGCATTGAATACAGGAGTTGGGACGTCTTGTTGAAGTTGTACAAGATGTATGGCCACACTTGGAAAACTGTTTACAGTTCTAGTCACCCTGTTATAGAAAAGATATTATTAAACAGGAAGAGTGCAGAAAAGGTTTACTAGGATACTACTGAGTCTGGATGGTTTGAGTTATAAGGTGAAGCTGGATTGACTGAGACTGTTTTCCGTGGAGCAAAGGAAGCTTAAGGATAATTATATAGAGGTCTATAAAATAATGAAGGTTTTAAATCAGCTAGATAGTAAATAACTTTTCCCAAAGGTAGCGGAATCTAAAGCAAGGGAGCATAGGCTTACAATGAGTGTGGAGACATGCAAATAGAAGGGCAATTTTTTCACACAGAGGCAGGTGGGTGTCTGGAATGAGCTGCCAGAAATAGCAGTAGAGCTGGGTACAATTTTGTCTTTTAAAAAACTGTGGTGCACAAAAGTTGTGATGAACTTAGTCAGGAAGAAAAGAAAGGTATACAAAAGGTTCAGAGAGCTATGAGATTTTAAGGATCTAGAGGAATATATGGTTTGTAGAAAGGAGCTTAAAAAGGGAATTAGGAGAGTCAGAATGGGTCAGAAGAAGGCCTTGGCGGGTAAGATTAAGGAGAAGCCCAAGGCATTCTACAAATATGTGAAGAGTAAAAGGATGAGAAGTGAAGGGATAGGATCTATAAAAGGTGAAGGGTGAAAAGTGTGTGTGGAACTAGAAGAAATGGCAGAGGTGCTTAATGAGTACTTTGCCTTGTTATTCACAGTGGAAAGTGATCTGGGAGGTTGTACTACAGGTTTGCGGTGGACTGAAAAGATTGAGTATGTGGATGTTAAGAAAGAGGATGTGTTGGAACTTTTAAATTCTATCAAGATAGATAAGTCGCTGGGACCGGATGGAATCGAGGAATTGAGTTTAGAAGTCAAGAGGTAATGCTGCAACTTTATAAGATCTTATCAGACCCCACTTGTAGCACTGTGCGCAATTCTGGTCGCTCCACAGAAAGGATGTGGAAGCTATTGAGAGGGTGCACAAGAAATTTACAAGGATATTGCCTGGGTTGGGAGGCATGCCTTATGAAGATAGATTGAGGGAGCTAGGTCTCTTCTCCCTGGAGAGATGAAGGTTGAGAGGCGACTTGATAGAGGTTTATAAAATGTTGACACGAATAGGTAGGGTGGATTCTCGGAGGCTATTTCCCAGGGCTGAAATGGTCGCTATGAGAGGACACAGGTTTAAGATGCTGGGAAGCAGGTTCAGAGGAGATGGCAGGGGTAAGTTTTTCACTCTGAGGGTGATGAGTGAGTGGAATCAGCTGCCATCGGTGATGGTAGAGGTGAACTTGTTGGGGACTCTTAAAAGACTTCTGGATGAGTACATGGGATTTAATAGGATTGGGAGTTATAGATAGATCTATGGCCTGGTAGATATGGATATGATTGGCGCAACTTGTGGGCCAAAAGGCCTGTTTGTGCTGTAGTTTTTTTACGTTCTACAAAATATTTAGACAGTTACATGGGTAAGCTGGGTACAGGAAGATATGGGCCGAATGCAGGCAATTGGGGCTAGCTTAATGGTGAAAACTGAGCAGCATGGACAAGTTGGGCTGAAGGGCCTGTTTCCATGCTGCAAACCTCTATGACTTAGTCATTGTTACTGCACTTCAGCACATTTCCATTATCAGCTCTAATGTGCTTGTGTTTGGATGATGGTGAGGACAGGACTGGACCTGCCACAGACATCTCCATGAGGAGCCTGGAAGGAGCCAATTGCATAAAAATTCAGAGCGGCCTTCGATTAAATAGTCACTGAGAGTAGGTGCGTCCCCCCCTCCACCCAAGCCTTAGGCGCCAGGTCCTGCAACAGGTCGCACAGGTGTTGCACTATCTCATTTTGAAGGCAGAGACATCGACGGCACACGGTGTCCAACATCTGTTCAAATGACACTCGTGTACTGAACTGCTGGGATCTCTGCTCCCCCCTTCTCCTGTGCCCCCTCAACCCCCTTTCTTCCTGAATGAATGGCAGCCACCTCCTGCCTCTGGTGGTTGTCTCCCTCTACTCCTGCAAGAGGTAAATCCTGGGCCTCCATTGCCTCCAATTCTTCCTCCAGCTCCTCCTCCTCAACTCTAGTAGCAACAAAAAGAACAGCAAGATCAATTGGGTCACATTGCAAAAACCATCTCATCACTCTGAAAGGGGGAGAGAAAGATGGAGAGGAATACATGTAGAGATTGAGGAAAGCTGCTTGCCCCTGGCACATCAACAGTCACAACTTTCCCCCTCCCAATTCCCCCAGCCACATACTCCCCACAATCACAGCTGTTTGCAAAGTTGAGAGGGTGCAGCAGTGCAATTTACAAGTTTTTTGTGCACCTCTTTCAGGTGGAAGTGAGCTGAATGCACTAGGACCCAGCAGAATCTGCGAGACCCAAAGGCCAGTGCTGAAACCTGAGTCTGTGCTGCAAGTCAGATATTGGAGACCCTGCAGAGTGACAGCCCTCTACTCTCCGCTACCTCCATATACTCGCAGAGCCACCACCAATCCAGGACAGAAAATAGTTGCAATGAAAGGAAACCCATGAACCACAGAGAGCTGTCAGATGTTATATACTTACTTCCTCACTAACCTCACTGATGGAGCACCTGAATCAGACTTTGATGGAGCACATCTGTTTAGTTCCAATTCGGATTGGTGAATACGGTGGTAAAGGCTGGTTATGTTGGGCATGCAGCCCGTGAAGTCAATTTAAATGCATTTAAATAGCCGTCACACCTGTTTCAGGTGCGGTCCTGATTATGGCCATTTTCAGGCCTTGGTAAAGGGAAACTGATGTGGAGGTGAGTGTGGATCGAACTACTCACCTCATGCCCAGCTTTACCAAGTTATTGTGCCCGAAAACGGGTGCAACTCGATGGTAAAATCGGGCCCAGCATCTTCAAGGAAGCAGAAACTTCTAAATAATATGTGAAATGTATTGGAAAAGTGTAAAAAAAAAGTCAACTTCTTTTGTATTCATTCATGGGATGTGTGCGTCGCTGGCTAGGCCTGCTTTTTGTTGCCCTTCCTTAATTGTCCTTCAATAGGTGCTGGTGAGCTATCTTCTTGATCATTGCATAAGGTCAGGAGCTAAGTGGTCTTGATGAAACCCAAACTGAGCATCAGTGAGCAGGTTATTGCTGAGCAAGTCCACTTGCTGGAGCTGTTGATGACCTCTCCATCGCTTTACTGGTGACTGAAAGTGGACAAATAGGGCCGTAATTAGATGTGTTGGATTTGACTTGCCTTTTACACACAGAATGTACCCGGCCAATGTACCACATTGCCACGGAGTTTCCTGTTTTGCAGCTGTAGTGGAACAGTTTGCTTATGGTGCGAGGCAATTTTTGACACACAACTTTCAGTACTATTGCTGGACTATTCTCAGGGCCCAAAGGCTTTGCAGCATTCTCAGCCTTTTTATGATATCATATGGAGTGAATTGAATTGGCTGAAGACTGGCAGCTGTGATGTTGGGGATCTCTGGGGGCGGCTGAAATGGATCATCCACTTGGCACTTCTTGCTGAAAATTGTTGCAAGTGCTTCAGCCTTATCTGATGTGCTGGGTGCCTCCATCACTGAAGAAGGGGAGATTTTTAGCCCTACCTACTTCTTTCTGTTTATATTTGACATGCAAGTAATCCTATGTTGGAGTTTTATCAGGTTGGCGTGCGATTTTTGGATCTGCATGGTGTTGTTCCTGGCATACCCTCCATCAGTTTTCATTGAACCAGGATTGATCCCCTGGCTTAGAGGTAATGGTAGAGTGTGGAGATATGCCAGGACATGAGGTTGCAGATTCTGGCTGATTATAGTTGTACTGCTGTTGATGGCCCATAAAATTATTAGATATAGGAGAAAAATTGGGCTACTTAGCCGACTGAGTTTACTCTGCCATTTAATCATGGCTGAGAAGTTTCTCAACCCCATTCTCCCGCCTTCTCTCGTAACCTTTGATCCTCTTACCAAACAGGAACCTATTCATCTCTGTCTTAAGTATACTCAATGGCCTGGCTTCAACAGCCTCCTTTGGCAATAAATTCCATGGATTCACCACCCGCTGGCTGAAGAAATTCTTTTCACCTTGATTCAAAAGGGTCATCCCTTTATTCTGAGACTGTGTCTTAGGATCCTAGTCTTGCCTACTAATGGAAACATCTTCCCCGTGTCGACTCTACCCAGGCCTTTCAGTATTCTGTAACTTTCAACGAGATCACCCCTCATCCTTCTGAATGCCATTGAGTACAGAGCCAGAGTCCTCAATGCTCCTCATACATCAAGCTTTTCATTCTTGAGATCATTTTCATGAACTTCCTTTGGACCCTTCAGGCCAGCACATCCTTCCTTAGATACAGAACTCAACATTGCTCACAATATTCGAAATGTGATCTGACAGAGCCTTATAAAGCCTCAGCAGTACATCCAGTCTTGAGTTGCAAAATCTGTTTAAAGTCTATGCTATTTAGCAATGTCACACACCACAATGGAGTGTATCCTTAGTGTGAAGGCATGACTTTGTCTCTGCAAGGACTGTGCAGCTATAACTCCCACTGATACTGTCATGGACACACACATCTGTGACAGGCAGGTTGGTCAGATTGAGAACAAGTAACTTTTTAATCTTTTGTTGGTTCCCTCATCACCTGCTGCAGTTCCAGTCTAGCAGCTTGGTCTGTGGTAGGGCAACCAGGCCACTCTTGGTGATGGGGATTGAAGACCTCCACTCAGAATACATTCTGTGTCCTTGTCACCCTCATCGCTTCCAAGTGATATTCAGCATAGAGGAGTAGTAATTCAACAGCTGAGGGGGGGATGTATGTGATAAACTGCAAAAGGTTTCCTTGTCTATGTTTGACCTGGTACCATGAGACTTCATGAGTTCAGAGTTAATGCTGAGAATTCTCAGGGCAACTCTCTCCCAACTGTATACCATTTTGCCACCACCTCTGCTGGATCTGTTCTGCTCGTGAGACAGGATACACCTGATGAAGGAACAGCCAGCCCTGAAAGGTAGTGGCGTTTGCTACAAATAAACCTGTTGGACTTTAACTTGATGATGTGAGACTTCTTACTGTGTTTACCCCAGTCAACGCCAGCATCTCTACATTGGGACAGGATACACCCAGGGATGGTGACGGTGGGATTGGGACATTATTTGTAAGATATGCTTGTGTGAGTATGACTAATTAGTTTGCGAAAGAGCTCTCTCAATTTTGGTGTAAGCCCCCAGAAGATAATAAGGAGGACTTTGCAGGGTAGCTAGGGCCAGAATGTTGTAGTTTCCAGTACCTACATTGATGCTGGGTAGTCTATCCAATTTCATTCCTTAATGAATTGTGTATGATGAATTGTTACAACTTTATGGCTTGCTAGGCTATTTCAGAGGGCGTTCCATTATGGGTCTGGAGTTACGTGTAGACCAGATCAGGTAAGGACAGGAGATTTCTCTCCCTAGAGGACATCAGTGAACCAGATGGGTTTTTATACAAGTGACAATGGTTTCATTGCCATTAGACTTTTTGCTGAATTTAAATCTCACCACCTGCCCTGGTGTGATTTGAACCCAGATCTCCCGAGCATTGCACAGGCTTACACTGAGTTACTACTCTAGTGATAATACCACTCTACCCCACCATCTCCTCTCTCCTCTCAGATGCCACTTGCTCTGGCGGGGTTCAAACCCGAGTTCCCGGAGCATTACTCTAGGTCTCTGGAGTGCTGGTCCATGGTAGAAAAAAATATAAAAACACCCTTGGTATCAAAAAAACCTTTCTTGACAGTCCAGCTTGTTTTTGAAAAATAAGCATCTGTGCTATCAAAGTAAAATGACACATGATTATTCTCAATCTGCCCAAACAGATTTGTGACACATTTTGAGGCCATTGGTTAATGGGTAATTAATGATACAGCTATAGAGCCAAGGAATGCAAGGTCACCTTAATCTTATAAATTGAATAGCACCTGCATCGGTAGCTTACAGCAGTGTAACAGAAGCAGATGGAACTTAAATTGACTCTGAAACTTGTCAAAGACAGGTCTCCGGTTGCCTCAATAAATCTTATTGATTGAAACTCCATTCCTGAATTTCCATTGTTGCAGGCTCCGATTTGTTTCTTACACTTGTTAATTAGAGCATGGAAGTAGTGTGAGTGGACAGAAAATAAAGACATTAACATTCATTAATTGTGTCAACTTTAGTCTAACGTCAGCACCTTTGACTCTAACTCAGAGTGTCGAGTGTCCAAGGTGTTTTGAGTTCAACTGTTAAAACAAGACCAAAGATGTCCTGTCCAATGGCGCAGGAATTGTAGTGGGCGAGAGAAAGTTCTGCAAATTATTTAAATGTCCATTGAGTTCGGACGGGATTTCTGCTCCTGAAGTGTGCACGGCCATAAAATCGCACCCCAAGTTCTCTCAGGTAGTTGCAAAAAATCAAGGCCTGAATTTTCCCAACAACCCACCATAGGAATCACAGCAGGCAGGGAATAACCATGCAAAGGTTCATTGATGTCAGGGGGAATTTTCCAGCTTTGGGGCAAGTGCAGCCAGAAAATCCTGCCCCAAGTGCTTTTAGATGAAATTAGGGAGGGATGTTCTCCCAGTATCCTGACCAGCATTTATCCCTCCACACACATTTGTGAAAGTGGGCAGCATGGTGGCACAATGGTTAGCATGCTGCCTCAGAGTGCCAGGTAGCTAGGTTCAATTCCAGCCTCAGGTCGCTCACTATATGTATGGAGTTTGCACATTCTCTCCATGTCGGTGTACATTTCCTCCAGGTGTTCCAGTTTCCTCCCACTTTCCAAAGATGTGCTGGTTAATTTGATTGTCAGCACCCTCGTTTCTACGTCAGGGCGTCAAGTATTCGAGGTGTTTTGAGTTCAACTGTTAAACCAAAGCCGAGAATGTCCTGTCTCACCTGTCACAAGGATTGTCCTTAGTCTGGGGAATTAGCAAGGTAAATACGTGATGATACAAGGATAGGCCCTTGGTGGGACTGTTGTTGGTGTAGGCTCAATGGACTAAATGGCCTCCTGCACTCTAGGGATTCTTTGAAACAAATCTCATCACAATTTACATCCTGTCTAAAGATTCTGCTCTGTCTGAAAATTGGTTTCTTACATCACAACAGCTCTTCATTGGCTGTAAGTATTTTGGCGCACCCTGAGTTGTGAACGCTACAACGTAAATTCAAGTCTTTCTTTCATTTTTTAACAAATTAAAAATCTCGCACATAATATTCAGTCCCTGCAATATTTGCCTTCGGTGATATTTTACTCACTACTTTTAGTTGGTAATTTTTCTAAACTAGTGGATCATCTCAGTCATCATTCATATTACCATTGGAGATTTGCTAACATAGATGATAATTATTTCACAATAGTGTTCTGTAATCCCTTATGATTAAGGAACAAATTGGACACTTAGGTGTAAAACTTCCAAATACTCTTGCAGCAAATACAGCATTTCACTGTAATATAAAAAAAAGTGCATTAGGCATCATGCTTTGCAAAATATTTCATCAACTCATCGTTATTTGGGATCAAATTGATATTGGAATTGAAATTCTTGATCACATCTCAACATGTTTCTCTTCCTCCCACTGTTGCTTCATACTGTTATTCCACTGAATGCACTCCCACATATCTACATTAACTTCTCCCAATCTTTCTCCCACAGAGAAAGTGACAACTAATTCACACTGTTTTAAACCCCGCTGGAGTGAACCACTTCTGGTGGGGGTGCATGGAGGGAAAGGCTAACGTGCCAAAGACTTTTGTCCTAGGCCTGCTAATGTGATTAAAATCAGCATTTAAATATTCATATCAGCTCCGCGGTGATTTCTGGCATGAAGCTGATGCCGCTGGAAATCTGGGGCCTGGAGACCCACGGAGGCCATGATACCAAACAGATGCTCACCACACAGCCTCCACTTATGTCTCCCAGCCCACTGTGCTGTTAGGGCCTTCAAAGTCTTTGATCGAATCGTGGGACTGATCAAAGACCATTTTAACCTCTGACATTCAAAAATCATGTTGAGGTATATGTTTAATTCTGCTGTGAGAAACCTCAGGAGTGGAGCTTGAGAAAGAAATTAGGAAAATAAAGAGGGGATATGTGAAAGCTCTGGCTGGTAATGTGGAGACATCTCAAGATATTCTATAAGTGTATCAATGTGAAGAGAATAACCAGGGAAAGAGTAGGGCCAATTAGGGATCAAGCAGGCAATCTGTGAGTAGAATCAGAGGACATTGGTAAAGAGTTGAATAAATACTTCATACTTGTCTTTACCCAAGAGAATAAGGACAATGGTATGGAATTCAGGGAGTGAGAGACTGTGAGGTTCTTGAGCAAATTGACATTGGGAAAGACAAGGTATTGGAGGTGTTGGCAGCCTTAAAAGTGGATTAATTTGCAGGTCCAGGTGATTGTGCCCTGGGTTGCTGTAAGAGGCAAGGGAGGAGATTGCAGGGGCTCTGACCCAAATTTTCAGTTCGTCTCTAGCCACAGGGGAGGTTATTATTTCACCTGACTAAGAAGGAAACCTCAAAAGCTTGTGAGTTTACTATCAAATAAATCAGTTGGACTTAAACCTGATGTTGTCAGACTTCTTTCTGTGTTTACCCCAGTCCATCCCGGCATCTCCACATCACAGGGTATGTTCCAGATGACTGGAGAACAGCTAATGTGGTTTTGCTATTTAAGAAAGGTTATAGAAATAAACCAGGGAACTACAGACCAATCTCACGTCAGTGATACGGAAACTATTCCAGTAACTTCTAAAGGAACTTCTGAAGGAACTCTAAATGGACAGAAAGCATTCTGAAGGGAGAGGGTGAACAGCAAAAGGTTGTGGTACATATTAGTACTAATGCCATAGGCTAGGAATAGAAGGCTCAACATGTGGCTAAACAGCTGGTGTAGGAGGGAAGGTTTCAGATATCAGGACCATTGGAGTCTCTTCTGGGGCAAATGTAAACTGTACAAGAAAGACGGGTTGCATCTAAACTGGAAGGGAACAAATATTCTGGCCAGGATGTTTGCTAGCGTCACATGGGAGGATTTAAACTATTTTCACAAGGGTGTAGGAATCAAAACAAAGGTGAATTAGCTGAAGGGGACTCAGAAAGTAGGGCCAGTAAGACTCAGAGAAACAGCAGGCAGGGCGGGGTTGCTAATCAGAGAGGGTCTGGTGGATGGGAGTGCATTTGTTTCAATGCGAGAAATGTAACTGGTAAGGCAGATGAACTTAGAGCCTGGATTAGTACTAGGAACTATGATGTTGTTGCCATTTAGTTAGTTAAGGGAAGGACAGGATTAGCAGCTTAACATTCCAGGATACAGATGTTTCAGGCAGGATTGAGAGGGATGAAAAAGGGGTGGGGGAGTTGCACTATTGGTTAAGGAGAATGTCACAGCTGTATTCCGCTGTACAACAAAGCAATATGGGTAGAGCTCAGGAATAGGAAAGGTGTTGTCACAATGTTGGGGGTTTACTATAGGCCACTCAACTGCCAGTGAGAGACTGAGGAACAGATACATAGGTAGATTTTGGCAAGTACAAAAGTAACAGGGTTGTTATGGTGGGAGATTTTAATTTCCCTTCTTTTGACTGGAACTCACTTAGTGCTAGGGGGCATGGATGGGGCAGAGCATGTTGGAGGGCTTCCTGAAACAGAGGGCGACTTGATCAAGATGTATAAGATTATGAAGGACATGGACAGAGTGGATAAGGGACAGCTGTCGTGAGTGACTCTTCAACTCAGTTCCTTAGTTGAAGAGTCACTCACGAAGGGACATAGCTTCAAGGTGAGGGGCAAGAGGTTTAGGGGGGATGTGAGGAAAATCTTTTTTACCCAGAGTGTGGTGACGATCTGGAATCTGCTGCCAGAGAGGGTGATAGAGATGGGTTGCCTCATGTTCTTAAAGAAGTATCTGGATAAGGGCTTGACACAGCACAACATTCAGTGCTATGGACCAAGTGGTCCCCATGGTAGGCTGATAGAAAAGGTGAAGGCACATGGGATACAGGGCCAGGTATGTAGATGGGTTGAGAACTGGCTTGGGAGGAGGAGACAGCAGGTAGTAGTGGAAGGCTCTTTTTCCAACTGGAGGTCAGTCACTAGTGGTGTGCCACAGGGCTCAGTACTAGGACCTCTTCTATTTGTGATTTATATAAATGACTTGGAAGAGGGGGTAGGTGGTGTGATCAGCAAATTTGCTGATGACACTAAAATGCTTGGATTGGCGGGGACTGAGGAGCAGTGCCAGGCAATACAACAGGACATAGAAATGCTGGTAGATTGGGCAGATAGATGGCAAATGGAATTTAATCCGGATAAATGCGAGGTGATGCATTTTGGCCGGAATAATGTAGAGGGGAGTTATAGGATAAAAGGTAAAACTATCCGGAGTATAGAGACGCAGAGAGACCTGGGGGTGCAGGTTCACAAGTCTCTGAAGGTGTCAGTACAGGTGGAGAAAGTGAAAAGAAAGCGTATGGTATGTTAGCCTTCATAGGAAGGGGTATAGAATACAAGAGTAGGAGTCTGATGTTACAAGTGTATAGAACGTTGGTTAGGCCTCACTTGGAGTACTGCGTCCAGTTCTGGTCGCCGTACTACCGGAAGGATGTGGAGGCCCTGGAGAGAGTGCAGAGGAGATTTACCAGGATGCTGCCTGGTATGGAAGGGCTGTCTTACGAGGAAAGATTGAACGCACTGGGGTTGTTTTCCCTTGAAAGACGTCGGCTGAGAGGGGATCTATTAGAGGTATATAAGATTATGAGGGGTATAGATAGAGTAAATGGTGGTAAGCTTTTTCCACCATTAGAATCGGATAGAACGAGGGGTCACGGCCTTAGGGTGAGGGGGGCTATGTATAAGACGAATATTAGAGGGCATTTTTTCACACAAAGGGTAGTGGGGGTGTGGAATGCACTACCGAGTAAGGTGGTGGGAGCAGGCACGCTAGGGTTGTTTAAGGGTCTCTTGGACAGCCACATGAGCGGTCTGCAGATAGAGGGATATAGGAGGACTGTTTAAATACTTTATTTGTTTCCACAGGCTATTCGGTCCACCTTGTTGACCAACAAGGTGCATGCATTCGGCAGGTCGTGCGAGGGCTGCTCTTGGAGGTTACTTCAGGAGTGGCCTAGTGCTTCATGTCGTTAGTGTATGCTTAAACTGGACCATCAGATGGGCAACATGACAGCTCAGAGACTATCGCTGTTGCTGTGCAGACACATGGATTTGGGCCTGTGTCTGTGGGAGTTTGCGTGTTCTCCCCGTGCTTGTGTGGGTTTTCTCCGGGTGCTCCGGTTTCCTCCCACATCCCAAAAATGTGCTCTTAGGCTGATTGGATAACAAATTGTCCCTATATTGGTCTCTATATGTGATTAAGACGTTAGGACGGCGGCGCAGGCTCGTTGGGCCGAAGGACCTGTTTCCCGTGCTGTGTTGTTCTTTGTTCTTCTTTGTTCTTTGTTCTTTGGTGGCAGAGGAGATTAAATGGGAGTTCAGGTGTTTCTAATGTGTCAGTGCAGACTCGAGGGGCTGAAGGATCTCTTCTGCACTTTATGATTCTATGATCCTTGGCTCGGGTTGATGGTTAACAGAGAAGTGCAAATTTACTCCAACTTTGGGGGAATTGTTAAGAAACCGCTTGGTCTGTGGAATCAACAACCTCACAAAAATAAATAAAGCTGCTGGTTGAAACTAAAATCTCTTTTCAAAAAGTGGAGAGATGGCCCAGGTGGCTGAAAGAGTTGAGCAAGGCATGACTGAAGTAGAAGACATGCCTATGAGATGAATCACTTTTGGTGGGAAACGGCTGCTGTGAGGAATGGCCCAAATTGTGGCACAACAAAGCCTGAGAGGGCTGATACAGCACCGGGAATGGAAGCGTGTTTTCAGAATTGGGGAGAGCATTCCTCGGAAATGTGCAAGTGGAAAAACTATACATGTTTTTGCTGCAAGAGGAAGAGTATTCGCAGACTTGGTGCAGAGCAAAGCGGGCAGGACAGAACACTCAAAAGAAAACAATGATTAAGGCCACACCATTAAACCAACCAGCCAAGGAACCCAACAAGGGATCCAAAGGAAACCTATCCTTTAAACCAGGTCCAACTCAATAAAGTGTCACTTATTGAGATATCATGTTGGCAGATCTCTAATCATGGAGGTGGACACTGGAGCTGCGGCCACAATCTTAAGTGAACAAGCATTTAGATACTCCAGAAAAGTATGCAGCAATTGAGGTTGAGTCATTCAGAAGCCATTCTATCAATCTGTATGAGAGAGATGAACAAGACAATCAGGACAGTTACAATAGCAGTATCCTATAGGAATCAGACAGCACAATTCCCAGTTCTAGTGACTGAGGGTCACAAATCTCGTCTCGTGGATTAAGATTGAATGAAACAGGTGTAATTGGACTGACTGGAGCTACTGAATGTTGGGCATGAAAGTTTTCGAGGGCTCCCATGCAGTTACTCAGATGTTTTCCAGAAGGAAATAAAAAGGGCTAAAGCCAAAATTTACTTGAATCCTGAGACAACATTTAAATTTTGCCCAATGCTTTATGTATTTCACCATAAAGTGGAAATGGAGTTAACAAGATTGGAAGGCTTGTGTGTCATAAAATCAATAAAGTTTTCAGAATGGGCTGAGCCTATTGTCCCTGTTCTAAGTACTCATACTGTGAGCATCTGTGGAGACTGTAAGTTAACTGTAAACTGAGGAGCCTAGATGGATCGATAACACATTCCCTGATTCGCAAAATTAGCAGGAGTCCTTAAGTACATCTCCGAGTATTATGTTATCTCTGAGTCAAATATACCAGTGGTTGGAGCTAAGACTCCCAAACATTGGTAACCATTAACACCCATGAAGAATTTTACCAATATACTCGCCTGTCATTTGGGGTCAAATCAGCTTGCTCCATTTTCCAGTGTACCGTGGAAAGCTTGTTGCAGAGATTCCTCAAATGGGCAGTATATTTGGATAATATCCTAATTCTTGGAGAATTCTCCAAGTGGCACAGGGCAAACTTAGAAGAGGTCCTAAAATGATTTAAAGGAGCAAGCATCTACTGAAAGGTTACATGCCTTGGCTTCACAGTTAACCCCAAGGGTTTGTAGCCCCCAGGTGTAAGACAATTCCTGTTAGTGCAAGCAGCCAGAAGCAACTCTCACTCCCCTGCAATCATGGAGGACCAAGATATAGTCTCCGCTGACTGCCATGTTGCCCAGAACAATTGCGGATTCCTCCTTCCCCACCGCTCGTGGATCAGCTGCTCCCTTCCACCGATCCCTGCAGAGTGGCAGCATGTCCCCTCCCCTCCCTTCATTGACCCCTATATGTCACTGCTCTCACCCTTACTGGCCCTGCCCCTTCTGGCTGCACCACCTTTGGCCCCACCCTCCATTGGCAGAGAAATCTGGGGCTCGTAAAATGCCACCTGTCATGCTAAGCACTTTCTGTCTGACTTTACTACCATGTTGCACCCAAAAACGGGCGCAGTGCAGTGGTAAAATCACCCAGCATGACTCAAAAAAAGGAGACAGAGTGTTTGAAGTCAGTGATTTAGTCATGGTTATAAACTTGGCGGTGGACTGGCCTGGGTGCCAAGCAAAATTGTCAAGAGAACAAGACCAGTTTCATCGGCGTTGGAAGTACAAAGTTGTCACGTAAAAAAGAACATATGGATCATTTGAGGAAGAGAGTTTGATCTGATCCAGAGGACTAATAAGTGTGTCCCACTGCAAATTCATCTATACCAGTTGCAGATGCAGAGAGATACCTGTGGCCTTTCCAAAGCCTGAGTAGCTTCAACCCTCTAGGGAGGAAGATGTCACTGAGGAAGACACTCTTCTTGTGTTAATGAGTTTGCCTTTGTCTTCTGCCAGACATCACTTGCTGAAGGATTGGGTTACAGCATTCTACAAGAATCCCTAAGTCTCTGGAATGATTGACTTTGCGAATGGACTTTTATTTGACATCTCTAATGTGATATTGCATCTGTGTGAATATATATGACGATAGGTGGGTTCAAGAGATAGCAGGGAGAAGGAGTGTGGCCCCTTTAAGGGGCGATCCTGAATAAACTATGTGACCAGGCTGGACTCTATGGAGGGCATATGTCCTGGGACAGAGAAGACCTTCAGTTGAAGCCAGATCCTTATCTTGTACGGAGTTATATTACTTTAAAAAACTCTTTTGTGTTAAAACCACAATGAGTTGCCTTCAGTTACCACATAAGAAAACTTCCTTTTTCAACTGTGAACTGCATGTTGGAGTTAAACTGCACTGCAGAGAAAGGCTGGAAGAGTATATCAACAAAGAAACCTGCAGAGTTTTAAAAGAAATAAACAAGAGCCTGCAGAGTTTGATGACAGCAATCATTGGAGTGTTCTTGTTAAATTAACAAAGGCTGGAATTCTCCGGTTGTTCACACCCTGCCTCCGCTGCCAAAAAGGATGCAGAATTTGGTGCTTAGCCAAATCTCCGTTCACTGGAGTGGGATGGAAAAACCTCGCTGACAAGTTTTAAGCGTTTTGCTGGCTTGAAAGAGAATGAAACAATTTATCTCACAGGATCCTGACCGAGCACGGGAAACATAGAGAGCAAAAATTTCCTTGTTATAAAAAACAGAAGAATTGCTCTGAAATTGAACTTTACAGATCAGAGAAAATATAGTTGTCGTTTAAAAAATTTGGGAAAAAGTGGGCAGGATTTTACAGCCTAGCTCATCCCAAAATCATAAAATCCTGCCCAAGATCAATGGACCTTTCCATTGTCCACCGCTTGCCTGCTCCGGTTTCCGTAGTGGACAGGATGATAAATTACAGCCAGTGTTTTTGCAGGGGCCAGAGTTGGATTTGGGAAAATTGGAAATCTTCTACTTTGCACACATGTGGAATGCACCCATCACTTCAGTCCAAATTAAGAAGCCCAGTCGAGTGAACAAATTATTGTCCAAAGTCCTGAACCTTGTGATGCATGACAACCATTCCCCAGACTTCCAAGTCTCACCTGATTTTCATCCTTGCATTCCAGTAGGATGGAGTTATCAGTCACTTTGGGATGTTTTCTTTTGGGGCATGAGAGCTATCATTTCACCAACATTGATGAAACCAATGTTGGTCCAACTGCATTCTGGACGCTGTAGAATTGTTTGCATGACAGGTATTGCAAGAAGCTATTTTTGGTGGCCTGGCTTGGATCAAGACACAGAAACCAAAGCAAGATCTTTGTTCTTCATCTCAGAGTATGACAAAGAGGCCTCAACTGGCATGCCTGCATCCAGAGCACTGGCCAACAAACTCCTGGCAGTGCATTCACATCGATTGTGCTGGTCTATATAGAACATAGAACATAGAACATAGAACATTACAGCACAGAACAGGCCCTTCGGCCTTCGATGTTGTGCCGACCAAAATAAAAAGCAATGCCCCTCCAAACTAAACCATTCCCTTCTCTTCCATATACTTATCAATTAACCTCTTAAACGCCACCAAACTTGGCGCATCTACAACAGCTGCAGGCAGGGCATTCCACTCCCTAATCACTCTTTGAGTAAAGAACCTACCTCTGATATCCGTCCTATAACTCATACCCCTTAATTTAAAGCTGTGTCCCCTCGTGCTAGCTTTCTCCATCCTAGGAAAAAGGCTATCACTGTCCACCCTATCTAAACCTCTAATCATCTTATATGCTTCAATAAGATCCCCTCTTAGCCGCCTCCTTTCTAACGAAAACAACCTCAAATCCTTCAACCTCTCTTCATAGGACCTGCCCTCCATACCAGGCAACATCCTGGTAAACCTCCTCTGTACCCTCTCCAATGCCTCCACATCTTTCTTATAATGTGGGGACCAGAACTGCACACAATACTCCAAGTGCGGCCGCACTAGAGTTTTGTACAGTTGCAACATGATGCTGCGGCTCCTAAATTCAATCCCCCTACCAATAAAAGCTAAGACTCCATATGCCTTCTTAACAACTTTATCCACTTGACTGCCTACTTTCAGGGATCTATTGACACATACACCAAGATCCTTCTGTTCCTCAACACTATTAAGAGCCCTACCATTAGCCCTATACTCTACACATTTATTGTTCCTGCCAAAGTGCATTACCTCACACTTTTCCACATTAAACTCCATTTGCCACCTCTCGGCCCAGCTCTGCAACTTGTCCAAGTCACTCTGTAAACTATAACACCCCTCTTCACTATCTACCACTCCACCGACTTTAGTGTCATCTGCAAATTTACTGATCCATCCCTCAATACCCTCATCCAGATCATTTATAAAAATTACAAACAGTTATAAAAATTACAAACATATGAAGGAACGACGTTCGTACTGGTTGTCGATGCTCATTCCAAATTGTGAGAAGTTTCAGTAATATCTTTATTACTGTTGAGAGTGCAGTTCTAAGGCTAAGAGAAATATTCATAGTTCCAAGTTACTAGAACCTGTGGCCAACATTGGACATCAGTGTGTCTCACAGAAGTTTGAGAATTGTTTGAGTGGTAATAGAATTCTCCACATCACCTCAGCAGTCAACTACTCTTCTACCAATCGATTAGCAGAGAGCTTTGTTCAAACCATGAGACACGCATTAAGATTGTCTCTATTCAAAAGTGTCTGAACACATTTCTGCTGACATATGGAAACATGCCATATGCAATGACAAAAGCATCTCCAGCATTCCTACAATTACACACTTGCTTTGATCTGCTGAAACAATGAAAACATGACAAGTTATGCAAGATCAACAACATGACTACTGATGTTATGCTCTACCAAGACCAGAATCTGGCTCTCCCAATTGGCCAACAATTGATTTCCAGCAATGGGGACTAGATGTGATGGCCTCACTGGGCCATTGAGATCCTCTGGGGGTCAGGAGAAAAGTGGGGGTGCCCCTTGGGCAGTGCCAGCCTGGCACCCTGACACTGCCAGCCTGACACCATGTCACTGCCATCCTGGCACCATGGCACTGCCCACTGGGCTTCCAGCACTGGGCATTGCTAAGGGGGTGGGGCCAGTGAGGGGTAGAGCCAGACTGGAGTCAGCAGGTCAGTGGTTTGTGGGGGAGGAGAATCAACTGCACACTCTGCATTAGGAATCAGTGGGGGGAAGAAGAGAGACCTGCTACCACTCTGCATCATGGGTTGGTGGGGGAGAGGGGGGATGATCAGACTGGCCATGGTGGGGTAATGTTGTGCTGGGATGAAGGTGGACAGGCTAGCAATTGTGCGGGGTTCAGTTTGGCGATTGTGGGAGATGTCGGATCAGCAGTCATGCAGCAATCAAGTTGATTGCATGGGGGGGGAGGGAGGGAGGGGTGAAAAGGTGTGGGAGGTCTCAATAAATCACAAGTCCCCATGGTAGCTGAAGGGGAGTGGTGCCATGGAGACAAACTGAGAGCAACAGAGGCTGAGTAAAAGGTCTCTGCTGTTAGAGGCCTGCACATTGCAGTGGCATCCTCTACTGCTCTCAACCAGTGTTCGGGTGGCTTTAGCCTCATCCCTTCTCTCAACAGGCAACAAACCGCTTCTGCTCTTATTTCATGCATAATGTGCATAAGATTGCAGATTTGAACTTGCCCAAAAAATGGATTGGAGGAGAACCATGGACAGGTTTCAGAAATAGTTGGATTGAAGCAAAGAGAGGAGTATTTGTTTGATATAAATTGGTTATACTCAGACACATAGAACTAAACCATAAAAAGTGAGGCGATGGAGGAAAATTTCATGATCACAGTAATAGGGCCATAAAATTTCAAAAGGAGACCTCTGTTCCTGTGGTAATTTCAGCAGGAGACCATTGAAACCCAAAGAAAATAAGGGTAAATACTACTTTTCAGTCATTTATGGCATTTAGATTAGGTACTTATTGGACGACTGCCAGACCTGGAGATTAAAATAACCTTCATGGAATTTCAGAATCACAATGTCATTCAAAATTCTGGCTGGCACTTCTCTTCGCTTCGAGGAGTGTAAAAGCTGGATTACAGAAATTCAGCATATTGTGAAAAAGATTCAGCTTTACCTGAGAGGCAGTGATGTTTTTGAAGATCTGAAAGAGATAATGGAAGTTAGATAAGGGCTACTATTTGAAAAGATAAATGGTTATTTGTGGAGCAGAGCAATGCTGGTAGTTATGAAGGAAAGACAGACTGTCTGAAGTAAAGCAGCTATCAATAACGTTAACTTACAATTGGGGGGCGGCCAGGAGTTGAGTGTAAATGGAGGGATAAAAGGAAGAGGTGGCAAGTCTCCTGGAGCCTGATACTTCCTTGGGGCAAAAGAGCTGAATCTTCTGAGTTGAAGGAACTCAGGGCTATAGTAGGTGAAGTACTGGAGGTGAGAGCATTGACAATAATGAGATGAAGGCAGAAGTAGCAGCATGAATAGTCTGAATTTTAGTGATGATAGGAACGCTTCTCATTTGCAGATTAAGAGTACACATGGTGTAAATGCTACACAGCTTTCAAGTCGAAAAATACTTGCAATTTTTATGCAATTCAAAACATAGAGTATCACTGGGTCATATTACTGAATATTGTCACCTTGAGCTGAAAACCTCGATTAATCTGGAATCTGATAGGTATGAAAAATAACTGTTTACTGTCTCAAATTTGATTTATTTCATAGTGTGTGTGAAGCAGCTGAGTGGGGTATTGTAATGATAATGCTACGGTCCATGAGGCTTGTCATGTGGTTGTCAACACGCCTCAAGTGAATTCTGAGATTAAAATATATCTTTGTTCCCGTAGAGCAGTGGAATGTAGATTAAACTTCCAACAGAATATTACATTGAATTTCATTGAATTTAACAGTATAAGCCATTCAGCCCATCACATCCTTACCGCTATACAAATTTTCTTCCACTTTGTTTCACCTCAGCTCCCATTCCTTTCACTTTTATAATTTCCCTTAAATGCACCTATACCAGGCACCACAACTAGTCCAAGTCTTAGCAACTTCCATATTTAGACCATTCTGGCCACAATGCTTTGGACTCAATGCAGGTGATTTGGTGATCCAGTCAAAAGCCATTGACTTTCGATGGGAATAGGTGATCCTGTTTTTTGAATAAAGATGTTCCTATTAAATTTCTTTTTTGATTTATTAGTGACTAGCTCGTCCTTAATAGCTTTAAATTTGGACTGTCTTCACTGAAGTTACTTCTGATAGATAAACTTCAAAAACAAGCTCAATAACAACATCATTCGGATCCAATTGCAGGGATAGATATAAACTGAGGTATTACTGTGCTGATAGGAATCAAGGAACAAAGAATATCATCTATGCAAAGGTGAATATTGTGATGGGAATGGACAAATATTATGTAGTTTACTTTGGGGATCTTTGGGGAACATTGACATAGGAGATTAAATGATAAGGTAAAGTTTAGCTTGAGAGAGGTTGTACATGTTCAGTGAGTGGAATGAGGGGAGGGCTTATGGATCAAATAAATGTTTTTTAATCTATCATTTCTCATGCTGATTTGCTTTTCCATGTTCTCTGAGTAGTAACCTGTTGGTTCGTTGTATTGGGATTCTTGCTTTTGAAATGTCGTGAAAGGAGCCTATTTTGGGGGAATTTATTGTTTAACTAGTCTGGTAATCAAATTACTTGTATACAATGATACAGTGTTCTAATGCAATATGGTGTGAAAAAATTGTTTCTGAGTCACCAAATGCATTGATTAAAATTAAAACAAAATAGTACAATTGAAAACGCGACTATTCTATTGCCATAAAGTAATGGTTATCAGACTATAAAGGAATGACTATAAATAATTAAACATGGAATGACAGTAAAATCAATAGATGCAACATTGTCCTCATTTAAGTTTCAAGATTAGTTTGAAAATTTAATGCAACCGAAATACAAATTGATTTTTAATATCAATTTACCAAAAAAAAGGCGTACATGAATGCTCAGTGTTTATTGAGTAACAATGGAAGAGAAAAAATAATTTAATTACATGCGCAGAGTGATCAAGTCATATCACTGGATTCATTCCATTCAATTTCACAATATGAGAAAATATTCAATTAAAGAGGCAACCAGAATGAAAGGATGTCAAGGCAAGGGAGTTTTCTCATTGTCATGGCCAATAGGCAGCATTGTCACCAAAAACAGATAATCTAATCATTTAACTCATTTGCTGTTTGTGCAACTTTGCTGCCCGAAATTTACCTGCCACATTTCCTTACACAGCAACTGCTGGTGAAGCAGATTGTGATTTTCTGAGTTAATGAAAGGTACTTTGCAAATGTAAGCTTTTCCTTTGAAACAAAAACTTGAGGAGGCTGGTTTGCAGAGTACCCTGCTCAAAATACTTCATATTTAATGTGTTTGAAGAAGAAATGTTAGCACTGGGGAATAGAATATCTTTTTCAGGTTGGGCACGTACTGTCATGATCAAAACCTCCCAGATTGAAGAGAGCATGAGCTACAACTGTCAGGTTCCTTGACAATATATTTGAAACCGGAAAGCATCCTCTAATGAATAAGATTTTTTTTCATATTTTTCAGCCCAGCTACCTCTTGAACTATTTGTGAGTGGGTTGACTGGTTTATGCCAAAATGTGAGCTGCTCTGTGCTTTCTACTCATCTCCATTGTGAATTGAGCTGAGTCTCACTTTGCATTATAATTTTACAGTCACTGACAAGAGATTCCAGACTGAGTTTTCCCCTGCTGTCCAAATAGACAAGACAGAGGTCAAGTGGTGATACCTAGTGCAGCAGAACTTCCCCCCAACCCCCCACCCTGGTTTGGTCACTGACTGGAGTATAAGGGCGTCACACATGTAGAATTAACATTGGACTGAGTACAATAATGTCCACACAATGTTAACAAAGAGAACAAAGATTAAGACAAAGTAAAGCATACGAACAGCCCCTTTGGCCCTCCAAGTCCATGCCAATCATGATGCCCAAATTAAATTAAAAACAAAACCTTTTGCCCTTACTCAGACATATCCTTCTATTCTCTCCCCATTCAGATACCCATCCAGATGCCTCTTAAATGTTGCTAATATGCCTGCTTCCACCACCTTCTCTGGCAGCACATTCCAGGCACCAACTCTCTCTGCGTGAAAAACTTCCCACTTAAACTTTTCTCCTCTTATATTGAACCTGTATCCACTTGTAATTGACACTTACACCCTGAGAAAAAGCTTCTGACTATTCATCTTGCCTAAGCCTCTCATAATTTTGTGGACTCCTATCAGGTCTGCCCTCAGCCTCTGTGTTTCCAGTGAAAACAATCCTGGTCAACATCCTCAAGACCAGGCAACATTCTTCTTTGTGAACCTTCTTTGCACTCTCTCCAAAGCTTCTGTGTCCTTCTGGTTGTATTGTAAGAGAACAAATGACCTGCACTTAAAAGTCAATGTCATGTTCAGAGCAGTGTACACAAGCAAGAATGGAATCTAGCTTGAATCCTTTACTGTGTATACATATAGAGTTCTTGTTGTTCATAAATGCATACAATTAACCTACTTAAGACTATAAAGACTTCATTAAAACCTACCAAACAATATCCAACACCCTACAACACTGGTGGCCCCTGCCATTCCCTAAATAAATAGTAACACATGATGGGACTTAGTTCACAGAGAGTGTGGTTTGTGCATAGGAATAGGAGCTCCAGGCAATATTTTAATAAAATATGGATTGGTGGGGAAGCAAGTTAAGAATAGAAGCAGCAGCATTATATTTCAGTTCTGCTTTCTCAACTGAATATTTTATTTTCTGTCTGTTTCTGAATTTAATGAAGTGAATTGGATATGTAATTGGAATATAGCTCTTTAATAGCCAGCTGGCAGACACTGCTGCATATTGGTACAGCAGTTGTAGCATTTGCTGTTGTGTATTGAATATTCATTGCCAGGGTTAGAGGATTAATTTCAGTGAGATTTGTGAAACTTGGATCAACCAACCTTTACACATCAAGACCAATGACCTAATTTTCCACAAAATGGTCCTTTCAGTTTGTGCAGCTCATTAAAATATGTGCAGAATGTAGAAGATACTCAATAATAATCTGCACATTCAAGCAGAAATAAGCGGAACCTACAATTTTTTTAAAATTTAGCTTTCAGTTTAAATTTTGGAGGTATAGCTGGAATGAGGCGCAATTTTAAAAGCTGCAGTGGTGGAGAGTATTGTAATAAATAGAACGACCAAAACAGCCAAAGTTAAAGCAGATCACGTCACTACTTTCAAAAGACAGAGCAGCAAACACCTAGTAGACAGAGTTACAGAGATAGGTTCAGAGCGGGAGAGGAAATAAACTAATTTTAAATGTAGCCAGTCAGTCTAAACAACAAGAATCATTTATACTAGTGCTCAGAATACTGCTTACCTTGGTTGAGGCCTTCATGTTGTTGCGCAGAATCCCTGTCCAGCCAGGATTTACGACCCCTCCCATTTGGTGAGATGTCACGTTTCTGCTGAAGTAAATGGCAACTTAAATGGCCCACCTTGGTGAGGCCAAGTGGACGGGCATGGTGGCCCAGTACTTAGCATTGCTGCCTCACAGCGCCAGGAACACAGTTCAATTCTGGCCTTGTGTCACTGTCCGTGTGGAGTTTGCATATTCTCCCTGTATTTGCGTGGGTTTCCTCTGAATGTTCTGATTTCCTCCCACAATCCAAAGATGCGTAGGTTAGGTTGAATGGCCATGCTAAGTTGGTCCTACTGTTTGGGGATTAGCAGGGTAAATATGTGGGGAATAGGACATGGGTGGGATTGTGGTTGATGTAGACTCAGGTGGGCTGAATGTCCTCCTATTGCACTACAAGGATTCTATGATTCTATTCTATTCTATAATCCTGGCCTTTATTTTAGGTAGAACAGCATCTTTATTATGAAAATCAGAGTCCTTTCATGTACATAGGATTCCAAATGCAATCTTGAAATGCAAGATTGAAACAAGCAAAGTGGTACCAATGTAGTTTCCACACACTTGCAAGATGCATTGAGTGGTCTGAAATCGGTTTCACCTTCACTTTACCCTGTTGCCAGTCTGTTCTTGGCCTCTTTCAGGGATCACTTCCAATCCATCCCATCCCACTCCACTGCCCCACAACATTCCCACCACCACCATCCCTGACCGTCCAATTCTACTCCTGCCTAGATTGTCAGCCAGATCCCTGCCCATCCAGGAGCTATGCAAACTGAATTCTTGCAGCTTGCTGGATGTTTGCAGAAGAGGCACGAGCATCAAAATTGTTTTGCCTTAATGATATTAACCATGGGTAATTGCTGGGCATTCTCCATATACTGACTGCCTGTTTATCTCCGGAAGTTAATCTGTTTTTGTCTTGAATACAATAGTTGTGGTCCTGGACCAACAGATAAGACTGGAGGTGATATGGTTAGCAAACTCTGTCTTTTATTCAAAATCACACTAAGTACTTTTACAAGGTAGCCTTTATATGAGGTTCAACTTCAAACTATTTTCCTCCATGCTCTACTATCACTTTTATATTACTAATGATGTAGACTATATCTTTATATATTAAATATTGACCCTTTATATTACATGGACCCCACCCCCACAACTCTTTGACTCAATTGTTCCTATTTATATTATCCTACTTTTCCCTGCCAGAATCTTTAGCTTGGATTTTGTGAGTCCAACACCAGTGAACATCATTGTGGGTGGGACAGGAAAATGTGGACAACTTTTGGCTGCAATCTTATTCCTTGTTCCACAATTGGTGTGGTGAGATGGTAAGATTACCGGTGAACCAAAAAATTGGTGAGAGGCACATTTGCATGCATTTGAATGGATTTGAATTCATTAGAGCGTGCAGAACAGCCATTTTCCCCGCCCTCACTTACGTTTACCACCTTGTGAGTGAGATGTCACAGGGCGAGAATTACAGATGCTCTATATGTGTGGTTCTGGCAAAGCAGTGACAAAGGTGACTGAGGAGGTCAGTACCACTGAGAACCAACCTCTAGAGTGCAGGTAGAGGCCTCAGTCACAGCCATTGTGCGGAGTAGGGTGCAGAAGTTTAGAGAGCGCTCATGTTGTTCCCAGGGTCCTATGGTCAGAAGTCACCACTGGCTCGGAGTATGTGTTATGCACATTCCCTCTACTCACTGAAAGATGCTCAAGGTGTTGCATATGTGATCAACTCCCAATCCCACTGACATCACCATCGTTGCCCTGCTATCTATTTTTTGGCCAGGTTCTGTGGCTGACAGCAGACATTTCCATCCAGGCCTCACTAAGACTAACAAAAACCAGATGTTGCTCTAATCTTGGATTGGGAGACCAAGGATAAATTCCAGGCACTTGTAAACAAAATATTCTGTATATACTTCCAATTGAATTGAGAGATTTTTAGTTCAGGGCATAGTACTGCCACTATAATTGGTTTGCACCAAATATAAGCAATAATTGACAACATTCAACATCAGTGCAAATGAACTGATGATTACGTATACAAAAATATATAAAATGGTGTACACCTGCCCTACCTATGTGTCTTCAACTTTTATCTTTCTATTACTACATCTGGGCACAGCCTCAACAACAGTTGAGGTGAAGGTAGCCTGCTGATCGCTTTGTCCTATTGACTGTCATTATATTAGTAGGCAGGTTTGGTGGCCCAAGGTACAGAGGATCCCGGCTTACTAAGAGTCTCTGCACAGATGCAGTTGCATGCTCCTTCGTCTGACCTGCTGGAGGTAATGGGATCACAAGCAAAGAAGCAGTTGAGCAGCAGCATATTCCTGGGATGCCCTGGGATAAAGCCCCCAGGGTGTCTTGCTGGCACTCCTTCTCTCTGTAGGCGCCCTTCGGCATCTGCCTAACTGCTGGAGAAGAAGTCAAGATGCCTCATCTTCCTCACTCTCTTCCTATAGCTATTGCTGCACTGCATCCATAGCAACAGAGTTCAGATCAGAGTTCAGGTCAGCCATTGTTCATTTTGCTGGACCTGGGTCTCTTAGGTGGCTGTCTTCCTTTCTGTGAAGGTAGCCAAGCATTCACATGTGGAGCCATGGCAGCGACAAAGTATGAGGGGAATCCTTCAGCGTTCAGTCCAAATTGTGGAAGTTCTCTGTTTTATCTGCCTTGTGTTCTCTTGCCAGTCTCTGTATCTCTTAAGGACAAGTCCAGAGGCTCATAACTCGTATGGAGCTAAACAGAGATCTGATCTCCAGCAGTGTTTCAAATGTCGGAGACCTCAACTGCAAATCCCTCCACCAGCATAAACGAGCATTCAGAATGCCACCTTGTACATAGAGATTTTGGGAAAAATATACTGCCAGTGCACTATCTGAAACTGATGGATATTCTTGTTCCACAAGCAACAAAACTGTGTCCAGAGGCTTCTTTGCAAACTTCAATTTCAGTCTATGATTCATCCTGATTTCTGCAAATTGTCCTTGTTCTTTTAATTGTCTTTAATGATTCAAGAGAAAGTGAACTAAATGGATCACATACCCAGTTAAAGTCTTCCATGCTCGTGGAAAAGTAGCATTCAAACTTCTCTTGTAATTGTTTTGAGATGTGTGGAGAAGAGTTTGAGTATAATTTTGCCAGCAGGATTTGCTGGTGCCAGCTGGAACATCTCATTCAACCCACTTACCATGTTTTCCTGCCAGGGGGCCAGTTTTGATCTGAAGCCTTGAAGTTTATCTGTGGCAGTCAGAATGTTGTTTCTCTGCCACACTTTATCAATCATCACATATTAAATCTTTGTGTAGCAATTCATACAGAGCCAAAAACTCTTTCAGTGCTTTACAGAGCTCATAAACAAGAGTGTGGGCCTTTCCCTGAGACAACCATTGTGCATAGATTGTTGGCATTTATTGCAAAAGGACAAAATTTTAAAGAGGTGTTGTTACAATTGGATCAGGCATTGGTGAGACCACACATGGTATATTGAATCCAGTTTTGATCTCTTGAAGAAGGATGTGGTGGCCCTGGAAGAAATTCATAGATAGTTTGCCAGATTGATTTCAGTTCTGAAAGTTCGATTATATGAGGAGTTGTTGGAAAGCTTGGACTGGGACTCACTGAATGAGTCCCAGAAGAATGAGAAGAAATCTAATTGAGGTGTATAAAGTGCTAAAGGGGATTGATAAGGTGGATGTTGAATAGATGTTTTCCTCCTGTGGTGACGTTTACAACAAGAGGTCATAGATACAGGCCAGAATTTTACCGTGCTGCCCACCACAGGAATCGTAACAAGCAAGAGATAGACCATAAAAAGGGCTGGTGACTTCGAGCAGGATTTTACTGTTTCAGGACGAGTGAGGTCATAAAATCCCACCCATACAGTAGAGAAGATAGGTTCAAAACTAAGATGAGAAAAAACTATTCTCTCAGAAGGTTGTGAATCTGTGGAACTCACAGTCCCAAAGTGGAGTGGAGGCAGAATCAACCAACAGGTACAAGAAAGAAATAAATAGGTTTCCAATGAAAAATGGGATAAAGGACTATGAAGAGTAGGCAGGAATACGCTTGATGGGCTGAATTGCCTACTCTGCTCCTAATTCCTATGTTCCTACTGTGTGCGTGAAAAAGCTCCTGGAATGTGGTTCCATCAAAATAGTAAACATATACAAATTCAAAGCTCATGACTTCACATAATTCATGATTTTCATTCGTTGGTCTAATATTACAGTTAACTCAGATGGTATTGTTTTGGCAACAAGAGCCTCACAATGCAGGATACAGTGGCTGGCTTGGATGTCAGAATTCTGCCTTTTCACCTTATTAATGAATCCTTTAATCTTCCTTGTTATGGAAACTGCTCCAACAGTGCAGATGCTGTTACACTTGGTTCAGTTAAGATTGTTTCCTTCCAGATAAGCAATTGTGACGTGGAAGATTTCCCTTCTGGTTGCATCACTGGACAATTCTTTGCAAAAGTAAATAATTCTCCTTGATAGAATCCCTGTCCACATATCTGACATTGGTTAAGAACTGGCAGTGTCTGCTAATATCTGTGCAGTCATCAATCAGTCATCAATCTGTGCAGATTTCCCATTCGTTTCTAATTTATCCTGAAATATCTACCTATTCAAGACTAACTGATATCATGTTAATAAGCCACTTGATTGTACTATCAGAAAGAGGAACTTGTCAATTTCTTTGGCAGCGTCAGTTCCCTATGTTTCTCTCACAATACTTTGGCATGCTGGCAGAGTTAGGGATGGGTAATAAAAATATTGGCCTAGCCAGCATTACCCATGTCCATAAAAAAAAAATTGAAAATCTGTTCTTCCAGCATTTTGGTCACTCAACCCCAAGTTCCACTTACCTAATCTTCATGACAATACACTGTGAGTATCTGGGATATGCAAAGCAGATCTACAGCTTATTAAAGCAGCCAACTACACAGAAATCAGGATACATAATATTGGAGCTAGTGGTACAAAAGATGAGATCATTAAAGAGACATGGAGACGTCAGTTTCCAACATCACAAAATGTCAGAATTCAGAGCCTCATGCACAAAAATCATTAAAGAAAATGCTAAGCACAGTGATAGTGAGATAGAAATAGCAACAACAGATTATGTATCAACAGCAGAACAAAGATCAGAAGACAGATAGGATAGGCACACAGATACAAGACTCAAGACTAGAGGATGACAAAAGTAAGCAGATTCTGTTTACAATGCTTACAATCTACTTTTGTGAGGACAGATTGAGGAAACAAGGCTTGTATTCTCTGCAATTTAGAAGAATGATGGGTAAACTCATTGCAATGTACAAAATTCTTACAGGGCTCAAAAGCATTAGCTGCAGGAATGATGTTTTCTCTGGCTTGGGGCAGCGGGGGGTGGGAGGGTTGGTGTCAGGGTCAGGGAAGTGAAATGAGGAGGAATTTCTTCACTCAGAAGGTGGCAAATCTTTGAAATTCCCTACCCCAGACAGCTATAGAGCGTCAGTCATTGAGTATATTCAAGACAGAGGTCAACAGATATTTGGATACTACATAAATCAAATGATATGAGGATAGTGCAGGAAAATGGTGCTGAGGTAGAAGATCAGCCATGATCTGATTGAATAACAGTGCTCAATGGGCTGAATGGCCTATTGTTGCTCTATGTGTACTAAGCTAACAAGCCCATTCTCAGGTTATCCCTTACTGCTAAAATGTATGTTTTCCATACTAACTATTCGTAAGTGCATAAGAGATGCTAATAATCTTGTGCCAATTAAATCCAAATTATAGGCAGTTTTATGCAATATGGCTTAAACTTTAGCCATACACATTTCAATTAAGAAAGAACAAAGGAAAGTACAGCACAAGAACAGACCCTTTGGCCCTCCAAGCCTGTGACGATCATGATGCCTACAAAAAAATTCTTCTGCCCTTACTCAATCTATATCCTTCTATTCCCTCCCTATTCATGTACCCATCCAGATGCCTCATAAATGTTGCTAATGTGCCTGCTTCCACCACTTCCTTTGGCAGCATGTTCTAGGCACCCACTACTGCCTGCATGAAAAACTTCCCCCACACATCTTTCTTAAACATTCCCCCTCTCACCTTGAACCTGTGCCCCCTTGTAATTAACACTTACACCCTCGGAAAAAAGCCTCTGATTATCCAGCCAGTCTATGCCCTCTCATAATTTGGTACACCTTTACCAGATTGTCCCTCAGCTCCATCTTTCCAGTAGAAATGTGAGCTGAAAATGTTCACTTTTAACTTGGATATATCTTGCCATCAAAACAGAAGTTGAAATAAGACTCCATGTTTAAAAAGACATTATCCAACTTAGCATACAAGCCAGTCTTCAGGTATTTCTTAATTGACTCATCACTTATCACTCTCATCATTCACCTGATAAAGGACAGAGCTCCGAAAGCTCGTGATTCCAAAGAAACATGTTGGAATTTAACCTGGTGTTGTGAGACTTCTTACTGTCTCTTACTTGACATCATTGTAAGTTGCAGTGTTGCTATTTCAAGAATGTTTTTACTTATTCTGTGCACATTCAGAAATAACAGACTTTGACACTGGGAACTTTCTGGGAGTTATTTTAAAAACATTTTTGTTATGAAACCAAAGTCAATTAACAATGACATGTCAGTCATAAATCATTTTCAAAATAAAAGCTTCAACCAAGATTAGCACAAGGATACCCTGTAATGAATGTTAGACAAACACATTTTGGGACTCAGTCAAACTTGAAATAAAGTAGACCAAAATGTGTAAGTGGATGGATTTTGAAAAGTTCAAACAAATATTGAACCAATTACTAACCATTGAATAAGTCGGTCTTATAAAATGCATTCTAAGGTAGCACAATGGTTAGCACTACTGCCTTACAGCACAAGGGACCTTGTTCCAGCCTTGGATGACTGTCTGTGTGAGGGGGGCACATTCTCCTTGTGTCTGTGTGGGTTTCCTCCCACAATCCTAAGATGTGCAGGTTAGGAGAGTTGGCCATGATGTGGATTGGCCCAAGATGTGCAGATCACAAAGCCATCGAAGAATTTTTTACCCAACCCCATCTACAAAACTGCTGATAGGGAATGTAAAATTCTGCCCTCTGATGTGATACATTATGATCAATGTATATGCGTATCAATGTATGACCAAAGGTGTGCAGATTAGGTTGATTGGCTTTGCTAAAATTGCCCCTTACTGTCCTGAGATGCATAGGGTAGAGAGATTAGCAGCTAATATGTGGGGATATGGGGGTAGGGCCTGAGTGGCTGGGGAATGGATTACAGTCAGTTCAGATTTGATGGGCTAAATGGTGTCTTTCTGCACTGTAAGGTTTCTATGATTCTATTGATTGACTTACAATCTGAGCTCTCACAGAGGGAAATTTTCACAAGCTACCTGGAATGGGAATTGGAGCAGCTAGGGTCAGACCATGCAACAGTCCATTGACCTCAGGATTTTACGGTTTTGGGATGACGCAACTGGAAATTCCTGCCTACAGTTTCAATACCATGTCCAAGGTTCTAATGAGGAGTGTGATGAAATATTCACCACTCAGTTGGATGGATGCAGACAAACCATCATTTAGAAAACTTGACACCATCCTGGGCAGCTCACAGTGTACTTTTCATTCAACTCAATATCCAGCATCAATGGTAACTGCAGCATTTAATAACTAGAGATTTTAAAATACTCAAAGAGAATTTGCCTTTCCAGCAATCTCTCACTGAGAAAGACAAAATTAGCAGTGACATGATAGTATCTAGTTTGCATGGTAGAACGTTTGGCACAATCTTCCCGGAGGCAAACAATTAAGAAGCTGCGTGGGTGGCTTGAAGACATAGGAGGACTAATTAGAATGTCCAAAGTGAAGGGTAGCTATCAGACCCACTGTGAATGCTGAAGTGAATGGGGAGGTAGAGGATGGCACAAGATGGAAGCATCACACTGCTGATGGGATTGGCAATTAATTCCATAAACTGAGCACTATCTGATGGATGCATCTAAAGGTGATATGCAAACATTTGCAACCATTTGCCTATGGATGTTCTAAAGATTGCTGGTTTTGTCCTTTACAATTGTCACTGCATATGAATACCATGGAGCTCTGGTCTCCAATTCTGATCTAGAAACAGTGGGAGGAGCCCTGTCGACTGTTGAGAAAAGCCTCTAACCTTTCAAAAAAAGTGTCCACTGACTGTCCCAATAATTATCTTAACTGGCTTTCCACCACTGGTGAGTTAGTTGTCAGCCACGCACATGTCCCCGGGAGAAGTGTCCAGAGAGGTGGGAATGTATCAGCAAAACAAACATGACCCAATTGATTTGTTAAATATGAAGTACTCTAGCCTCATTCCTTACATCCCCTCACCATCCACCCACTCCCTATGTCCCATCCATGCCAATTCTTGCCAAACCATGCAATTCCCCCCCCACCCCAGGCCAACATTTCCAAGGCTACTTATAACTCCATTCCAAACCATGCACCCACGCACCCTCAATGGCCCTGCACATTCCCCATTTTAACTCATTGCACTTCTATGTGTGAAGTTATCTATTTTGGTCAATCGAATAAAAAGGCAACTTATTAGCTAAATGGAGAAAAATTTCAAAATGCTTCAGTACAGACATTTGGCTGTCATTGTGCATGTATCGCAGAAAGTTGTGATGCAGGTGCAGCAAGTAGAGTGTTCATCGCTAATGGAATAGAATATAAAAGTGGGAAAGTGCTGTTGCAACTGTATAGGGCATTGGTGAGACTGCAACTGGAATACTGCACTTAGCTTTGGTCCCTTTACTTGAGGAAGGATGTAAATGCTTCAGAGGCGATTTAGAGAAAGTTTCACAAGATTTATTCCAAGGATGAACAACTTGTTATATGAAGAGAGATTGAGTAGTTTAGGCCTATGCACACTGGAATTTCAAACAATGAAAGAAAATCTAATTGTGGTATATAAGATGCTAAACAGGATTGACAGGTTTAACATAGAATGAATGTTTCCCCTTGAACTAGAGACCATAGTTTTAGGTTAAGGGGTGGTGGACTTTAAACAGAAATTAGGAGGAATTATTCCATCTAAAAGGTCGTAAATCTATGGAAATCTCTACCCCAGTGCGCAGTGGACACCAGAATACTAAACAAATTTAAGGAGGAGAAAGATGAGTTTTTAGTTAGTCAAGGTTTAAGGATTGTAGGGAATGGGCAGGGAAGTGGTGATGAAGCCAAAATGAGATTAGCCATGAATGTATTGATTTTGATTTGATTTATTATTGTCACATGTATTAGTATATAGTGAAAAGTATTATTTCATGCGCGCTATAAGACAAAACATACCTACATTGGAAAGGAAAGAACAGAGTGCAGAATGTACTATTACAGTCATAGCTAGGTGCAGAGAAAGATCAACTTAATGCAGGTAAGTCCATTCAAAAGTTTGACAGCAGCAAGGAAAAAGCTATTCTTGAATCAAATGGTACATGACCTCAGACTTTCATATTTTTTTCCCAATAGAAGAGGGTGGAAGAGAGAATGTCCGTGGTGTGTAGGGTCCTTAATTATGCTGACTGTTTTTCTGAGGCAGCGACAAGTGCAGGCAGTATCAATGGATGAAAAGCTGGTTTGCATGATGGACTGGGCTTCATTCATAACCTTTGTAGTCTCTTGTGTCTTGGGCAGAGCAGCAGCCTTACCAAGCTGTAATGCAACCAGAAAAAGTGCTTTCTAAGATGCATCTGTAAACGCTGGTGAGAATTGAATGGTGGAGCAGGCTCAAGAGGCTGAATTAACTAGTTCTTGAGTTCTTATGCTATGTTCTTATGTTCTAAGTTGACATGAGGGACATGGGTAAAACCTTTTGAAGTTATCTTTCAAAAGGTTCCTGTATCCAGGTATGGTTCATGATTCCCTGAGAAGCTGGGCCAACCTCACAAAAATTGTGGGTGTTTGCAAGAGGAGGTGTCTAGGAGTTGCTTACCCCTTCCCTCCATAGTGAAGCAGATCAGGATGGGAGTAGAAGTGGAATGGGATCTCTGCTTACTCTGTTGTTCCTTGCCAGTGAAAACTGGGGGCACCGGGAATGAGGGTAGGAAACCCAGAACCAGATCTCACCTGCCAGTTTTAGAGGTCTGCACAATCTCCCAGTTCTGCAGAAAGCCAGCCCCAAATCTCAGACGCCCAAGCTTAAAAGCAAAGAAACTGAAAGTGATTGAAATGGACAACTAGTCGGTCAATAAATCTAAGTTCAAAGAAAAGACACATTACTCTCACTGATTTGAAAACATTAATTGATCTTTCCCCTAACAAAGCATGGATGGAACAAGTTAACGAGGAAGCACTTAGCGTTTTACTCATCTTTTATCTTTTCTCTAATCTCCCTCACTTCTCAAGTGAGACCTTTTCATTTTGATAACTATTGGTGTTCTTTTACATCATGTAGGTTTTCAGCTTCTTTACTGAACTGTTTTAAGCCATTAATCTGTGCTCAGTGAACAAAGTATTTGATGTTTCTTTTTGTCCCCTTTCCTTTATTTTCTCTTGCGTCCTACGACATGCTTGATAGCTTTCAACTTTGAACAAATTGCTATGTCCAAAATGCTGACAGTATTTCTGTCAGTTGTCTCTTTGCTGGAATGTATACATTAGTTCAAACAGTAAGAACAGTAAAACTATAAGAAAACTATAAGTTTTCAACTATCATTAAAAAATACCCAGTAGATGCAGAAAGTCCAAAACCTGATTTATTGATAAAATGTCTGAACTAAGTGGACAGAATAAATGCTTATAGTATCTATGCAGTATATGGTAAAGGTCTGGCTGATACAACATCAGATACAGTGGATATATCAGCTGAAAGACGTGAGACTGCCATAAAAAGTATCAATGTCAAAGCTTGCTAAAGATACCAAATGATGAATGATAAGGCATGATGAACTGAAGGAGAACGCACAAGTCTGCAGATGAACATGGATTGTCGGACTGAGCACTTCACTGCCAATAGGCAGAGAAATATGAAGATATCCCATTGTAATAAGGATCTTAATATAATGGTCAAGGTATATTGAAGTTTCATGACAATTATGCCACGTATAAATTTATTGTTAGGCAAAGAACAGAGAAAGTTAACAGGAAACCTAATAATAAAAATCTTTGACAGGCGAAATAACAAAAAACTATTTGCGTTGGTTGGTAGAGCAGAAAGAGAGTTAGACTCACTATTGCCTTTAGAATAAATAAAAAGATGGCGTCAGAGAATGTTTTTCACATTATTAGAACTCTATTTCACTAGGTAACACATGAATATATGACTTAGGAACAGGAGTAGGCCATTTATTGCCTCAAGCATGCTCTGCAATTTGATAAGACCCTGCCTCCATTCACCATGCAAGCATTGGCTCCCTTGTTAGTCAAGAATCACCCTAATTCAGCCTTTAAAATATTCAATTACCTTGCTTCTACTGCTTTCTGGAAAAGGGAATTCCCTAGACCACCCACCCTCTGAGGGAAAAAAAATCTCTTCTCCATTTTAAACCATCTCTGAATTTTTAATTAGTTTAAAATACTAGTCTCTCTCAAACGGGGAAGCATCCTCTCAGCATCCACTCTGTCAAGTCCTCTCAAGATTGTATATATTTCAATGTGATCAATTCTCATTCTTCTAAACTCCAATATACACAGACCCAGCCTGTCTGACCTTTCCTCATAAAACACCCAGGTCCATCTGTACCACAGGGTTAGGGGATTTGGCCATATTGAATTGACCCTTAGTGTCAGGGGGACTAGCTTGGGTAAATGGGTACAGGACCTCAGTGGGATTATGGTTGGTGCAGATTCGATGGGCTGAATGGCCTCCTTCTGAAATATAGGATTCAATGGTTCTATGATTCTGTTAACTCTTTCTTTAAATAATATGCTGCTTTTCTGTTTTTCTTGCCAAAGAGAATATTTTCATATCTCCACATATTATACTTCATCTGCCAAATGTTTGCCCACTCAATTCCTGGGGTGATTCTTTGCTTGCTGTTTTCTATCAAATGGTTCCCAAGAGTCTGGCAGAGTGAAGTCATTCCAATCCACTTCCTCAGGTAGTTCATCTTTACCAACACTTTCACTGTCATATTGTACTTTTTTTGCCTCCTGCTGTCCTCCAGAGATCTCTCCACGATTATCTGCCCCTGAGATCTACATATTAGTGGATCCCTGTTCTTAGAAAGTGTATTTTTCTTGTTTCAAAGTTACTGTCATTAGCTCCTTGCTAAAAAGCCCATCTTTGACCTAGCGTGTATTCATTACCTACTATCCTATCTTTAATCAGGCTTTCCTTCTCTCTGTTCTTCAAACGCATTACCTTCCAGGTCTATGTCAATCTTCCCCAAACTCCTATTCAAATCCCTCCAATCTAGCTTCCACCTTTCCCAAAGCTCTACCTAAAGTATTGAACAATGTTCTTCCTAACTGTGACTCTGACTATGCTTCTCGATCTCCTGTTCTCATCAACTACTCGAAAGTGTTCAGTCAAACCAAGTACAATCATGCTCCTCTATGCCATCCTCTTTCATTGTTTAGCTCTTTGTATAATTTCTGACTGCAGAGAACACATTTCCAACATTTTCTTGTCTTCCATCTATCTATTGGAAGTCCCAAAGTCCCTATTCCCAGTCTCCTCCTTGTACTCACAAACCTAATGCCCCCCAGGGATCTGATCAGAAGTCAAGTTTCTCACTCGTGTTCACTCATTCCTGTCCCCATATATCTATATATATTTATAATATATATATGTATTACTGTCACTCATTTTACCTTCACCCCCGTTCTTTGTCCTTCCATTTCTGACAGAGCTTTTCGAGAATAGCAGTTCAGTGCTAATCCATGAAGCCTCCTCCATTAACTTCTTCATGTCATCTTCATTTCCCTCTGTGCTGTTAAATATTTTCCAAAGGAACTTTTTTTATCAACCAAGCCTTCAATTGCTATTCTTAATAATGTATCTAATGGATTATGGTCCATTCCTTTAATTTTATTTGTGAAACACCTCAAGATACTAGCAACAATATTAGTGCTACTGTTTTCAGTTCTTAATTGAAGCTCTGCCAGTCTTAATAAGTAAGAAGTCTGACAGCATCAGGTTTAAGTCCAACCGATTTATTTAACAGTAAACTCACAAATCGGTTGGACTTAAACCTGGTGTTGTCAGACTTATTACTGTGTTTCCCCCAGTCCAACGCCGGCATCTCTATATCAGTCTTAATAAGATCAGCCTGTTCATTTGCTATGGAAATTAGGGTGAAGGGATTTGAGACTATTATTTCACTTGCCTGATAGCAAAAAATAGATATGGATATAAGGAAGGGACGACCATTTTCTATCCAGTTCTACTTCTTCAATTACACGGGCTTAAATAGTTCTCTTCAGGTGATGAAGTGACTTAAGAGTTGTGCACAGGAATTTTCACAGAGCAAGTTTTTTTTCTTGCGTGCTTTAAGCCCTACTCAATTGCTTGTGTCCCAGGTGTTTGAAAGGCTGAGCTAAACATCTGGTCAAGTTATTAATCTCAGTCACTCCCTCACATCTCCAGAGAGCATGTTTAATGCTACGGCTGTAAGAACATGTTATTTGTGAATTTATAGCTGAATCACAAGAAATCCCTTGTGAAAACAATGCTGATATTTATTCCAATCTAAATTCAGAGTTAAAACTCTGAAAAACCAGGTCCCAGTACCTCTTTTAAACTGGTTGAGAAGGAGGCTGATTTAAGAGAGGCTTGTGCAAGTCATCAGAGGCAAGTCCCAACAGCTCACATTGCTCCAAAACTCATATTCAATTTACCAGACCGAAGAAATTTACCTTAATGATGTAGACTGAAGAATTTTTGGTGGGTAAAATCACACAAATATGTAATCTTAGAACAGTTCCTATATTTACAAATAGTATAAAACCATAGAATTCTACAGTGCAGAAAGAGGGTATTTGTGGTATCAAGTCTGCACTGACAACAATCCCACCTAGACCCTATCCTTATAGCCCCATGCATTTATCCTAGTTAGTCACCCTGATATTATTGGACAATTTAGCATAGCCAATCAACCTAACTCACACATCTTTGGACTGTGGGAGGAAATCAGAACACCTGGAGAAAACCCACACAGACATGGGGAGAATGTGTAAACTCTACACAGTCAAAAACCCAAATTGAACTCAGGTCCCTGGTGTTATGAGGCAGCATTGCTAAGCATTGTACCACCATCCACCCTTTGCCACCATGCCACCCATTGAGGTAAAGCTTTGTTGGGTCAACCTTTTGCAGCCCTAAGAGACTCAAAATACAATCATCAAACTGGTCAATTGGGTCTGCCTCATACTTGATTGTTGGGAGTGGATGTGATCAGAGGCAGCATTTCTGATTATTTCTTTCTGAACTGAATGTTTGAAGTGTAGATTAGTGTACCAGGTAATGAGTATCGGATAGAGCTACATTGTCACTGCGCTGTTATTTTCTTTCAGTTACACCAGAAAATGACACACAGGACTAAAAGGCTCCACTTTTACAACAGGAAAGGTCTAATTGGAACAGAAAGCCCTTCCATTTTGATGGTTCATGTCTGCTGACCCCATCAGTATATCTCAATCTTGGAAAACACATTGAATTGACTCTAGTATCCACTTATATTAAATGTTTCACCGGTCTTCCAAATATTCCATTCCAAAAAAATCAATTAACAACTTTTTACAAGATGTTCCTCCTGAATTCACTTTTCATTCTGAATTCAATCACTATTTTAGTTTGTGGGCCGCCAGTAATTGAACATCTCATGTAATGAATTATTTGCTTGAATTGATTTTTGTCCTGCTCATTCTTGATCTTGAAATGTTAAAAGCATGGAAGGACTTAATTTCAACTTTAGCCTTTTTTCTGTATCACCAAACACAAGCTCAGGACTTGTTGACCAAGATGTATATGATGGATAATTTGACGTACCAGCACACAGGCCCGTGGATTGTATATAGGTAGTAATCCAGAAACCTGGACTAATGATCTAAAGACTTGTGTTCAAATCCCACCAGGACTGTTGCAAAATTTAAATTAAATTAATTAAATAAATATATCTGAGACAAAGGCTATGGGGCAATTCCCCCAAATCAAACAGCATAGGGAGCTGGGAGACATTAGCAGAGGCTGTTTTGCAGCTTCCACACATCTCTCAGCCGAAGATTTCCAGAGTTCATCAGCCCACTCGGAGCTGATTACAATATTTGTTCTATTAATATAGAAATCAGGATTCCATTTCATTAGCAGGCCTGGAACGGAATTCTCCAGACTTGTTAGTATCTCCCCTCCTGCCAGGAATGGTTCACTCTGCTAGGGCTTGCTACTGCTCCCTGCTAATGGGGAGCAAATGGCTGATGCCGCTGGAAGAAAGAGGGGCCATTGAGGCCTCTGCCCAGAAAGTCAGGTAAGGGGGCAGTGCAACCTGGTCAGGACTGCTGCGGGGAGGTGGCGTTGAGTATCGTGACTGGGGGGGGTAGGGGGAAGCAGAACAGAAGATCAGGGTTAACTGCAGCGGACAGCATCCGGGCTTGCCCATGGAGGTCTGAGAGGCTAGTGATCAGAGGAGGGGGTGTTGGAGCACCAGTAATGGGGGTTACAGCCAGCAATTGGGCTAGCCAATGACACAAAGCCACTGCATATGCATCGATCTCCACTCTGACAGATCAGCACATGCGCAATAGTCCACTCAGTACTGCGCTGCCAGCCTCTTGGACTGGAATATTCCCTAACCACAGATTTTCAGAGGGAATCCCACTTAGACACTCTGCAGTGCTGAAAGTGTGGAAAATTCAGGCTTAAAGTCACGCTAAAAAAAATCAGTGGGAGTTACTCCCATTTCCATACATATTGGGAGAAAATCGGCCCATATTGATGGCCATAAAAGCACTGGATTATCATAAAAACACATTTGATTCACTACTGTCCTTTTTAGGAAGATAATCTACCATCCTTGCCAAGGTTGGTATTTATTATTCATTCATGGGATGCGGGCGATGATTGCTGGATTAGAATTTATTGCTCATCCCTAATTGCCTATGAATTGGGTGCTAGGATATTTCAGAAAACATTTTTTTTTCAGAGTCAGCCGCATTGCTGTAAGTGTGCAGTCACATGTAGGTGAGACCAGGTAAGGACAGTAGATTTCCCTTTCTAAGAACATTAGTGAACCAGATGGGTTTTTATGACAAAAAATAATATTTTTGTGGTCATCATTAGACTTTTAATTCCAGGATTCTATTGAATTCAAATTTCACCATCTGCCATGGTGGGATTCAAACTTGGATCCCTACAGCATTATTCTGGATCTCCAGATTGCTAGTCCAATGACAATACCACAATGCCATCACCTCACCATCACCAACCAATGTGGTTTCCTGTTAACTGTTCTTTAAAATGGCTGAGCAAGATGTTTCTTCTATCAATTAGTTAATTAGAATGAGATGCTAAAAATAGGCCTTGCAGGAGATGCCTCCAGTAGATGAATAAAGAAATAATAATAAAAAAAGAAAAGATGTAAATAAGGTTGAAAGAGTGCAGAGAAGGTTCACAAAGATATTGCCAGGACTTGAGAAGCTGAGCTGCAGAGAGAGATTGAATAGTTTAGGACTTTATTCCCTGGAGCGTACAGGAATGAGGGGAGATTTGATAGACGTATATAAAATTTTGATGGGTATAGATAGAGTGAATGCAAGCAGGCTAGGGGAGAAAAAAACCAGAGGGCATGGATTAAGGGTGAAAGGAGAAAAATTTAAAGGGAATATTAGAGGGGGATTTCTTCACACAGAGAGTGGTGGGAGTGTGGAATGAGCTGCTGGATAAAGTGGTAAATGCAGGGTCACTTTTAACATTTAAGAAAAACTTGGATGGGTTCATGGATAAGAGAGGTGTGGAGGGATCTAGTTCAAGTGCAGTTCACAGACATGAAGGACCCAAAGGCCTGTTTCTGAGCTGTAATTTTCAATGGTCCTATGGTTCTTATTCTTGTTCACGAAATTGGCGACAAGTTAAAAATCCCTTTTCTGTGGTCTGTTGATAGGGCTTTCATTATTGCCAGGTGATCAAATGATGCATGGAACAACCCTGAGAGATGGTGTTGCGATGGCATTACATAACATATCCATAGCTGTAGCAATGCACTATCCCACATGTGGGTAAACTAGATAGAAGCTTGTCACCAGTCACTGTAATCTGGCTTTGAAACTATATGAACTATTGAACTTCAAAACAATATTGAAAGCCAAAACAAATGCTCTTTCTGAAAGAAGTGCTCAAACCCATTCAGATCATGTATCAGTATGTCGGTGATGGTGGTGATTAACTCAAAAATTGGCTTGCAAAGATATTTCTCTGTAGGTAAGTCAAAATACAGAAGGTTTTACAAATGCAATTTGCATCGCTAAACATTGCTATTGAGGACTGTGGGGGTCCTGACATTTTAGCCATTATCTTTGATTTTAGTGCAACACCTCCTGCCGGCTACAGTTATGACAATTGACTTGGCGCCTGAATGCTGCCATTATAATGACATTGCCCTGTTCCCTCCAATGTAATGGTGGGGGAGGAGGGCGGAGGTCAGGGTAATTTTCTCTTCTCTGACTGCATGCATTTATTATAAATGTATGATTTTGATTGTAACCTTTCCACGATAAAATCAAATAGTTTGTGCCTCTGCATCTGCTAACTACAATCTGGCTGATAAATTTCATGTACAACTTTAAAATATTAAGAGGTGCTCCAATGGAAGTAGTCATGGGTTTATTCTAATCTAGATAGTATTACATTCATTGTGTTTGTCTGATTGGCAAGGCATATCAATAGAAATCAGTAGGGCATGGCTGCTGAAGTTTTTGAATTTAATATTGTGATAAGAAATATTTGTATGCTTAATAATGCTATATGCAACTCCAAATACAAAGAAAGCAAGCATTGGAAAAGAAGCAAATTTTAGAAAAATTACATTTTAGTCTGCGTTTGATACTGGATAATGGCTTGTAGTATTGATATCCTATTCTTCTATATTGTATATGTATTAAATTAATAAAGGTATTAACAAAACATATCCAATCTTTCCTCAAAACATTGATTTGACTTGATTTATTATTGTATTAGTACAACACAGACAAAGCATACTGTACATAGAAGGAGAAAAGCAGAGAGTGCAAAATGTAGTGTTACAGTCATGGTTAGGGTGTAGAGAAAGATCAACTTAATGCAAGTAGGTCCATTCAAAAGTCTGATGGTAGTAGGGAAGAAACTTGAGTCGGTTGATATGTGACCTCAGATTTTTGTATCTTTTTCCCGATAGAAGAACATGGAAGAAAATTTGTCCAGTGCGTGGGGTCCTTAATTATGCTGGCTGCTTTCCGAGGCAGTGGGAAGTGTAAACAGAATCAATGGGTGAAAGGTTGGTTTGAGAGTTGGATTGAGCTTCGTTCATGACCTTTTGTAGTTTCTAGCAATCTTGGATAGAGCAGGAGCCATACAAAACTGTAATATAACCAGAAACAATGCTTTCTACGGTGCATCTGTAAAAGCTAGTGAGAATCAAGTAGACATACCAAATGTTCTTAACCTTCTGAGAAAGTAAAGTTGCTGGTGTGCTTTCTTAACTATAGTGTCAACTTGAAGGGACGAGGACAGGTTGTTGGCGCTATGGACATGTAAAAATTTGACGTTCTTGACCGTTTCTACTTGGTCCCCATTAACATAGATTGAGGCATATCCTTCATTATGTTTTCTGAAGTCAATGACTATCTCCTTCGTTTTGTTGACATTGTTGACAGAAGATTTCTGTCGTTGTAGCAGTTCACCAGATTCTCTATCCTTTTCCTGCAGTCTGTCTCAACATTGTTCGAGATCTGACCAATTATGATGGTGCCATCAGCAAACTTGAAAACCAAGTTAGTAGAGAATTTGACCACACGGTCATAAGTATATAAACAGTATAGTAAGGGGCTGAGGATATCATCTTATGGGGCACTAGTGTTGGGGATGATTATGGCGGAGATGTTGTTGCCTATCCTTACTGACTGCAATCTGTGGGTTAGGAAGTTCAGGGTCCAGTTGTAGGAGGAGGAGCTGAGTTCCAGGAGTTTGAAGATGATTTGAAATGTATTTTTCTGCATATAGCTGAAATATATCATTGGCATGCAACAGTAAACCATTGAAATTTATGGAAAGATTTAACAAAGATAATAAAGAATGACACAAATAAAATACAGGCCTCAGCTAATAAAGTTTGACAAATTCAATTTCTACTTGGAATTCCAGTCAATGCCTGAGGTTTGGGAGCATGATAGAGTTCTTCAAAAGAGGACCAAAAAAACAGATGAAGAAAAAAAATGGATGTAAAATAGTGAGAAAAGCAAAAAAAAGTGTGTCAAGAAAACATGAAAACTGTAATATTTTTCTGCTGATAATATCACTGCCATATTTCTACTGTACTTGAAAATAAACTGTTGGAGGTTTAAGAGTATGATAATTGGAATAAGAAACATGATGACTGTGACAACATAAACTAATAATAAGACATATTTTTGACATTGTAATGAGCCAAGAGGGACTTCAAACAGATATTTGCATAAGGTACTAACAATAATTGATTTGAATGGATTGCTTTGGTTCAAAAGAGAATATATACAGGTTGTAAAATAAAGTTATAAGTAGCTAAAATACAGATAGGAAAGTTTACTTCTCTTTTAAATCCTCAGGGCTAAAATAAAGAACATAACTTCAATTAATTCTGGAAAGAAAATAGGGAAGTCAAAGGGAAAAAAGATATTAAAGGAAAATATTGAAATTTATGTGAGGGGTAACTATTTAGATATCCCAACAGACGGCGGGAATAGCTGATTAGATCTCCTAGACAGCATTAGGAACAATGTCAGACTCGAAGATCCAACTGCTGCCAGCCTCAGAGAACACCCAAGAAATCAAAGGCACTGTGTTGTAAAAATTACTGGGATTTTATAGACTTTTAAATCTATAAGGAGTTGCTGAACAGGAAAGGGAAGGTTAACTCTAAATATGGTAAAATGAATATATTTTGGATTTTATTTTGAAGTATTGTTTACTGGGTAAAGTCATAGCTGTGTTTAAATGCAATTTTCCATTTTTTTGCCTTATTTCTTAATAAGCATTTACTTCGCTGTAACAACATCACAAGCAGTTGGAGAAATCTTTTCCTGATTTTAAAACCAATCCTCATATGATACAAATTGTCTTGGCAGCCGTTTTAAATTTCACTTTGGGATTTAGGGAGCTTAGCATTTATCATTCATGGTGCCATGAAAACGTTAACGCTTCTGTAGGTTTGCAAGAAGGAAAAAGATTGTCAAGGATAAAGATGAACCCATTACAGGCAAAGAACTTATAATGGAATCTTCCAGCCTTTTCAGTCCTATTGATGTGAACGGAGATTCCAATGATTCATCCACCAACGGGGAGGGATTGGGGGCTGAAAATTAGTATTATTGAAAAAATAGGGGGAACAAGTGAATGCAATTCAATTGAAGTTTCTGGAGGCTTTCGATAAGATCCTACACAGGAGTTTAATAAGCAAAGTTAGAACACATGAGGTTAGGGATGATCCACGGACATGGATTGAGAAGTGGTTAACAGATGAAAAATAGAGCGTAAGGGTAAACCATTCATTCTCAGGTTGGCAGATTGTGACTAGTGGAATATTACATGAATCAATGTCTGGACCCCAACAACTCACAATCTTGATCAATGATTTGGAAGTGGGATCAAATTTAATATTTCCAAGGCTGCTGATGACGTCAAACTCAATGAAAACATGAGTCATAAGGAGGATGCAAAGAATGTTTCAAGGGGATTCAGACAGGCTAAGTGACTGGCAAGGATGTGGAGGTGGAATGTAATGTGGAAAAATGTCAGTTTATCTGCTTTGACAGGTAAAATAGAAATGAAGAATATTTCTTAATGACAAAAGATTGGGAAGTGTTTATGTCCAAAAAGAACTTTATGTCCTTATTCATAAGTCAATGAAAGTCTACAAGAATCTTCAGCAAGCAATTAGAAGACAAATGGTATGTACATAAAGAGGATTTGAGGACAAGAGTAAATAAGTCTAACAGTTGTTGTGTAGAGCCAATTAGTGAGCCTACACCTGGAACATTGTGTACATTAGGTCTAGTTACTAAGGAAGAATATACTTGCCACAGAAGGCATGGAACAAAGGTTCACCAGACTGATTCCTTTGATGGCAGGATTGTCCTTTTAGGAGAGATTAAGGAGACTGTGCCTGTATTCTACAGTTTAGAATAGCGAGTGGCAATCTCAGTGGAAAATAACAGGATTCTGATGCAGCTCATTAGGATAGACACAGGAAGGATATTTCCCCTGGCTGGGTTATTTAGAAGCAGGGAACACAGTCTCATGATAAGAAGTGGGACGTTTAGAACTGAGACGAGGAGGAATTTCTTTATTCACAGGATGATGAATCTTTTGAATTCTCTATCCCTGTGAACTGTGGCAGCTCTGTCATTGATTATGTTCAAGAGAGATCGATAGTTTTCGAGATATTAAATCATAGGATCGCTACAGGAGAGGCCATTCAACTCATCAAGCCTTCACCAACTCTCCAACAAAAGATCCCACCCAGGCCCTTTTCTATAACTTCACATACTTATCCCACTAATTCCCCTAACCTAGGCACACTAAGGGGCAATTTAACATGGCTAAACCATCTAACCTGCACATCTTTGGGCTGTGGGAGAAAACTGGAGCACTTGGAGGAAATATATACAGACATGGGAAGAAGGTGCAAACTCTGCACAGACAGTCACCCAAAGCTGGAATTGAACCTGGATCCCTGGCACTGTAAAGCAGCAGAGTTACCACTGAGCCACCTTCAAAATCTATTGGTCCTTCTCCACGTTTGCAGCTTAGTCAACTAAATGAGGTGGTAGGGATAAGGAAGCTGCGGATGGGGCTATAGGGGAAAAGAGTTGAGAAGGGGGAAAGAAAAATTAATGAATTATCATCTTTCCAGAATGTTCCAGAGTGCTTCACTGCTTTTGAAGCGTGGTCACCACTATCAGGTGAAAAATGTGCTGGCCAGCCAATTTGTATATAGCAAACTCCCACAGACAGCAATATTGGGTCTTTTACATCCATCTGAGAGGATAGTTTAACATCTCTCCTGAACACTGGCACCACCGACAGTGCAGCACTCCTTCAGGATTCCAGCAGGACTGTAGACACACGTGCTCAACACTCTGGAGTGGGATTTGAATCCATAACCTACAGACTACCAGAGAGCTGAATAATCCAACATGGTAGACACCCATGGCCAGATCTGGTCTGCCTACTTTTGCAACAGCTCTGCACTGTATGGCTGAGATGGGGCAGCTAGGGTTAGTAACCATGATGAAGGGCAAAGTGAGGGAGGGGATGTTGGGAGCTGCAAACAAAATACGTCCTTCCCTTTTGGAGGAGAAATCCTTTTTTAAAAAATGCTTTTAATATTATAAGGATCTAGTCATATTCTACGTCTACTGCAGGGTCAGTTTGGACACCCCTGATGACAAACCAGCAGCATCTGTCTGCTAGGTCATCAGGAATCTGACGTTCACGGAATCTGTACTATCAGCTCAACCTACTTCTCTTATAATTACAGTGGCAATGTGCTAAATGGCTATGGATTTTCAAGGCCAATATCTTTTGCAAACATCAACGTTCTCCTTGGATCCGACAGATTGGTCTATTTTGTGAGAACTTTGGCACAGATTTGTAGGTGAAGAAATTTAGAAATCTAAAGGAGATCTGGCAAAACTCAGAAACATGACAGCAGGAGCAGCTGTGACTCCAGCCTCAGTATTTCAAGGATACGCAATGACTTTGGATACACACCTGATATCATCTCGCACAAATTTATGCATGTTCAGGTTGGGCGCATGCCAGGCCGAAAGTTGAAAAATTCTGGCCTTGGGAACATCAGAGCAGGAGTATGTCATTCAGCCCCTTGAACTATTCAACTAGATCATGACTAATCTATCATTTTCTCACTACTCCCATATCTTTTTATGTTTTTATTGAGACATGAAACCTGAGAAGGACAGCATTATGGATCTAAATGCTAGTACTCCTTTTTAATAGTTCATGAGGTGTGCCTTCACTTCATAGGCTGCTGCAGTTCAAGAAGATGGCTCACCATGTTGTTATGGGCAATTCTTTCCTGCTGCCATCAGACTCTTGAATGGACCTATCTTATATTATGTTGTTCTTTCTATGATTGTAACACTATATTCTGCACCCATAAAATATAGGAGCAGAATTAGGCCCATCAAGTCTGCTCCACTATTCAATCATGGCTGATATTTCTCTCATCTCCATTCTCCTCCCTTTCCCTGTAACCTCTGATCCCTTATCAAGAACCTATCTAATAGGGCTTTCGCAACCTTCTGCGGCAAAGAGTTCCACAGATTCACCACCCTCTGGCTGAAGTCACCCTCTCCTTTCCATCTCCCCTATGTACTCTATGAACTGCATGCTTTGTCTGTATGGTGCACAAGAAACAATACTGTGCATCAATACTTGTAACAATATAAATTAAATCAAAATTAGGAATGGACAATAATTTCTGGCCTTGCCTGCAATACTTACATCCCATGAATAAGTAAAAAGTCTTTGAAAGTTATTTTCCTTTTATTGATTTTCTGTTATGGGTAAAGACATAGCTGTGAGGTGAAAATCTTATAGAGGACAGGAGCACCCACAGTGGGCTGTTTGTTTGTTGGACTTTTTGGATGAAGCTTGCTTTTGGTGACTGCAGCTCCTACTGGACATGGGCAGATACCCTTATCTCGTGATTATATACAAATTGTAGTCAAAAAAACCCTTGTCAGGACCACTGCCATCATGTTTGCTACTGCTGCCAGTTTCTCACTGTATTACCCATAAATATGGTCATTGCAATTTGAGAAGTGAGCATTTCCAATGATAACTAAACAAATGTTAAGCTGCTCTGAGGTAAAATACTGAAAAAAGGATGTTTTTCTTGGTGTTGCCTTATGGATTCTAGTTATTTTGACCATTTTCAGGTATTTGTATTCCCTGTTAGAGGGTTTCTGACCACACAGTATGTTGTTCACAGGCAGTCTTCTACTCTGGCAAGAGGATGAAGAAGAGGATTTAATTTTGCTCATTTAGCTTTGTTTTAATTGATTTCATTTTGTTAAATTAACCTGCTGAATGAGGACATCGGAGAGAATCTGGGACCCAGCTACTTGCTGCATTTGCTCATCACCATTGAGAAGTGCCACTTCTGCCCACAATGCTATTTACATTAAAGGAACCATAGGTTGTCTTTGAGTATTGTCAGTCCTTTAGGATTTTCCACTCTCCCAATCTGCAATCTGCCTGCATAGACCACAATTGCTTCTGGCAGTTTAAATGCAACCACAAAATTATTCAGATTCCACTGAATGCATTAAGCACATTGCCTACACTCCATTTGAAAAGAACACCTCTCTTTAGTCTTAATTTTGCAATGTTTCCTAGCTTAGTTTCTAATTCAACTCTTCTACAGCTGGAGTCCAAATCCATGCCTTCATCACTGAGAGCTATTTTTATTTGGCCTCAGACCATTTCATCCAAGTATTGTTTAAAAAATGATCATCTCCTCATATTCCTGTCCTTGTTTTTAAATTTCTTGGTGACCTCAATTAACTGTCCTCCTGATCTTGCCTCCTGTTTTGTGCACATATTGTCTGCATTTCTCACACTGAATATTCAAAGCTCACTCAGTTCTAATGGCAGCTATTTATTCTGCTGCTATTTACTTGTCACCTGGACTTGTCTCACATAATTTCCTCCTTCTTGCCCCCTCCACACTTCCTCCAACCTCCTCAAAATCTCTTTCTTTGTCTTAATATCCAACTTTTTCTTTGTCCATCCCTCCCCCATGTTTGGGGTCCTTTCTCATGTTGTGAAGCGTGACATGTTCCACATATCCCACATGTGAGAGTGTTACGTAAATATAATGTTTGAAATCTTTCATGCAGCTTTTCATCCTTCTAATGCTCATTATACTTGATGCTTTTGTATTTGCAGACAAAAGGTTTAAAGCTTCAACTTGTTTCAGAAACTGGGTAAAAGACCTGATGCTTCTCTTGAAAGGAAAATTGATCATTTAATCTAAAGATAGCGCCGTCAGATTTGGAAAAAAAATCATAATATCTTACCAGCAATCAATCACTTTTTGATAAAATTAGTACTGGTACAATTATCTCTGATATAATCTAAATCTGGAAGGAAGAAATGGATCTGATGTGTACAATAATGTCACAGAGGCCCATAATTTATTTGCTGTATTAAATGCTGCTCTCTGAAATTCTGAAAGCTCTTTTATCTGATCAGGTATTATTACATTCCCAAAGGATAGTTTTACAGAACTCAAAAGGGAAGATGAGTTTCAAGGTCATTCCCTACCTTAATGAATGCAATTCTACAAAATATAGTCCTGTAGAAATTTACAGTTTAACATGAGAGTGACACAATGAATATTTTGATGGGTAATTGAGGTCTTTTTATTGAAATACTGCTCAGTGCACCATATTTTCCCTTTGGTATCAGCTGCAGCTCAGCTGCTGCTAGTCTCATTACTGAATCAAACGTTTGTAGGTTCAAGTCCTCTCCATGTCTTGACTACAAAATGGAAGACAGACACTTCAGGGTAGTTTTGATGGAGTGCTAATCTGTCAGAGGTTTTGTCTTTTAGCTGAGAGTTTGAACTGAGACCCCGTCTGCCCCATCAGGTGAAAATAAAATTCCAATGGTGCAGCTTTGATGAAGAGAGTTTTCACCAGTGTCCTGGCCAATATTCATAATGAGGGAAGGTAATGGCCAAGTGGTATTATTGTGAGACTGTTAACCCAGAAACTCAACTAATGTTCTGGGAATCCTGCCATGGTAGAATTTCAATTTTAAAAAGTCTGAAATTAAAAATCTGCTGGTGATCATGAAACCATTGTCATTTGTCAGGAAAAACCCATCTGGTTACTAATGTCCTTTAGGGGAGGAAATCTGCTGTATCCAGTCTGGCCTTCAGAGCCACATCAATGTGTTGACTCTCAATTGCTCTTGGGCAATTAGGGATAGGCAATAAATGCTGGCTGGCAAGCGATGCCCATGTTTCACGAATGAATTAAAAATTTATCCCTCAAATAATACACAGAAAACGGATTATCTGCCCATTATCACGTTGCTGTTTGTAGAAATTTGCTGCATGCAAATTGGCTGCCTAACTCCTAACTTCCAATATTGCATGCCATGATTTTCTGAAAATGGGGATTCTTGTATTTAATGGAAAACCTTTTCATTAAAAATCTTGAAGGTTTAAGCTGCTGAATTTGCTATCCGGTTTCAAAACGGCTGCTTTCATATTGGCCCATTGTCATTTTTGTTATACTTCTCATGTGTTCTTTATAGTGAGGGCTAAGCGTCTAACTCAAGAAAACATGAATGCTACAGTACGCTCACAGTGCAACGTAACAGCAGTACATTGAAAAGGCAGTAAGACCAAACAGCCGAAAAGGTGAAGCAAAGTAGAGAAAGCAAAACATTCCTGCTTAAGAATAATAGAAGAACAGCACCTCCACAAAGAAGAGAAATTTGAAGAGGAATGATGAGTTTAATTTATATGTATGCTTAATTTTTCATTACACTGTGCTTTACTCCTTGGATTTCCATGGTGTTTTTCTAGTTTATTTCTTGACTTTCCTTCATGCATTGTCAGTTGCATTTGTGTCTGGGGAGATATCAGGAAGTTATCCCTGAAATGCAGAAACAGAAGTGTAGTTAGTTGGTAAAACACAATTACTGTGTTGAAACACTTTGCTGCATTATCATGGCTCTCGGTGAGCTAATAGTTATGGAAATTTGTAAACCAGTCATTATTTTCTTTTCCACTGAAACTATTTTTCAACTTTATCTCCCACGCTCCTCTCCCATTGTGAGTTGTTCGCTTTTGTTGGGATACAGTCATTGGGTAACTTATTCAAGCAAATGCTTTTAATGTGCTAACTCAAAAAATGGAATTGATTTGTTTTTTAGTTGTTGAGTATAATACAGTTCACACATGTGAACTTTCCAAAAGCAGCCAGGGATAGGCTCTTTATATTTTCTAGCTCTAATTTTGGCAGGCTGTGGCTGAAACTTGGAACTATCCTTTATAACAAGGCCAACTAACTCATCCCTTTCTCTCTGGACAATCTTGTCCATGTGGTTGACATATCACCATTTGTTGTGTGTGACAATGCACGTTTCTCCTATCAGTCTTTATACATGTTCACATAAGAGAGGCAGTTTTCTTTGATGGAAGGATATTTAAGATAAACCAAAATTTGTTAATAAATATAAACAGGAAGTCTGGAAAAACACAGCATGCAAGGCAGAATTTGCGGAGAAAGAAATGGAGTTAATGGGTGAAATCTTAACTGCCGTTCACGACAGCCTTCTGCTGCAATGAGGTTGGAGAATATGGTAGCCAGCTAAATCTCCATTCACTGCAGTGGAATGAGAAAATCTTGCCGACATGAATGGCGATAAGATTCCAGCAAATGTTTTGAGTCTATATGATCTTTCTTCAGAATGCTTTCATTCTGGACATGCAGTACATTGATATTTATGTGCCTCAGGACTAGCTATGGGCTGTGATTTTCTAACCATTTTTTTTAAGAGCAACACAGCTCGGGAAATAGGCCCTTCGGCCCAACGAGCCCGCGCCGCCGTCATAACTATATAGTAGCAATTCCATTATCCTATTATAGATTTAGGTTATTCCTAATATGGAAGACTCTCACTATAGGGACAATTTGTTTCCCAATCAGCCTAAGAGCGAATTTTTGGGTTGTGGGAGGAAACCGGAGTGCCCGGAGAAAACCCACGCAACCACGGGGAGAACGCGCAAACTCCCGCAGACACCAGCCCAATTCCAAGTGTCTGCACAGCCACATCGATAGCCTCTGAGCTGTCATGGTGCCCTTCAGATGGTCCACATAAAGCACTCATTTACGACATGAGGTACCAGGCAACCCATGAATCAACATCCAAGAGCTGTACTCGCACCACCTGCCGAATGCATGCTCAATGTTTGTCAAATATGGACTGAATTACTGTGGAAAAAAAGCCGTAGTTAAACAGTCCTACTATATCCCTCTATCTGCATACCGCTCATGTGGCTGTCCAAGAGACCCTTAAACAGCCCCAGCGTGCCTGCTCCCACCACCTTACTCGGCAGTGCATTCCACACCCCCACTACCCTTTGTGTGAAAAACTGCCCTCTAATATTCGTCCTATACATAGCCCCCCTCACCCTATGGCCATGACCCCTCGTCCTATCCATTTCTAAAGGTGGAAAAAGTTTACCTCCATTTACTCTATCTATACCCCTTATAATCTTATACACCTCTATGGGATCCCCTCTAAGCCGACGTCTTTCAAGGGAAAACAACCCCAGTCTATTTAATCGTTCCTCATAAGACAGTCCTTCCATACCAGGCAGCATCCTGGTAAACCTCCTCTGCACTCTCTCCAAGGACTCCACATCCTTCCGATAGTACGGAGACCAGAACTGGGCGCAGTATTCCAAGTGAGGCCTAACCAAAGTTCTATACAACTGCAACATCAAACTCCTACTCTTGTATTCTATACCCTTTTCTATGAAAGCTAACATACTATACGCCTTCTTTATCACCTTCTCCACCTGTGAGGACACCTTCAGAGACTTGTGAACCTGCACCCCAAGTCTCTCTGCGTCTCTATGCTCCGTATAGTTTTACCTTTTATCCTATAACTCTCTTCTACATTTTTCCGGCCAAAATGCATCACCTCGCATTTATCCGGATTAAATTCCATTTGCCATCTATCTGCCCAGTCTACCAACCTATGTCCTGTTGTATTGCCTGACACTGCTCCTCTGTACCCGCCAATCCAAGCATCTTGGTGTCATCAGCAAATTTGCTGATCTCACCACCTACCCCAACTTCCAAGTCGTTTATGTAGACCACAAATAGAAGAGGACCTAGTACTGAGCCTTGTGGCACTCCACTAGTGACAGGTTGTTCCTGCACAGATTGAGTCAACCTCCAGATCGCTGACCAGCCCAATTGCTGGCCAGCCCTACAACCCCTCATTCTTGCCCTTCCATTTCCTCCACCCCCCGATCACTGGCTTCCTAGACATCTCAGGCCCACCCCCAACACCTCCCCACAGCCAGCAGCCCTGACTCCTCTCATCCCAGCAGTCCCAACACCTATCCCCAGACAGATGGCCAGCCTCAATTGCCATCCATTCTCCCTTCATCTGCGATTCTTTTGCAGAATGGCAGCAGGTCCCCCCCTCCCGCCCCACCAATTGTGCTCCACCCCCAATAGACCCACCTCTGGCCCCACCACCTTGGCACTGCCCACTGGGCATCGGGCAGTGCCACGATGCCCCTTGAGCATTGCCAGTTTGTCCCTTGAGCAGTGCTGGTGGGCCTGGAGATTTCAGTCCCGGGCCTGCTAATTAAATGCAAATAGTAATTTAAATATTGAAATTAACTCCACGTCAACTTCCGGTGCAGAGCTGATGAAGCTCAAAAATTTGGAGCCAGAGATATGCAGAGGCCGGGCGCCCAGGGGGAAGTCCACAAAATGGCCTCCACTGATATCTCCCAGCCCATTGCATTACTAAAGTAAGAAGGCTGGTATAATCACTCCCATGAACTGTAAGTCTGTAATATGACTTGTCTTTAGTGAGCATGACAGCATGTTAATAACATTGAATGTCAAGGGGAGCTAGTTATGTTCTCTCCTGTTGGAAATATTTAGAACTTGCTGTCATGCGGAATGGTTGAAACAATAATATAGGTGCACTTAAGGGGAAATCAGACCAGCATATAAGGAATAAGGGTATAGAGGGTTATTTGTGGTAGTGTGGCCCCTTTAAAACATGATCTATCATGGGCCATTTAACCAAGATAGAGCTAATGGAGTATAAGCCTGCAAATCGGGGCCATTCGCGAGCAGGGGACAACATTCCCATGGCTATGATTTTACCTGTATTGTTTGTGCTATTGAACCCGTCATTGTATGTAATTCTTAATATCAAATGCTTTTGTCAGTTATTTGCCAGATCGAGTCACCTAAGGTTATTATAGTCACAATGTTAGACTTTTATGAGGCAAGCTGAGGAGATCCTGGAGCAGAATATAAATATTGACAACATTTGTTTGGTTGAATAATTAAGTCCTGTGCCATATACCTTATAAGTAGTCCTTCATCAGTGCACTTGGTAACTCTCACCACATGCTTTTCTTCATTCTTCATTGAATCAGGGTTAGCCTCCTGGCTTGATGATTATGGTGGACTGAGGGATATGCCAGAGTTTGAGTGTGCATGTTGTGGTGGAAAATAAGCCTACTGCTGCTGATGGCCTGCTGTGTCTGACTGCCCAGTTTAAACTGCTGGATCTATTTTGACTCTGTCACATTTAAAACAGTAGTGATGCCACACAACAATGTGCTCAGTGGGAAGGGGTTTTATCTCTGCAGAAATCTCTCCTCCTATTACTGTTAAAGGTAGACGGGGTGAAGCAGGTTTGTCCCTCTTGGTGGTCTTCTCACCAACTGCTATGGTCTGGCACCTGGGCCAGCTCAGCCCGTATGGTGTTACCAAACCATTCATGGTGATGGACATTAAAGTCCCTCACCCAGAACACATACTGTGTCTTTGCTACACACTCACTGCTGCTTCATGGTGCTCAACACATGAGTCTGCTGATTCATCAGCTAGGGAAGAGTGAAAGATGATGGGCGGAATTTTACAGACTTGTTCATCTTGAAACCATAAAATCCCACCTGAGGTCAATGGACCTTCCCATCCTCCGCCCCTTGCCTGCTCTGATTCCTCTGCCGAATGGGATAGTAAGATTCCGGCCAATAAGCAGCAGGAACTTTTCTAACAACATGCGACTTTGTGGTGCCCAAAGACAAAGCTCGCTCCCTCCTGACTATATACAACTGTGCAGCTACTTCTCATGGGTCTGTCCAATAGGCTGGTGATGAAAGATTCTGGGATATTGGCTGAAAGGAATGAAGATCCTTTTCTGTTATCTTTGAATGAGCCTGTAAATCAAAGTGCTTTGGCCTGTTTTATCAGATGAGCATGAAAGATGTCACTGTTTTGTCAAAAAGAAGGGAGAGTTATTCTTGTTGTCCTCAGCCAGCACTTAAACAGCTGATGATCTGGTCACTCATACAATGTGCTTTGTGAAAATTTGATGTGTTCCAACTGCCAGCTGTACATTTGACAAGACAACAATGTCATTGACAATGAATCTTTTTTGCAGCACTCCTGAGTCTGTGAAAGACACTATGTAAATGCAAGTCTTCCTTCTCCAAAACAGTTAGCAGTAGTCAGCTTACACGACCGACTTAAAGTGTTGTATGGAAAAGTTAAACATAGAAATATCTTATGCTTCAGGAGAGACCCCACATCAGTGTACTGAGATAACTCATTGGGACGGTTTATTGAAGCTGTGCAAAGTCTAATGACAGTGCTAAGAGGGTAGAACAGGGTCAGGAAGAGGAGGAACAGTGGACACACTGATGAACACAATATCTTCTCACCTTTTATCTTGTATTTGCTATTAAAATCACGCAAGAACTAAGCACTGCAAATATTGTCCCTTTACACCTCAAAGGTCGCAAAGTCAAAGTCAAATTTTGGAAAAGGTTTTCAAAGAACTGTTAATGGAGTTATTTTAGGACCTATTCTTTCATTATTCTAGCCAACCCAATTTTTTTGCAATTTTTTTCCAGAATAATTTTGCATAATTTTGACGAGTTTCATGAATAACCAAACATCAGTCACATTAATAGAAAATGTCCTATTGCTGTATTCCATCAGGAGGTTTAAAGAATAGTTCAGAAGTTATGTCTCAGGTTAACTAATTGCATGAAGTAATGAAGGTTATGATGAATACCTAGTTCATTGTTCATGTTACTATTTTGGAAGTGATGTTTATTTCAGGGAAGATTAATGTTCATCTGTCAAAAAGCAGATAAATTGAATTAAAGCAACTTGGAGATGACAGTACTTAAAAAGTTGGGGCCATGTTGACTGAAACTAATAAGTTTAAAGAGCCATTAAACATCACGTGGTCTTACTTAGCTGGAGAACTGGAGACAGTGTTGACACTGTTTGCCAAGAAGTGCAGTCCGGAGAGAAGTTTTTGTTTTGGACAGAGAGTTAAAGTTTAAAAGCATTCAGTGATTCATAAAAAGGCTATGGAGATGGGTGTTGTCTGGTTTTACATATCTGATTGTTTGGCAACAAGTTGAAAGGGTGCTGTTGTTAGTAGTCCTCAGATAGTTAGGGTTCAATGAAGCCCCGGAAGCCATTATTGTAGCTGAGAGTTGGCCGCAGTTTGAACCTTGTGTATTTTGCAGCTTACAGAAAAGCACTGGGAGCTGCCAGCAGGTTCGAGGCAGTTAGGGCTCAACAATGTTTTGTGAGTCATTTATAGATCAGTGCAACTGAGTTGCTAGAGTTCAGAGCAAACCAGAGGCAATGGCAATGTAGTGAAACTAGTGGTTTCTGAAAGAGTCAGAATGGTGCTAGTAATTAGAGGTGAAGGCGCAGTCATGTGAATCTGGTGGAATGCAGTCTCAGGAGTAGACATTGAATCATAGAAACAGAACGTTGTTGAGGCAGTCTAAGTTGGGGTATCTTTTGAGTGAACTCTGACACTAAACCTTCTAGGGAAAAGTTGAAATCCCTCATGAGGGAGATAAAATTTTAATGAGATTTTATGACTCTCATTAATGTCTGGATGTGTTACTCAGAAATCCATGAGATTTGTCTTGATTGCATTTGTCATTTAGTGTGAAGTGTGATGTGTTTGACCACAGTTTGCCTGTTAATTTATATTTACCTCATTAATTTTGGATGTAAGGGTATAAGACAGATACTGTAGATTGTTTTACTTTTCTGGCTTTGTAAAGTAAAGTTTATTCTGTTATTTTACACCATGGAATTTTGTCACTTTGTTCCCTTAGTGGGTAACTGAGATTTCAAATTTTTACTTTAAACAAGAAGTTACTCGTCTGTAATTGGATCGTAACAAGGTAGATAAGTTTCAGAATGCAAAATAATTGAGTTGGTGAATAGGTTACTTTTCTAAAGCAAACTATTATGCTTAACATATGTTTCATAGAATGTATTTGTGGAACTTGTAATTCACTTTTCATCAATACTACACCTGAATTCTTTTATGGCAAGATCTCTTGTTCCATCATGAAATGCTGTTATGTGCTCACGTCCTAAGACACTGACTGGAAGTAAAACAACAAAAAAGTTGTGCTCCAGTTAAACTGAATGAGGTGGCTGACATCACAAGCACTTAACCCCTGCCATAGCTCATCTGCTGTTGAAACATTCATTCATATCTTTGTTACCTCTATTGACTTGACTATTCCAATGCACAACTGGCCAGCCTCCCAAGTTCTGCCCTCAGTAAAAGTCACACCATCTAAAACTTTGTTGCCCTGTTTTAACTTGCATAAAGCTCCGTTTACCCATTACTGTTGTGCTCACTGATCTACATGGGCTCCCAATTAAACAATGGCCTAAACTTGCCATACTTGATATCATATATCTCTCTCTCTTTCTGGCGTCACCTTCACTATCTCTGAAATCTCCTGCAGCCCAATACTTCCCAAGGTATCTGCACTCCTCTAATTCTGGCCTTTTGAGCATCCTTGATTTTAATCGCTCTCTCACTGGTGACAATGTCTTCAGATGTCAAGAACTTAACCCATTTTACCTTGCAGGAATGATAGGTTGGTAAGTGAGTAGAGTGGGTGCGGTAGGTAAAATGGGTGATAGATAGACAGGTGGGGTCAGGCCAGATGTGGCGTCAGGTGATCTGGGTCACTCGGGTTGTTGGAAGGGTTTTGTCAGGGAGTTCACAGGGAGATTTGGATCAGGTTGGGCGGTGTGTTTAGTCACTGTTTCTGGCGGCAGTCGAGAAGGTTGGGGAGGGGCACTGTAATTGGGGGGAGTCTCTATTTAACATTGTAGGTAACAAAGCAGCTAAGTCCCACTAAACTGTTCAAAGTCTCTGACTCTAACTCAGAATTGGAGATATTTTTCAGAGATTGCTGGAAAGCAGAGGAATTCTCCATCATAAGTTTAAACTTCACAGTAATGTTCCTATCTAAGTCCACATGCCAGGTCTCCGGCAATTCTGCACCTACGCAGGCATAGGAATATCTAGATTTCCTGTTGCTGGCCATTAATACTGAGTGCAGCAGCCAAGACCAACAGTTAGAGTCAGTGAAATAAAAAGTAATGTATTTGTGGCTCCTCTTCAGCTTGCTGCTTGGCCTCTTCAAGCTTTGCTAACTATTTGGTATTTAGCTATTTGATTAACTGGTAAAAAGAACAAGGAAATATGTAGTAAGAAGTCTCACAACACCAGGTTAAAGTCCCAATAGGTTTATTTGACAGCACGAGCCTTCACTCACCTGATGAAGGGGCAGCGCTCTGAAAGCTTGTGCTACCAAATAAACCTGTTGGACTTTAACCTTAGTGTGTCACTAAGTTGTAGGTTCAAATCCTATTCTGGTGCCCTGAGGGGAGAGTTTATGGGAGGAGCAAGTTTCCACTGACAGGACTGTCAGTAATCAGAGAGCTTTAAGATAAGAGACAAAATATAAATAGGAGAAATGAGAATTTATTTCACACTGAGTTGTGATTGCCTCGAAATAATGATGGCAGCAGATGCAGTCAGGAATTTTAAAAGAAAATTGAATAAACACTTGCTCATCACTCACCTGATGAAGGACTACTACTCCGAAAGTGTGCGTTACCAAATAAACCTGTTGAATTTTAACCTGGTTTTGTGATACCTCTTACTGTGCCCATCCCAATCCAACACCAGCATCGCCACATCAAGCAGATGAATGACCAGGCTAATACATTGTTGTGATGCTGTTAAAGAAAGAATCGAATTAGCCCATACACAAGGAGAATTCCTTAAGTTTCCTCAGCTACCTCTTTTAATATTCACCTGACGTTGAAATGCCAGCATTGGATTGGGTCAAGCACAGTAAGTAGTGTCACAGCATGAAGTTAAAGTCCAAAAGGTTTACTTGGAATCATGAGCTTTTAGAGCACTGCTCCTTCATCAGGTGGGTGATGAATTCATCTGATGAAGGAGCAGCATTCCAAGACTTGTGATTTCAAATAAACCTGTTGGATTTAACCTGGTGTTGTGAGACTTCTTAGAATATTCACTGAACCACCAGGACAAGTAGACGTTGATTATTTTAATGATTTATTTTCAGGATGAACATTTGCCAACACACCTTCTCTCAATATTACACTGGAGTGTTATCTTAGACTATGAACTCACATTAGGCTCAGTTCTGCATCCTCAGACCCAGACATGACCATCAAAACAATAAAGTTTATGATTGATTGGAATGTACAGAACTCAAGGAAGAAATGGATTCAGTGGTCAAAATGTGTGTCCTGCTCTGTACTATTCAGTTAATCATATCCCTAATTTATCCACCAGTCAGTTCCAAATTTCTAAGTGTACTCTGCTGGAAATAAGCAAAGTTCATTGCTTGTTATCTGGTTTAATGACCGCACCTTTTTTTACTGTCTGTTAGTTATAAGGATCAGCATATGTTACATTCAGGGTTTAATTAAGCTTGTCAAAGATAAGGCACCATCATTATAACAAAGAACAAAGAACAAAACAGCACGGGAAACAGGCCCTTCGGCCCAACGAGCCCGCGCCGCCACCTCGATGTTCCCATCTCTACCCGCGATCTCTGTCCATGTTTATAGATCTATGGATTAAAAACCAAATTTGAGGCAATTTAGGGAGAATTTGTTTTGCCAATTAGCCTAAGAGCACATCTTTGGAATGTGGGAGGAAACTGGAGCACCTGGAGATAACCCATGCAAGCACGGGGAGAATGCGCAAACTCCCACAGACACAGGCCCAAATCCATGTATCTGCACAGCATAGTGATAGAAACTGAGCTGTCGTCTTGCCCATCAGATGGTCCAGGTCAAGCGTACACTAACGACGTGAAGCAGTAGGATACTCTCGAAAAAGATCCAAGAGCAGCCCTCTCACGACCCATCGCACGTATGATCTTTGTTAGACAACAAGGTGGACCAAAGCACCTGTAGGATAAAAACAAGTACATCAATATCATCATCTATTTACACACTTCCCAGGGACTCCCAAGGCTCATGATCCTATTTTAAATCAGTTTTCTATACCCCTCCATTCCCATTCTGTTCATGTGACCATCTAAGTATTTCTTAAATAACTCCAGAGTACCTGCCTCCACCACTTTACTTGGCAGCGCATTCCATACCCCACCACCCTCTGTGTGAAAAAACTCCCTCTAGCATCCAAATTATACCTTACCCCCCTCACCCTAAGCCCGTGACCCCTTGTGCTATTTGAGTCCATCCTAGGAAAAAGCTTAACCCTGTTTACTCTATCTATACCCTCATAATCTTGTACACCTCTATTAGATCTCCTCTAAGTCTACGTCTTTCTAAGGAAAACAGTCCCAATATGCCTAACCTCTCCTCGTAACTCAGACCTTCCATACCAGGCAGCATCCTGGTAAACCTCCTCTGCACTCTCTCCAGAGTCTCCACGTCCTTCCAGTAGTAAGGCGACCAGAACTGGACGCAGTATTCCAAATGAGGTCTAACCAACGTTTTATACAACTGCAACATTAAAGGCCAGCTCTTGTACTCTATACCCCTTCCTTTAAAGGCTAGCATACTATATGCTTTTTTCACAACCTCCTCCATCGGCTCTGCCACCTTCAGAGACTTGTGCACCTGCACCCCCAGGTCCTTCTGCATTTCTATACTCTTAATAGGTCTACCCTTTATCATATACCTCCCCACTACATTCTTTCTCCTAAAATGCACCACCTCGCATTTGTCAGAATTGAATTCCATCTGCCATCTACCTCCCAAGCTACCAGCCTATCTATGTCCTGCTGCATCGCCTGACAATGCTCCTCACTATCCGCAAGTCCAGCCATCTTTGTATCATCTGCAAACTTACTGATCACTCCACTTACTCCCTCTTCCAAGTCATTTATATATAGTACAAATAGAAGAGGTCCCAGTTCCGAACCCTGGGCACACCACTAGTGACTGACCTCCAGCTAGAAAAACACCCTTCCACTATTACTCTCTGTCTCCTATTACTAAGCCAGTTACTTATCCATCTAGCTACCAGTCCTTGTATCCCATGAGCCTTGACCTTCTCAACTAATCTCCCATGAGGGACTTTGTCAAACACCTTACTGAAATCCATATAGACGACATCAATGGCTCGCCCTTCGTCCACCATTTTAGTCACCTCCTCAAAAAATTCTACCAGATTTGTAAGGCACGACCTCCCCTTAACAAATCCATGCTGCGCATCCTAATCAGATCACAATGCTCTAAGTGCCTAGACATCCTATCTCTAAGAATCCCCTCCAACAGCTTCCCTACCACTGATATCAAACTCACCTATAATTCCCAGGGTTATCCCTACTACCCTTTTTAAACAACGGTACAATATTAGCTATTCTCCAGTCCTCTGGGACCTCACTTGTGTCCAAAGAAGAGACAATGATTTGCGTCAGAGGCCCAGTAATTTCACCACGCACCTCATAAAGCAGCCTGGGATAAATGCCATCAGGCCCCGGAGATTTATCAGTTTTAATGCTACCTAGAAGCTCTAACACTTCCTCCCTCAGCATGGATATTTCTCTCAACTGGTCCACAGCTCCCTCAGAGACAGGAGCTGTCAACAAACCCCTCTCCTTCGTGAATACCGACGCAAAGTATTCATTCAGGATCTAAGCTCGGGCTCTAAGCACAGTTCCCCTCTTCTGTCCCTAAGAGGTCCGATTATATTATATTTATTGATATATATTATATATAAATATATGTATTTATTTATTTATATTATGTATATTATGTTATATTTATTCTCCTAATTATATGGAGATCCCCCCTACTTGTTCAGCAAGGTAGGAGTTAAAATACCAATCATAGTGCGATTATGATGGAGTATCTTGTTGCTTTTGCAAGACAAAGCTTGTACAATATTCTATTCATTCAATGTCAGCAGTTGATCTCTGACATTCAAAGCTGTAGTTATCATCCACGTGTACTGGTTTACTGGCTAAAGTCCCTGCAGGGTTTCTACCTGACCTTCAGTTCAGATAGAGTAATGCATTTGTCAGGAGTTGCTGATCAACTGCTTGACCTGACAGACTGTCTTCAGAATTTACGACACATTTAGATGTTGTTCAGTCACAAGTTCACAGAGATCTGTGCACGCCGACCTTCCAACTGCGGTGAACTGGCAGGTAGATGGGTTCTGCAAGTTGCATTCAGAATGCGCATGCATCAAAGGAGCTGTTTGCAGGAACAGTGGATACTCAAAGAGCAGAGGTCTGTGCTGATTGCATTTGGAACAGACTTTGTGTTAAAAAGACTCACGCCTTTTGATTTTTATATCCTTCAGGACATATTTGAACAGCACTTTGAGAATGCCATTAGTGAGGTTGCATGTTAACATGAGTAACAGCCTTAATGGATCAATGCATTAGCAATGTTAGAATAAGCCTGTGAAAAGAGTGATCTCCCAATGTTCCTCATGAGTCCAACACTTGCTCATAGTCAAGGAGCCTATTTTTTTGTGGCCATGGCATTTTATAAGGCTGAGAATTAGGCACAGTTTCACAATTTGTTCTTTCTGATACAAACAACATGCAAACACTGGGCCTTGTGCAGAATGCTATTGAGTGACTGTATACGTTTAGAAACCCCACCACCCTCCTATCTCTGTCCCGTCAAAGCCTGTCAAGGAAAGGCTGGTCGATGGCCATCTCACCCTAACACTGAGTCACTTAAATTGGCAATTAATGTACATTGAAGGCCTCACCCCATTGCTGCTGGTATTCAAACAGTGGTGAGTTAAAATTTATTCATTAGTCACAAGTAGGCTTACATTGACATTGCAATGAAGTTATTCTGAAAGTCCGCTAGTTGCCACACTTCAAAGCCTGTTCAGGTACACTGAGGGAGAATTTGGCATGGCCAATGCATGTAACCAGATGTCTTTCAGACTGTGGGAGCAAATCGGAGCACTGGGAGGAAACCCACACAGACACAGGGAGAATGTGCAGAATGCACACAGACAAATCCAAGGTGGGAATTGAACCCAGGACCTTGGTTCTGTGAGGCAGCAGTGCTAACCACTGTGCCACCGTGGAGTCAGCACATGGGGTGGCTTGGAAATAAAACTCTGTTAAGTTTGCTTGCAGGCTCCTAGGATGCATGGTGGGTATCTTGTTTGAAAACATTCAAATGTCTGAGTGAAGATCCCTGCAGTGGGAAGGAGCAGGAACCTGCTGAGAGTCACCTCCTGCCCTTCCTTTTGCTCCTCCACCACCCCACTGCCAACAGTCATCAACTCCCCTTCCCTTGTCACCCCCCCCAACACACCGCAACAGCCCCCCTCCCACTCCCACATCCCCTGCACCCCACCCCAGTGAAACACTGCTGATCCTCTGATTAGCTGGCAGCTCTTAGAGGCCGCACACCAAGTCTTGGGGAAGGCAGCGAGTGTACACAAGCTACATCCTCAGACAATTAATTGCTTGGGCAACAGAAAATAACGCTGTGGCATCAAGTGCCAGAAGAAGCAGGCTCACTCTGGACTTTCAGCTGATGTGAGCGTTCACACCTCTGTGTTAAATCCCAGACTACAGACATGCATGATTGGAAGCAATTACTGTAAGCAGATTGGTGACAGATTACTGTCACCAACAACCTGCCCTAGTCCCTCAATGCCAACACTATAGTTAAGAAAGTCCATTAACGCCTCTACATTCTTAGAAAACTAAGGAAATTTGGCATGTCAGCTACGACTCTCACCAACCTTTGCAGGCGCACTGCACCATAGAAAGCATTTTTTCTGGTTGTATCACAGCTTGGTATGGCTTCTGCTCTGCCTAAATGGCATGAAACTACAAAAGGTAGTGAATGTAGCCCAATCCATTACATAAACCAACCTCCTATTCACTGACTCTGTCCACACTTGCTGCTGCCTCGGCAAAGCAGCCAGCATTATTAAGGACCCTATGCACCCCCAACATTCTCTCTTGCACTTTTTTCCATTGGAAAAAGCTACAAAAGTCTGAGGTCACATACCAACCAACTCAAGAACAGCTTATTCGCTATTGCCATCAGACCTTTGAATGGACCTACCTTGCACTTAGTTAATCTTTCTCACCACCTTTACTGTAACACTATATCCTGCATTCTCTTGTTTCCTTCTCTACAAATGGTATGCTCTATTTGTATAGCATGCAAGAAACAATGCTTCTCACTGTATGCTAACACATGTGACCATCATAAATCAAATCAAATCAAATCAGGTCCCTCCTTCAGCTTGTTCCTTTGTTCACATAATTTTTCATGTAAGTGTACATTTGGTACGATGAATTGTAAAATATGCCATGTCTGTGGAGATGCTGCTGATTCTATCAGGCAATTGAGACAGTGGGGTACACGTCGCACTTTACAATAAGTTGAATTGAAAGAATTGACATTCTCCAAGAGTTTTGCTGTTTGCAATTCCAGACACAAGCAGGTCCCTACAGTATTTAGATAATTTCCACAAGACTCCCACTAGAGTTACAGTGAGAATTCAGCCAAATGCCTGAGAAATTTCATGATAATACTCATCAATTGTTCATGGCCAGTAACACAGGCAAGTTAGTCATGTAATACATATTTATTATCCTGCTGAAAGAGCCTCCAAATGATCCCTGGTTTACTGAAGATGTGGGTTCATGATTACCCACAGAGATTTTCAAACTTGCTTTGATGCCTGGGAAGGGAAAAAAAAACAAAGATTGAGATTTCTAGAAAGGAAATAAGACTGCAATCCAATCTTAGATTACTGATGTGTTACTTTTGAAAGATTACTCAATTGTTTGAGACCCAGACTTAAAACCGAAACATGTTTATCTCCTTGACCCATGAATGGAAACATTGCAACAAGAAATAGGATAGAGTGGAATAAAATATAGAATTTCCTGAGTCCAACCTAAGAATGTTGTTGGGATCTTATGGTATCCAAACCAATCAGAATGAGTTACTTTTGTATCAAACTTCATCTGCAACTGCCTCCTTCTGGATTCAATCCTCATATCAGCACCTCAAGACATAATTAGCAAATATGTTTGTGAGTTTTCAGGGTCTCAGTGATACCGTGATTAGCACTGTGGCATCACAGCGCCAGGGACCCGGGTTCAATTCCCTGGCTTAGGTCACCATCTGTGTGGAGTTTGCACATTCTCCCCGTGTCTGCATGCGTTTCCTCTGGATGCTCGGCTTTCCTCCCACAGTCCAAAGATGTGCAGGTGAGGTGGATTGGCCATGCCAAATTGCCCCTTAATGTCAGAGGAACTATTTAAGCTAAATATATGGGGTTATGCAGATAGGGCTTGGGTGGGATTGTGGTCATAGCAGACATGATGGGCCGAATGACCTCCTTCTGCACTGTAGGATTCTACGACAGAAAATATGAGTCTCTAAATTACTTAAATTACTAATTACAGGATGTGCTAGTGCATGGCCATTAACGACTACTGCACTTTATGGAATGTAATTGTGCATTGAAAGTTAAGACTTGCTGCTCTAACTATTGGTTGGCAGGAGGATGAAATTGCTGAATGGTGCATCAATTGTAGGCAGCAAGTTAGGTGATGACTCAACGTAAATGAAGATGGGAAAGTTGGAGGGAGTTACTTTGACTGCTAGTGACACTGTTACTTGCAGAACTCCTCACAGTGGAGGAGATTCAATAATTCCATAATGGTTTTTCTGGTAATTTCTTACCAACAAAGACCATAAACCATGCCAGTTAGTTATGCAAAAGCCCCTAGATTTGGTTGGCTGTACATTAAATCTAAATGCCAGCATGCCTGTCTTGTGTGCACTTTTCAACTTCAAGCATCGTCAGGTGTCGCTGTTCTTTACTGAGGACTTCCAATGGATGGACCTTACTCTGAGTGGGGAGTCTATTTGAGTCATACTGGTTGGAATTCTCCAAACTCACCTGGGATTCTCCATCCCTGCTGCAGTGAATGGAGTTTCAGATGAGTGCCAAATTCTCTGTTCTCACTGGCAGCAATGGCAGGGTGTATGAGACTGGAGACCTCCAGTCAATATCTCAGTGCTCCCAATTAGATACTTTTCCCGTATATGTGAAAATGACAATGAGGGATAAAGTAATTCAGAAAACAGCTTGGTGTGAGCAAAGTTTGAAGACTTGACGAAATGGATAAATTTCAATTTTCAGAATCTTCTTAGCCTCGCTCTGACAGCAGAACCAATTGTGTCAAAGAGAATCTTTTTATTTTTGCTGTGCATCTGTTCCATTTGCTGAGATTGGATTCAATACTCTGCAGGGGTTGAAAGAAATTCTCGCAAATGTATTCACTGAACCATAAATATCATTTTTGATCTCACACCAGTTTGCTGGGGGATAAATTGGGTGACATAACATCTGTTTTTTTTCTTTTGGAGGGTCTTCTGACTTGAAGATGAGGTCTGGAATGCTGGTGTGCATTTCTGATGAGTACATGGAACCCTAGTTTGGAAATGGGGTTTACAAACGTGCACCCAACAATTGCTGACAGCAAGTGGATCAGTGATGTGGATCAATGTGCAAATCAGGTTCGAAGTCATACTTTCCAGTTCTTGGCCTCACACAGGTGAACACACCAATAAACAGAAAGAGAAAGCCTCAACTGTGCCATTTAAAACGATGATGAAGTGTTCATGGGTTAGATGCTCGATTATTTCTTCTGGGAGTTGGTGCAATTGTGTGTATTTTTAGAGGTTTCATGTACGTGTTTAAAAATTTCAGCACTCTGCAGGGAGTGTTCTGGCTGAGCTCACAATATTTCTGTTTAGCATGTCAAATATGATACCGAAAAGAGTTGCTTCTAGATATAGGTGGTGTGGAGCCTTCCCTTTGAAATTGAACATGGGAGGGAAAATGACGAGCGGCCATGGGAATCTGCTAAAAGAGGGAGCAGGAGGATGAGCAGGAGAAAGAGGAGCAGGGCATCTAGTGAGAAACCATATCTGCTGAGTTCTTCAGAGAGACTCAATGCACAAAACATTGTTGTTTCACTCCGCGGGTAATAGAGGAGCCAGGAGAAATGAGATCCTACAGCTGAATGCGTGGCTGAAGGGCTGGTGTAGGGCAGAGGGTTTCATATTTATGGATAACTGGGAATTCTTTGTGAAAGAAGGGCACCTGTATAGAAGGGAAGGGGAACACTTGAATGGGAAGGGTGTGAATATCTTAGCTGGGAGGTTAGCTGGAGTGTTTCAGCAGGATTTAAACTAATATGGAGGGGGAGAGGGGCTGAGACTGATAGGTCGGTAGAGAGCGAGATGGGAGATGGAGTAAGCTTGGACAAGAAGAGATGCACCGGGGAGAAGGAGGTTCTGAGTGGTCTTGGAGGTCTGGAGTGTGTCTGTTTCAATGCGAGGAGCGTAACGGGAAAAAGGATGAACTTAGGGCGTTAATGTTTGTGAGGAAATTGGATGTGGTTGTGGTGACAGAGACATGGTTAAAGGAAGGGGAGCAGTGGCAACTGAACATTCCTGGGTATAAGTGTTTCAGGCGTGACAGAGGAGGGTCCACAAGAGGTGGGGGAGTGGCATTGTTAGTTAAGGAGAGCATCACGGCGGTGCAGAGGGAGGACAATACAGAGGAGTTAGGAGTGGAGTCACTGTGGGTGGAGTTGAGGAACAGTTAGGGGTGTATTACAGGCCACCCAGCAGACCACGGGCAGTTGAAGAAGGCATATGTAAAGACATTTTGGATAGGTGCAGAAAGAACAGAGTCGTTATAGTGGGAGATTTTATTCTCCCTAGGGTGGATTGGAAAGTACCTAGAGCTGGGGTTTGGATGGGCAGGAATTTGTAAAACGTGTACTGGAAGGATCGTTGGAACAGTATGTGGCTAGCCCGACTAGAGAAGGGGCTATGTTGGATTTAGTTCTGAGTAATGAGCCAGGGCAGGTGGTTGATGTTGTAGTAGGGGAACGTGTGGCTAACAGTGACCACAATTCTGTCTACCTTAGGATTCAGATGGAAAAGGATGCTTGTTGCCCCAGGGGCAGGGTGCTGAATTGGGGGAAGGCTAACTACAGTCGAATTAGGCAGGAACTTAGGGAAACTGATTGGGAACGGTTGTTTGAGGGTAAGTCCATGCTGGGCATGTGGGATTCTTTCAAGGGAATACTGAAAATGTTGCAAGATAAGTATGTGCCGGCCAAGAGGAAAGATGGGAAAGGTAGGATTAGAGAGCCGTGGATTACTAGGGATATTGAGGGCTTGGTTAGGAAGAAAAGAGAAGCGTATGATAGGTCAAAGCAGCTGGGAACCGAGACAGCATTGAAGGAATATAGAGAGAGTAGGAGGGAGCTCAAACAGGGAGTTAGAAGGGCAAAAAGGGGGCATGAAATGGTTTTGGCAGATAGGATTAAGGAAAATCCAAAGGCTTTTTACTCCTATGTTAGGAATAAAAGGGTGGTTAGAGGAAAAATTAGACCTCTTAGGGACAGAGTAGGGGAACTGTGCTTAGAGCCCGAGGGAATGGCGGAGATCCTGAATGAATACTTTGCATCGGTATTCACGAAGAAGAGGGCTTGTTGACAGCTCCTGTCTCTGAGGGAGCTGTGGACCAGTTGAGGGGAATATCCATACCGAGGGAGGAAGTGTTAGAGCATCCAGGTAGCATTAAAGCTGATGGCATTTATTCCAGACTGCTTAGGGAGGTGCGAGGTGAAATTGCTGGGCCTCTGACACAAATCTTTGTCTCTTCCTTAGACGCAGGTGAAGTCCCAGAGGACTGGAGAATAGCTAGTGTTGTACCGTTGTTTAAAAAGGGTAGTAGGGATAACCCTGGAAATTATAGGCCGGTGAGTTTGACGTCAGTGGTAGGGAAGCTGTTGGAGGGGATTCTTAGAGATAGGATGTCTAGGCACTTAGAGCATTGTGATCTGATTAGGATGCGCAGCATGGATTTGTTAAGGGGAGGTCGTGCCTTACAAATCTGGTAGAATTTTTTGAGGAGGTGACTAAAATGGTGGACGAAGGGCAAGCCATTGATGTCGTCTATATGGATTTCAGTAAGGCGTTTGACAAAGTCCCTCATGGGAGATTAGTTGAGAAGGTCAAGGCTCATGGGATACAAGGACAGGTAGCTAGATGGATAAGTAACTGGCTTAGTAATAGGAGACAGAGTAATAGTGGAAGGGTGTTTTTCTAGCTGGAGGTCGGTCACTAGTGGTGTGCCCAGGGTTCGGAACTAGGACCTCTTCTATTTGTACTATATATAAATGACTTGGAAGAGGGAGTAAGTGGAGTGATCAGTAAGTTTGCAGATGATACAAAGATGGCTGGACTTGCGGATAGTGAGGAGCATTGTCAGGCGATGCAGCAGGACATAGATAGGCTGGTAGCTTGGGCAGGTAGATGGCAGATGGAATTCAATTCTGACAAATGCGAGGTGATGCATTTTAGGAGAAAGAATGTGGAGGGGAGGTATATGATAAAGGGTAGACCTATTAAGAGTATAGAAATGCAGAAGGACCTGGGGATGCAGGTGCACAAGTCTCTGAAGGTGGCAGAGCCGGTGGAGAAGGTTGTGAAAAAAGCATATAGTATGCTAGCCTTTAAAGGAAGGGGTATAGAGTACAAGAGCTGGCCTTTAATGTTGCAGTTATATGATTAGGGATACGCAGCATGGATTTGTTAAGGGGATGTCGTGCCTTACAAATCTGGTAGAACTTTTTGAGGAGGTGACGAAATCAGTGGATGAAGGGCGAGCCATTGATGTTGTCTATTTGGATTTTAGTAAGGCGTTTGACAAAGTCCCTTATGGGAGATTAGTCGAGAAGGTCAAGGCAAATGGGATACAAGGACAGGTAGCTAGATGTCTAACGAGGGGCATACACGCAATGGGTCGTGAGAGGACTGTTCTTGGATCTTTTTCGAAAGTATCCTACTGCTTCACGTTGTTAGTGTATGCTTGACCTGGACCATCTGATGGGCAACACGACAGCTCAGTGACTATCCCTGTGCTGTGCAGATACATAGATTTGGGCCTGTGTCTGTGGGAGTTTGCGCATTCTCCCCGTGCTTACGTGGGTTTTCTCCGGGTGCTCCAGTTTCCTCCCACATCCCAAAGATGTGCTCTTAGGCTAATTGGCAAAACAAATTCTCCCTAAATTGTCTCAAATTTGGTTTTTAATCCATAGATCTATAAACATGGACAAGGATCGCAGGTAGAGGTGGGGACATCGGGGGTGGCGGCACGGGCTCGTTGGGCCGAAGGGCCTGTTTCCTATGCTGTTTTGTTCTTTGTTCTTTGTTCTAAAGATGTCACGAACTGCAGCAGCTACAGTAGGGCAGGACAAGGACATCGTTAGAAATGAGATATATCTCTTGAGGCTAAGGGGATCAAGGGATATAGGAAGGAAGGCAGGATCAGGATGTTGATTTTGATTATTAGCCATGATCAAAAGGAATGGCACAGCATGTTTGATGGACTGAATGGCCTACTCCTGCTTCTATTTTCTATGATTCTATGTTTCCATTGATGGCTATTAACCTGATCGTGGTTCTGAACCTTTTTGCATCAAGTTTCTGATATTAAGGATATTAATTTTGGATAGACTGCTGCATAGGGACATCACTGAGGCTGTCTATGAAAGAGAAGCAGTTTAATCTCATCCCTCTTGCCTGAGTCAAGCACATGGAGTGAGCATATGGGTTAGGAAGGATTGTAGGATTTCCTTTGCTTCAGGATGCCATTGACTGCGTGCACATTTGTTCGTTTCAACTCGGCCCTTTCTATCAACAAAAATTGATTCCTTCATAATGGAATTCATGGCTGACCACATGAGATGTATAAGATAACTTGGGGTATGGATAGAATGGATGAGGAACAGCAGCTCTCCTTATTTGAATGGTCAGTCACAAGGAGACATAGGTTCAAAGTGAGGGAGAGGAGGTTTGAAGGGGATGTGGGCTAAGGGGTAAGTAGGAAGAAAGCAGGAGAATTAGATAGATAAATACTCTCGGTCACCATCTTTTCATTCTCCATCTAAGCTAGGGATTTAGCTGAGCTACCTTTCATTATAGCCAGCAATATATCCCTAGGGATAAACGTGAAGATATGCTTGTTCTCCTCCAGTTATTTCCTGTTCCCTCCAGCTTGCATCACCTTCTCCTGTCAGTGAGTGTGCTGCAACATGTTTGGATGATGTGGCTATCTTGATTGAATATCTAACCGTGTTCGTGAACCATCAGAAGTGGATGCAAATCTTGCCCATGATGGTGAAGTGAAGTAGATAAATTGAAGGGTTGACACACTGCTGATAGGAAGCAGATGAGAATGTAGTTGAGTGATGAATGAAGCTAGTGATGCTATTGGTAGGTCCTGCCACAGATAATTCATGTAATATTATGAAATATCTTCCTGCATCGTATACAGGCATTTTTTTTTTATTTATTGGATGCGGGTGTCAGAGGCTGGGCTAACATTAATTACCCATCTTTAATTGTTCTGAAACAGAGTGGCTTGTTAAGCCATATTACTGTGGATCTAGAATCACATGTCAGACAAATCAGGTAAAGGAGGTAGATTTTCTTCTCTAAAGGTCATTAGTGAACCAGATGGGACAATCAACAAATGTCAGTCAATGTTTCATTGTCATCATTAGATTTTGAATTCCAGATTTTTATTGAATTTAAATCTCACCATGGTGGGAATTGAATAGAAGTGCCCAGAGTATTATTCTGTGTCTCTGGATTATTAGTCCTGTGACAATACCATTAACCACTGCCTCCCCTCTTGGTATAGAGCATCCCTTCCCATTGTCTCCAAGATTTATGACTGGGGAACATCCTGCCCTCTTGAGGGATAGAAACTCTCCCCTTCCCTCTACATCTTGCACCAAGGCTTCCAATGCATTATTGGGAAAACTTGGTGCAGGCTCTCTTGTATGTTTAGCCATTGCTTCAGTCTTTCACAGGTCTGATTTGGCTCATAAAGGACTCCCAGCTGTTCATCCAGTCACAATGCATGTGGTCTTTAAGAGCTGTCGTTAAGTAGCGATAGTGTTATTGGGCCCCCTGCTGATTCATTTGGCCAATAAACAGTGGGAGTCACATTGGGTGAATGCAGAAATCCATGCAAAGCATCAGGCAGAGGGAATGTAACGTGCAGCCTATAACACAATGAACTGATGTGGGTTAATCATGTATCCTTACCCTCTTGCTGGTTTATTCTGGGCATCCAATTTAACTCCCACCAAATTTAAAGTCATATCTATTGTTCCCATGCTAACCTATTTATAAATAAAATGACTATTTTTTTGCCAAACACAGTCAAGTTTTGAGTAACAATGTAAGGCATGAGAACTATCAAAACACATGGCACAGGTTGTTGAGGCTAGCACAGTGGTTAGCACTGCTGCCTTACAGCGCCAGTGACCTGGGTTCAATCTGGCTTTGGTTAACTGTCTGTGTGGAGTTTGCATGTTGTCCCAGTGTCTGCATGGGTTTCCTCCGGATGGTCCAGTCTCCTCCCACAATCAAAGATGTGGGGTTAAATTAATTGGTCATGCTAAATTGCCCCGTAGTGTCAGGGGGAATTAGCAGGGTAAATATGTGGGGTAATAGGAATAAGGTCTGAAATGGATTGTTGTCAATACAAACTCAGTGGGCTAAATGGCCTCCTTCTGTAACGTAGGGATTCTATGATTCTATGAGATAGCATAAAAAATTGCAATCAGTTTTCCTATTTTGTTACTTATCTAAATATCTCTTTACCAAATCAGGGTTTATAATTCAAAACTACTTAATTGACCATAAAGCATTTTGGGGAGTATTGAGGTGCTGAAAGGTGCTATATGAATGCAAGTCCTTTTTTTCACGCTTTCTTTGTTCTAATTTTTCAAGAATGGCTTGAAACTTAAGGAAGGTTGGAGGGCATGAATAATAGATATTAATAAAATTAAATTTATGACAGTTTTGAACTAAAGCCTCCATAGGACATGTGGAAGGTAAAATCTGTTTTTTAATGAACTTTGGAACATGAATATTTAGATTAACAATGCTGCAGGCAAAGGATTCTAGCTTTCCTCATCAACTCGGGAGGAATAATTGAAAACTGTCATTTTACATCTTTAGAAATATGGTTGATCTTCCATGAGATCATCTTGCCAATAGGTAGAATGGGTATGAAGCGTACAGGCCTAATGTGGGTCAGGGACTGACTGGCCTGAGGATCTGCAGCTCGACACAGTAGGCAAGGAGAGGGAAAGAAGGGTTGGTGGTTTCTAATGCTTGCCACGCTTATCATATTGCCACTGGAAGGACAGGGCTTAATAAATATGTTCTAATTACTGCTCCATTCCCAGTTGAGGTCAGGATATTTTCCCTGTGTCATCATTAATGCATTTTGAAAGTGACATGTCACTGGTGTGTAGACAGATAAGTCCATGGCAGCTTTCAGTTTTCCATCTTACAACAGGAACTCTGTATCCATCTGCTGCAATCCTTTTTTTGAGCAGATAGATTTCATCGTGCTAAGGAACACATTTTGCATTCCAATTCAGGATCAAAAGTGGCATCAGCCTGGCCAAGAGTTAACTTTAAAAATTAAATTTGTCCAAATTAGCTGTTTCAAATGTGATTGCACCAGAGTGTTTAAGAATTGCGTTCAATTATGGAGGAGATAAAAATTCTACCCATGCATCGTACCATTTTTCATAGACTACCGAAAGTTGTTCGGTTTGCATTGATGGGAATGAGAGTGGGATCTAAGGACAGAATTTTACGGCCTTGTTCGGGCAATTCCTACCCGAGGTCAATGGAAATTTCTGCTGTCGGACTCTCACCCGCTCTGATTCTGTGGCGGGCGAGGTGGTAGTTCCAGCCTAAATATCTAATTCTTGCTGGTGTTGAGGAAGTGTTCGGATATGCTTTAATCCATAGTGATCTTAAGAGAAAGAAATGTACCTCAAATCTATACTGAGCTAGAGGAAAGAAAGAGAGATGGTTCTCGGTTCAACTGGTTTCCTGCAAAGGTTGGGCATTTAGCACACACTGAACTCCCAAAGCCTGCTGCCCTGTGGACTAGTGTTTGTGTGGTAGGGCATCTGCAGAAAGCAACAGTAAGATCCAAGTGGTGTTGGATTCTGTTCCATGCATTTTATGTGGGGGGAAAAAGGCACTCAACCTTACTTCCTAATGTGTCCCACCGCAAGTTACCAAATGGAGGATATTGCAAAAAAATTGTCAGTGAAACTTGTGCCAGGGTTTTGCCCAGGCTGCAGAGTCAGCAAAAAAGTCAGGAGTACTTCAAAGAGTGAGGCTTGGGACAAAGCAAGATTTTCTCCCTTTGGCTCTTCTTCTCTCTTTGAATTTGAATTCCAGCAGCCAGAAGGCCCCTAGGCCAGGTGCCCTAAAACAGAAACAGATCTACTGACACAGAGTAGCAACCCTCCATTCTTAACTGAAAAGCTTTGGCTTAGACTACGCCAGAGCCAGAGAAAATAGATGGCTCTGATATTTATATTCATATATGTTCTTGCTGAAGTAGAAATTCTATCTTTAGATTAAAATATAATTCAGATTTATGAAATCTTTGTTACCCGTTTATCACGCCTCTGGTTCTCTTTTACTCGCATGTGATGTGCAAGATTAAATCTCCTTTTATTTTCATCCCACTAGTAACTGAAGACTTGAAAATATTTATAAAGAGCCTTCCCTAAAGAAGCTGTATGGGTTAATGCCCTTAGTAGGGTAGATTGCACTCGACTTATGTAATGCTGTTTTGACAGTCAAATTTAGCAAATTCAAAGAAAAATAATTATGTCATCTTGAGGGTGTGATACTAGTAGATTAATTCCTTCCTTCAATAACAGCAAGCTGAAAATGTCAGCACGACACTCGTGTCAAGAGTCCATTGTGGGAATAGAGTAGGGTTCATGGGTTAGAGACAACAGAATATTCTTCATAATTTCATTATAGTTCCATTCCATTATAATTTGACTCACATTATGGTGCCAATTTTATTTGACTCCACAACACAATCTTAGTAGTAATCAGCACAACTCCTCTGTGAAGTGCAATGCAGTACTTGTTGCTGTTGCTAAGCAAAGCTCATGTAGAAGCCAATGCAGTTTTGTAGTGGGAAACAAAGAATCTGTTGCGGGCATTGAATTTGTTGATATCTTGGTTCAGAAGTTGACAGATTCTTATGCCAGGCCCTGAAACTGTTACTCTGCAAGAAGCAAATTTGATTTCCTTGAGTCAGCAAATAATGAGAATATGGAAGTTGTTGACATTTGGAGTTGTCATGGCAAATAATCATGGTCCTTAAGGAGAAGCAGAATGGCTGTACAAAGACAAAAGAAATAGAAGAATGTGCTGATAGGATTAGACAAACAGGGAAATGAGGGGGATCATGTGTAACATTAAGAGTAAATGACCTGCTTTTATGTTGGAATGTTTATCTAATCTATATCAGGCATGTGGACAGATTCTATGTACAATGTGACCATGCAGTAAGGTGGTGTGTACACTATGCCTTGCCAATGTAATCATCCTACTGATAATCTAGCATGGAATTGATATAACCCATACTTAATCTGATCTTTGACCCATGCTCAACAGTTGTATCTTCCGTTCTGGAGTTTACATTCTGTGGCAGGAATGGAAGTGGGAGTGGTTTTTCTGGAGTTGGGACAGCTGACTAAGTGCGCTCTTGCATTGTTCAGCTCATTATATATGCATCTTTGAGAATCCTGTTGATTCTTGAGGTGATCAAGACAAGAAGTCACCGCCCCTGCCATTAAATCAGGGAGCTGAAGGTCTGGGTGCCATATTTAAAGGGCATCCTAGACATCCATTCACTCATAGCAGACCCAAAGCTTCAAATTACTCATCCAGAATGTTCCGGAACAGACAATGTCAACATGGATTAGCGAAGCTTACCTGGAGTCCCCTCCAGGCCATTCAGAAAAGGCCAGTCTGACCATGGTGACCTAATAAAGACCAGCACCCATGGCGCCAACTAAATAATTGCCCAAATTATAGAAAGCGGACACACAATCAATTCTGCCATGTAAATGGCACTGTTTATCCACTGCAAAGTGACACATATAAGGGCATCAGGCAGTGTGAGTGTGTGAGTGTACAGTGAGGTCAGATGGTAATTTGGGTTGCAGTATTCAGCAGCAGATAAGACCTGTGCACTGAATGTGTGGCAGCCACTCCATACTCTCAAATTTTTATTAGTTTCAGGACATCTACTTGTTAATCACTTATTGGGAAGGATTCAGAAGCTGCCATGGGTGTGAATGCTTCTAACTGGCTCCTGCACCGTTGGGGTGATGATCAATCCTTCTATCTGTCTGCAGGACAAGAATGATCACCATAAGAGGGAGTGGGCCATGACCTAAGGCAGCCTTCTGGACATTGGAGTTCTCATACATTTTGAGGAGCAGGCCATCGAGATAACCAGGGAACAGCGTGGCCATGCCTGTCATGAAGGTACAATAGGGTGTTTCCAGGAAGCCAGTAAGGATACCTTCAGCCTGCAGTTGTCAGATTCACCGACAGAGTGATATATATCGATTTAGTTAAAGAACCTCCTTAGGCATCGCTAAATCTTTCTCTTCTGCATTCCAACAACCAACAAAAAAGGGAGAGGCCCACATTAAAGCCAAGCCATAGTTCCATCTGTGACCGCAGCACTGAAGGTAATGTTCCAGAAGATGCACCATCATGACATTCACCTGCAATTTGAGTGCAGATATATTAAACTTCAGAGGATGCATATTCTAGAGTTGATTCGGGGTCACAATCTGGTGAGCACATCATAGACATGGATTCACAGCTGGAGGAGGAACTGCCAGGTTAGATCTCTGACATTCAGAGGATTGCTGGAAACTAGGTCCCTGCTGAACCCTATGCAGCTAATGAGCCTCTGGACTCAACCATAAGAGATATTTTGGAGATGCGGGCCAGGCAGGGGAACATCAGGCCATTGGCTATGCGCAGATTGAACCAAAAAGTCTGTCCATGTTGTTCCAGTATGCAAGAGCCCAGCTGCCTCCATGGAAATCCAGGTCCAGCAGAACACACAGCGGTTGCTGGTTGTGTGTTGGGCCTGTACTCCATTGCCTAGCCATGCATGCAATGCAACAATTGCTAGGTGAGACAGGGATAGGACATCTTGACCCTCCTCCAGGTGCCTTTTCTCTTCAAGGAGTCAGGAAGATGCAATAGGTCATGCATGGGGAGGAGAAGTGCAACTTCATTCCAGGACATTCCAATGGTGCCCTGCTGCTTCAGCTCCCTTTTGCCAGTGACTCCATCGCCTCCAACAGGTCAGGCCGAGGAAGGTGCACAGGCAACTGGGCAGGACAGTCTTAGCAGGGTGGTGTTGTCTAAGCTTCAAGCTACCAGAGGATGCCATTAAAGTCATCAAAGTCAAAAGGACATAGCAGTCTACAGGCTGCCTCACTTCAGCTGTAGGTTTTGGGGCTGCACGCAACACAATAATAGAGAAAGAAAGATAACCAAGTTTTGAAAATGCACAGATGGTACAGGTATACAACCATTGTATATGCCTTTGGCATCTGTCAGTATGTATGCACAGTTTTGAAAATGTCCCAAATTCCACTTTGCTGTTGGTTGTTTCAATGGTAACAGGCATTTTAGGTTTGGTATTTGGACTTCCATCAGAGACTGATAATGAACTCCTATAGATTCACTTCTCTCACATTGTCAACATAATGATTGTTCATTAATCTCACATGTGTATGATTAATCACTGGCAGTCATTTGCGAATGTGCAGTCTGGGCACGCATCATGACATCCATTACTTGCTCACCATGTTCTGACCTCTGGAAATATATTCAGTGAGGTAATTGCATCTTCTGCTGCTGTTGCCTGATGTGAGATGTGGGTCAATGCAAGGACTACCCAAGGGAAGTTAAACTGATATTGTGTAGCAAGGAACACTGAAGATGCAATATCAGAGTTGAAACAATACCTTCCAAGGAAACCAGAAGCTACTCTAAATGATTGGAGAAAGCTGTGGTAGGCACATCCAATCATTACTGGCCATTCTTAGTGATTTGACATTTTGAGCTAACAGCAAGTGAAGGCTACAGGCAAGGAGACAACAGGTGGCCTTGACTGAAAGAAGGATTGAGTATACAATAATAGAGGGGTATATACAATTGACTGAAACCTTTTTCAGACTACATGTGGCAATTTGTTTTGCCTGATCATCTCCTTATCAAGAGTTGCAGTAGGCTCTTATAAAGGGTTTGCAACCATAGTGCATTGAACATCACTGAAAGACTGGGGCCTCAGTCCATAGGGTGGGATAGAGTAAAATGAGCTTGTAGTCTGGATCGTGCTGAGGACTGTGAGGCTATCCATGTGCATGAGCACTTCTAACAGCCCTCTGCAGAGTCCGTGCAGGAAAGATGTTTACCTTGGCTGGGGTGATGTAAGCATTGAGAGAATTCCCTGGGAACCCTTTGGAAATATGCAGGACTTGCCTCTGATCATCTGTCTGCTGCTGCATGTTCAAAGAGTGAAAAGCTTTCCTATTGATGAATGTGACTGGCTATTGCCAGGGAGCTATTAAGACCACATATGTGCAGTCAATAGTACCTGACATGTCACACTTCTGCACTGATACAAAGGCCATCTATGAATGAGACTTTTAAGAGTCCTTGTGATTGGAGGGGTTGGGTGAGAATACAGGTCTAAACAGAAGCCAGGAACAGGACAACTCAACAACAATAAGTCTCACAACACCAGGTTAAAGTTCAAAAGATTTATTTGGAATCATGAGATTTGGAGCACTGCTCCTTCCTCGAGTGAATGAGGATTTAGCATCAAGGCTCTGTATATCTGTACATTTTGGCACCAAGCCACCAATGTTGCAGAAGATAAGCAGTGCAATTTAATTCAGCAATCATAAATAGGGGTATATTAGAGTAAAGTATATCAAAAAGGAGTTTGGACCTGCCACTTACTTGAGGAAGGAGCAGTGCTCTAAAAGCTCATGATTCCAAATAAACGAATTGGACTTTAAGAGCATTCAAATGGTCATTGGATAGGCATATGGATAATTTTGGAATAGTTTAGGTTAGAGGGTCATTAGATTTGTTCCACTGGTTGGCGCAACATCCAGGGCCGAAGGGCCTGTACTGCACTGTAAACTTCTATGTTCTATTGTTGTAAGGTTTCTTACTGTGCTTACCGCAGTCCAATGCCGGCATCTCCACATCATGGCCACTCAACAACATGTAGGTACTCCCAGTGAGTGGACTTAAAAGTAACATCAAAACGTTTCCACATGAGAAATTTGTCAAGGGATATAGATTTGCTATGGTGACTGAGTGGCAGGAACACAATCTTCCTTGATCAATCTGGGTGAAAGATCTCAATGACCAAATAGTATTCTCATGTGACTCCTCCTTGCTCTGGCTGAACAAGCTCTCTGCAAGGTCTGGTTCTTGTGAGAGCAGGTGTCAGAATGAAACGAATGCATTCCTACAGAAGTAAGATTTGATATTGTTCTGAGTTGCCTTGCCCATGGACTTTGTGAGGACATAGGAAAAAATCTTAATTCTACTTACAGGTGTCCGTGCTTGTGGGAGAATGGAGTGTTGCGCAGGTCTTAGTGTATACAGTTAACATCAAGGCCCTACATATCAATATTACCTGGCACCTTGAAAGAATCAAACCAGCAATGTTGCAGAAGTTAAGCAATGCAATTTAATTCCGCTATCATAAATAAAGGCATATTAAGTATACCAAAAAGGAGTTGGGACTTACCAGCCAGAACAGGACATAAATTCAAATAGTTAAGGAAATGTCTCAACAGTTTACTATGTTAATAATGAGTTAACTATCAGATTGTCACTTGAGCCTCTCTGCAATGTTGCATCTTTACAGTAGCTTCAACTGTGGATCCGGAACATCCTGATTCTCATCAACAACATCCACTTCAGCATCCTCATTACCACGTCTCCCTAGGCTAAGGCATATCTGCTTTGGTAGCTCTGTGCTGTGGAAGGTGCAGCAGACAACAATGAACCAGGATATCCTTTGTGTTGAATGTTGGAGAACGCTACCACAAACATCTTTAAGAGGTCTTCTGTTTGCTCAGTAGTGGGCCTTGTGAAGAAATGTGCAGCATTCTAACTCTCCTCTGCAGATAGTGAACTGGCATCATCAGCCAGGTTTTCCAGGGCTATCCTTTATCCTCAAGGAATCAGCCCTGCAATCGTCAAAATCCCTCAAACATCTGTGACACCCAGGTTAGAATGTTAGCATTAAGAGTGGAAATGGGCTGGATTTGCCTCTGTGATCATCCATCAGCTGCAAGTTCAAAGAGTGGAAAACTTTCCTATTGATGAATGTGACCAGGGAGCTCTTAAGATCATGAATGTGCAATACGTAGCACCTTGCATTTGAAGGAATCCTCTGATTCTTGTAGCCTAGCTGCCATGATCCAGGTGGAATTGAATAAATTGGTGCGCTCTCCTGAACAGGACATTTGTCACCGTGTGGATGCAATTCAATGTCACTGACTGGAAAATGCTGTACAGGTCCCCACTAGAACCCTGGAGGAACCATTGGCAATGAAATATTACTCCCACTGGCATGGGAGTAAAATGCCTCCAAGTTCTTGTGGCTGCAAGTCCTTGTGGAAAAGCTGGCAAATGTAAACAACCACATCCCAGGTCACTCTAAGCTGCTTCTACTGTTGTTTCTCACTCAATCTTGGATAGCTGCACTCTTTGCAATATACCCGTGGTCGGGTAGATCTATAAACATGGACAGGGATCGCGGGTAGAGGTGGGAACATCGGGGTGGCGGCGCGGGCTCGTTGGGCCAAAGGGTCTGTTTCCCGTGCTGTTTTGTTCTTTGATCTTTGTTCACTGACAAAATGGCCCCTGGTTGCCAGTACTCTCATCTTCTTGAAATCCTGCTCCCTCTTGTTGCTCTGGCTTTTTCTCCTCCTAGCACTGGCTAAACTGCACTGGTCCCTCCTCCTCATCTGGATTAGAGCCAGTAGCAAGGCTCGATTGTTTGGAGACTGCATCATCAAAGTCTTTGATCAGTGGATTGGTAAACGAATTGCAATAATCAACTTAGTGAACATATGCTATTCAGCTTTGCCTCCATCTTAAAGTCATCAAGCTAGTGCTAAGTCTTATGACTAGATGCTGTTTGGACAACATTCCCACCCAACCCCTTCCAGGTCAAGGACTTCCTGGAGAAACAAAGTTCAGTACTCCTACTGTTCATCCATGATTGTGCGTGGGGGAATTGCTGTCTGACTGGTCTGATGACAGCCATGTGCGAGCATCCTTCCTCAGACACTACTTAGCTTGCCTCCATTATCATTGAGAATCTATCGCTTTGGCAACACCAAAAAATCTTACCACATGAGTCCTTTCCAACAATGTTCATTCACCCAGAAGGCAGGAGGTTTGAAGTTGGGGGCCTTTGCTGCCCCTTGAAGGAATCCACCTTCCTTCTTCGCTGCCTCTGACAACAGCACTCTGATAACAGCAGGTGACAAATGGTATAGAATGAATGGCAGCTCCAAACCTTACTGGGATCTCAATGTTATGAGAACAAGGAGTCACATGCTGCTGTGCGGGCTTTATCATAGAGGGAACATAACTGAACATGACTCTTATTCAATTGCCTCATGAACATTAGGATATTCCTTTGGTTGGCCAATTGTGCCCACCTTCAACTCCACCAACCTGAAAAGATTGTGCTCCATTTGAAGGGAACAGCATTGTATAGCTGACAGTTACATGAGTAAAAGGTGCATGCAATATTCAAGGCTCACTCCACTACCTTGTAATCTCTTGCTGCGACATAATTTAATTTGGAAGGAGAATTTAATCCCAATGAGATGACCTTTTCATGAGTTTGCGTGACATTCTAATGTATGCAGCAAGTCTTTCCAACATTGTGCATTTGGAAGCTCGCCCCATTTTTAACCCAGCTTTGAGGTCCTGAGGAATTAATTGCTAAAGTTCATCCTGCCAGTGGGAAACTATCTTTAGCCTGTCGCCAAAATAATTTCCTCCACCCAGCCAAGTTTTCCACTGTTGGCTGAACTGGAAGACACTTCCCAATAAGTGCTGAAGGAGATGGATTTGATTTTGAGATGAGAATGACACTGGGGGAAAGAAAAATCAATGTTTAGATTCCACAAAATAAAGGTTTGTTTAGCCGTTGGTGGCAAGAACATTGCACAAAATCTCTCATTTCAACCAGTCGCAAGTAAAACTTGCTTCAATAAAGGAGTACGTTTTCACAGGCTTCTTTCTTTTTAATCAGCCTACAACTTGTGTATTTATTTAAGCTTCACTTCAGCAGTTGGATCACAGCTGTGCCACATTTACAATCTGGTCACAGATTAAATCTTTTTTTAACTGCTTTTAGCTTGCTTCACAATGACAGAGTAATGACATCTCTGAGTGTTCTTTTTTCTCCTTTTCATTATTGTAGGGTCAGCGTTCAGCCACCCCAATTTGAGAATTCCAGTACTTTCTCTCGGTTTCACTTATTACTCTTCACACAGAAGTGATTACTAAGATACACTTGCTATTATTTGGACTAACTCACTTTCACTTGTAACGGTTGCATCTGACAGCCCTGGAAGAATCTGTCCTTTTTTTTATCCCAGTAGACTCCATGAAGCTTTACCTCTTCTTCTTTTATGTTGCAAAAAGACTCTTTAAGGCCTCTTTCAAGGCTGGGAAATTGCTCACATTGAGGGTAAAATTGGACAACAGCAGTCGAGTAGAGGCTGATTCTATTCATAATAACTCATCAGATGCTGCAATCTTGAACCAGTGACCCACTTTAGGGCAAAAGGCAATTGGGCCCAGGTTGGGCTGGTAAGTGGCACCGACAAATTAATGGCAGGGAAAATTGTTGGTCAGAGGGTGGAAAATCAAGCTACAGACTGATTTGTGTACAATAATTGGCAGGATGGAGACAACACAGCTTAGGAAAGGCATAGATAGGAGAAGGGATGCAATGCTGGCTGAAGGGGGAATGATTGGGCGCCTGTCTGTTCTATAAGGGTGTTTGAGTGGAGTAAGGGTCATTGTGGGACTTGACCACTGGTGATATAATGTAGAGAGTCTGTTCATAATCACATTTAGCAGAAGCCAGCTTAGAGACAGCGCTTATGCAGGGCTATATCTTGGGGATGTATTTACTTACAAGTAGTTAATAAGCAGTTTATGTTCAGGCATACAAACCTGCAGACCTCTTAGTGAGACAAAACAACCTTCTAACAGGATGTCAGAAAATAAAGGACCAGAAAGTCCCAGAAGGATGAAAAAATAAAGAGGCAATAGTTTGACCAATGAGAAGTGTAGCTAAATCGTAGACTGAACTGGAGAATATTTAAGCTCCAATCACAGACCTGAGAGAAGACAAAGTCAAGAAACCTAGCCAGAACAGAAAAGGCAAAGCAAAATGCAGAAAATAAAACATAGAGAACATAGAACATAAAACAGTACAGCCCTTCGGTCCTCAGTGTTGTGCCAAGCTACGTCCAAACCCAAGATCAGGCTATCCCACTCTATAATTCTGGAGTGCTCCATGTGCCTCTCCAATAACTGCTTGAATGTTCCTAAAGTGTCCGACTCCACTATCACAGCAGCCAGTGTATTCCGCACCCCAACCACTCTCTGAGTGAAGAATCTACCTTGGACATCCCTCCTATATCTCCTACCATGAACCTTATAATTATGCCCCTTAATGAAAGCTATATCCACCCGAGAAAATAGTCTCTGCACTTCCACTCTATCTATCCCCTTCATCTCTTATCAACCTCCTTTAAGTCACCTTTCATGCTCCTCCACTCTAAAGAGAAAAGCCCCAGTTCCCTCAACCTTTCCTCATAAGACCTACCCTCCAAGCCAGACAGCATCCTAGTAACTCTCCTCTGCATTCTCTCCAATGCTTCCACATCCTTCTTATAGTGAGGTGACCAGAACTGGACACAATATTCCAAATGTGGTCTCACCAACATCTGATATATTTGCAGCATAACCCCATAGCTCTTAAACTCAACCCCCCCTGTTAATAAACACTAACACACTAGAAGCCTTCTTCACGGCTTTATCCACTTGACTGGCAACCTTCAGAGATTTATGGATATGAACCACAAGGTCTCTCTGTTCCTCCACATGCCTCAGAACCCTGCTGTTAACCCTGTAATCCACATTCAAGTTTGTCCTACCATAATTAATTACCTCACACTTATTAGGGTTAAACTCCATCTACCACTTTTTGACCTAGCCCTGCATCATATCAATGGCTCTTTGCAGCCTGCAAGAGTCCTCCACCTCATCCACTACTCTACCAGTCTTAGTGTCATCGGCAAATTTACTAACCCACCCTTCCACCCCTCTTCCAAGTCATTGATAGAAATCACAAAAAGCAGAGGACCCAGCACTGACCCTTGTGGTACACCGCTGGTAAGTGGCCTCCAGTCTGAAAATTTTCCCTCCACCACCACCCTCTGTCTTCTATGAGACAGCCAGTTACTTATCCAATTGGTCAAATTTTCTTCTATCTCACATCCCCTTACCTTCTTCATGAGCCTACCATGAGGAACCTTATCAAATGCCTTATTAAAATATGACATCAACTGCTTCACCTTTGCATACACACCTCCTGAAAGAATTCAATCAAATTTGTGAGGCAGACTTACCCCTCGTGAAACCATGCTGACTATCCTGGATTAAACTGCATCTTTCCAAATGGTCATAAATCCTATCTCTCGGGACCTTTTCCATTAACGTACTGATCACCTAAGTAAGACTAAATGGCCTATAATTACCAGGTTCATTCCTGTTTCCTTTCTTGAAAAGAGGAACAATGTTCACCACTCTCCAGCCTTCTGCAAAATTATGGAAAGTAAGAACCCAAAGATCAAAGCTAAAGGCTTTGCAATCTCATCCCTTGCCTCCCAAACTGTCCTAGAATGTATCCTATCTGGCTCAGGGGACTTATCGACCCACAGGAAATTGTTAACACATCTTCCCTCAGAACATCTACTTCCTCTATCAGTCTGTATCACACACTCTTCCTCAAAAACGTGGCCCCTCTCCTTGGTGAACACTGAAAAAAAGAATTCATTCAACACCTCACCTATCTCTTCTGACTACATGCACAAATTCCCAATACTATCCTTGACTGGCCCTAATCTCACCCCGGTCATTCTTTTATTTTTCACGTAAGAATAAAAAGCCTTGGGGTTATCTTTTATCCAACCCACCAAGGACTTCGCATGCCTCTCGTAGTTCTCCTAAGCCCTTTCTTTAACTCATTCCTAGCTACCTTGTAACCCTCAAGCGACCTAACTGAACCTTGTTTTTCCATCCTTACATATGCTTGCTTTTCCTTCTTGACAAGACATTCAACCTCCTTTGTGGCTCATGGTTCCCTCACTCAGCCATTTCTTCCCTGCCTGCCAGGGACATACCTATCAAGGACATGCAGTATTTGTTCCTTGAAAAAGCTCCACTTTTTGTCTGTGGCCAGACCTGACATTTTCTGTTCCCATCTTATGCTCCCTAAAAAGGAAAAAAAGGCCGAAAGGCAGAAGAGTCATCCACTGTGCAGATGAGAAAAAGAAGCTGACCAAATATAGAGTCAAGGGACACGGCCAGATCACAAAAAAGGGAAGCAAAATGAAAGAAATAACTTTTCCAAATTGTCAGCCATCCAAATCAACAATAGCATACTGATGTGCAGCCGAAAGAAAGCTGCAGCAATGGGTCCACAGTCAACACCATAATCCCCCCATCTTCAAATGAATGAATGAAGAATGATTCTTAAAGCAGTATCCAGAGATAAAAAAAACCTTCAATTTCACTTCCTAAGCTTAAAATATCAAGTTCCAATATCATATGGGTGGCTTGAAGATTTCCCGAGGAGTCATTTAGTTTAATGAGCTGGGCCCAGGCTGTGGAACTTAAATGCGGGACAGAATATCCCCAATAAAGCAGTGCATAGGAAAAAGACAATGTTTATTTTCTTCATAACTCAACTTTTGAAACTCCTGTTAAATGCGTGCCAAATCTTATCTCCCTGAAATTTGCTCATTGGTCCATTCAGTGAAAAAAAACTGAAAGAGTAGTCTCTCAAGTGAAAAGGTTGAACAAGCCCAGCATAAAGCATTTGGAACCAGACAGAAAGCATTTGTATACAGCAACTGAGAAATCCTGAGAGCTCCACTATCATGTTCAAAAAATCTCCATCAAATTTTCCCTTTCCATTCAATCTTGGATTAGGAAAAATGCTGGGACAAGTTCCAAGCAGAACTCACTGGACTTCATAAAAGCAAACTATTGCAGATGCTGGAATCCGAAATCAAAATAGAAAATTTTGGAAAATCTCAGCAGATCTGACAGCATCTGTAAGGAGAGAAAAGAGCTGACATTTCGACTTCAGGTGGCCCTTTGACAAAGCTAAAAAGGTATAGAAAGTGGGAGACATTTATACTGCAGGTTGACGGAATGAAAGATGAATCATAGCCATAAGAACAAAGGGAAAGGCTGCTAATGGCAGCCCATAGAGAGAGTAAAAGGTGTGAATGACGAACCAGCAGAGAAACTGAAATCAGAGGATAAGTTGTGACAGATGAAGGTATGACGGGAAGGGGATAGATGGGAGAGGAACAAAATGGAAAAAAAGGGGAAGCAAAGGGGGGACAAAAGGAAAGGAAAGGGAATAAAATAAGGGAGAGGAGTCAGGGGGAGGAAGAAAAATAAAAAAAGACAATAAAGAAGTAAACGGTAGAGAACAGATAAATATTAAATTAAGTGAAAACAAAGGGGTCGAGATGGAGTAGAACTAATCATTTGAAGCTGTTGAATTCAATATTGAACCAGAAGGCTGTAATTTTCCTGGCCGGAAGATGAGATGCTGTTCCTCCAGTTTGTGTTAAGCTTCACTGGAACATTACAGCAGGGTAAGGACGGACACGTGGGCATGGGAGCAGGATCATGTGTTAAAATGGCAAGCAACTGGAAAGTCAGGGTCCTGACTGCACACAGACCGGAGGTGCTCAGCAAAGCAATCACCCAGTCCACGTTTGGTCTCTCCAATGTAGAGGAGACCACATTGGGAGCAGCAAATGCAGTAGACCAAATTGAAAGAGAAGCAAGTGTAACGCTGCTTAACCTGGGATGAATAACATTGGATTTCATTGTGCATCAAAAGTACTTCATTGTCTTGAAAGCACTTTATGACAGCTTGAAATGAAAAAAACAATGGTGTTCAAGTGTACATGGAAAATGTTAACCAAGGCCATGGGTCATGATGCACAATTAACTTTCTATTTTAGTGATGTTGGCAGCACGCAAACATATTGCTAGCAGCTAATTTAGAGGTGGAAAGAGATCCCTATTCTCCCAGAGAGTCAGAAATCCCTCACAGACAATATAAAGACAATGGGAACAGACAGCTGTCACATTCATTGCCAGCAGTCTGGTCTCAAGGGTTGGATGAACCACCACAAAAAGTTCAATGACCTCACAAAAGTGATCAAGGTCAGTGAATTCATCCTTACATGCCATATCCTTACAGATAAGCTAATCATTTCACACACTGGTCGATGCATTACAACATCCATCATTCACTGACCAACAAGTTCCATCAATCCCTATCATTGAGATTTCTATCATAACTCACATTTCATAGCCTCACTTCACCCTCTCACATTTCACACTGCTGAAGCCTCACAACCACTGGAACATGTGAAAAAAAACTGTGGCCATTGGGATGACATTGCATGTGCAGAAACTGCAGATAGTGCGATCGCACTGTGTGTGCAAGAGACTGCAGATACTGGGATAGCACTGTGTGTGCAGAAACTGCAGATATTGGGATAGCACTGTGTGTGCAGAAACTGCAGATACTGGGATAGCACTGTGTGCAAATACTGCACATACTGGGATAGCACTGTGTGTGCAGAAACTGCAGATATTGGGATGGCACTGTGCGTGCAAGAAACTGCAGATACTATGATAGCACTGCGTGTGCAGAAACTGCAGATTTTGGGATAGCACTATGTGCAGAAACTGCACATACTGGGATAGCACTGTATGTGCAGAAACTGCAGATTTTGGGACAGCACTATAGAACATAGAACATAGAACATTACAGCGCAGTACAGGCCCTTCGGCCCTCGATGTTGCGCCGGCCAGTGGACCCTCTAACCTAAACTATTCCAATATCATCCATAATAGAACATAGAACAAAATGTGTGCAGAAACTGCAGATACTGGGATAGCACTGTGTGCAGAAACTGCACATACTGGGATAGTACTGTGTGTGCAGAAACTGCACATACTGGGATAGCACTGTGTGTGCAGAAACTGCACATACTGGGATAGCACTGTGTGTGCAGAAACTGCAGATACTGGGATAGCACTGTGTGTGCAGAAACTGCACATAGTGGGATAGTACTGTGTGTGCAGAAACTGCACATATTGAGATAGCACTGTGTGTGCAGAAACTGCAGATACTGGGATAGCACTGTGTGTGCAGAAACTGCAGATACTGGGATAGCACTGTGTGTACAAGAAACTGCAGATACTGGGATAGCACTGTGTGCACAAACTGCAGATACTGTGATAGCACTGTGTATGCAGAAACTGTAGATACTGGAATAGCACTGTTTGCAAAAACTGTAGATACTGGATAGCATTGTGCATGCAGGAACGGCGGCCATTGGGACTGTACTGTGTAGTAGCGTTAGGAAAGCATCTGAAAAGCCAGGCGGAAGGTGAATTCATAAAGATAATTGATTGGCTTTTAAATGGAATATTGGATTTTGGTTGTTAAGTTTTTGAATGTTTGTTGTAGAGTAACTTTTATTTCAGGATTATGATTGAGATGTTCATAACTCATGTGACTGTTGCACAATGGGGATTTGGGCTTATGCTCACTGTGTAACAAAGGGAGAAAATGATTGGCAATTCATCTCCAGAGGGATTTTTCAGCTGTTACCCCCTCTTCTCATCACACACCTGTTTTTACTGTTCTTGTCCTGCTCTTTTTCCTGTGATGGTCACTGCTTTCCTGGTCAATGCAGGCTGTGCCTTCACGATGTCCAGGCTATGAAGATTGCTGCAGGCCATCAGAAATTGATTGGGACCATTGCTTTGGCTGCCCGTTGATATGCGGTGTGATGTTGTGTTTTGGAAACATGGCTTTCATTGAACACATGATAATCACATATAGTTGGGTAACAAAATGGAATTGGAGGCCAGGTAACCCTTGCCTTCCAGCAATCACTCTTTGGTTTGTCGAAAAAGCAAAATACTGCGAATGCTGGAATCTGGAACAAAAACAAAAATTGCTGGAAAATCTCAGCAGGTCTGAGGGCATCTGCGGAGAGAGAATAGTGCCAACATTTCAAGGCTGGATAACTCTTTGTCTAGCTCTGGTTTGTTGTGGTGGCCCAAATAGTTAAGGAACAACAGACGGTTGCCAGAATATGGAGCATTCATTGGCATAATGGCCTTATATCACACATTGTGGGATCCTTTGAATGGTTTGCTTCAGTTAAAATATACCATTTAGAGTATTTCTGATTATATAACTAACAATGCTAAGCTTTAAAGCTAACTTGGCCAATTTTAAACTCAGCAGGTATTCTAGGATGAGCTTAGAAAGTTGACTGCATTCTTTGTAAGTAATCTTGCAAGTAAGGCTTTTTCATAAACCAAAACAGAAGCTTTCATGACCACACAGTTGCCAATTGTTTATGACAGTTAGAGACTGTGTGTGCCCAGCAATTTCAACAACACATATGAAAATTCATTTATTGTAGTAACAGTTATCTGTTTAGTTAGTTCAGCCAGCTGTGAGGTTTGAGTTCAAGTCTGTTTTGGGATTGGTTTTTGCTGTTCTCTTTCCTTTTCTCTCGCTCCAGCAATCCTTTCTTCACTTCTGTAATGTTAATTTTTAAGTTGTATTCAACCTTTTTTTAAAATTGTACTAAGTGCTGCCTACATCTATTCTAAGGAATGAATGGATGTGACACATATCAACAATATTCAGCAAGTAGCAACCTTTGCAATTGCTATACATTTCCGTTAATATAGACACGTGCACTGTCGATGACGTTCTAAACAATGGCGGATCCCACTATTCCAGTAAAGTCACATTACATAACTCCTGTTTCTCTCTGTTCAGAGAGAACATGGTGAAAACCATTCTGGAGCCTACAGAATATCTGTCACCTCTCCGACTCAGGAGTGGATGGAGTACTGGCATGTGTTACATATGTCAGCTCATCCAACTTGGAAGCATCTATCCATAGAAAAATTCAAGGCCATTCACCATAACTTAGACTGCTGTTCTTTCTTTGAGGCTGTAGGTTTGGTTTCAGGAGGTGGCAAAATTCTGTACACACCTAGTTTGTAAAGCACAACTATTGCACTCATTATTCTTGGTTTAAAAAATGCTCTAACTCAGAATTAGAAACTCTAAAACATGGGTTCCCAAACTCTTCCCCACTGTGACCTTGCTTAAATGCTTGCAAATGGGTAACCTCAGAATGAGAGCTGAGTCATGGGGGTACAGGTTAGTTGGGGGCAGAGCTGTTGAGTGAGAGAGGGGGAGAGGGCTGTTGTTAAAAAGGGAGGAGGTTTTGAACAAGAGGAGTGGGATTTGTGGAGCAGAGGTGTTACTGATTTGGCGAGGATGATATCATTAATCAGAGAAAGTCATTAACTGGCAGCATAGTGGTTTAGGGGAGAGGGTGGGTGGGTGGAGGTGGTGGTTGCCAATGATTTTGCCCACAATAGTTTTGAAGACTTTGAAGAGTCTGTTAAATGAAGAATTGATATGCATGCATCATGGACACTAGGCTTGTCCTGTCATTTACCATGATGCATGTTCAAAGATCTTCTTCCACTATGTGTACATCCAAGGAAATCCCCACTTATCCAGTTGGAGCATTGAACTGACCAGTCTTTCCAGGCATTGAAAGAATGGTGAATTAGGGCAGCAAAAAGTCCTGATAGATTGTTTGGAAAAAAAAAATCACACCCTGACCAGAATTGCTGCTCAAAACTTCTACTGCTGTATCACAACCCACAGTTCAGAAACAAAGATGATAAAGTCCCATGCTGAGAACTCTTCTCTCTCCCACTTCCCTTAGTGAACAATTTCTTCTATACTGCCTCTGCTGTATCTCCTTCTTATGCTGTAGCCCAGGGGGGCTGGTCTCAGAGCAAATGTTCTGACCAAAGCATTGAAGTCAAAACAAATGCCTTCTCCACATGTAGCAATATTTCCTGTCAACCTGACCAACTTTAACCCCCTCTATAAGCACTCCTAATCTCAGCCAAAGCCAGTACAATTTAATTAGTTGGCTATTGTAGTCTATATCAAGAATGAAAAATGCGACCTTCTTGATCTGTGCCGTCTAATACACTAATTAGTGCACATAATTTAGTTACTGAGCTAACAAGAAACCGTTGCCCTTAGAATTCCACATAAAGGGTGTGAATGAAAGTGATCTTGATATTTGAATTTGTACAATGGGAATCAGTAGCAATGAATTTGAGAACATTGAAAGTCATATTATAAGAATCAAGAAGTGGTTGGGTCTATTGAAACCTTGTATACGGAGAAAAAAATATTTTATTTTAAGTTTTATTTTAAGGTGTAAACATTAATATATGGACTACCTTTTTAACAAGATGACAAACCATTTGGTACTAGACAACATAACTCATAGGGCTTCAGGCGATGAAGCTGGAGTATGAAGCAGCTGGGGAAGGGTGAGGGCAACTAATCTCATTGTAACAGAATTAGTGGAGGGCAAAGACAGGCCAGTCATCAGTTTAAGGAGCCATCACATTGTGTAGCGAATGAACAAACGTTCGCGTTACTATGTGAATAGGGGATGGTTGCCATGAACGTTCACATTAGTGCAAATTTGCTGGTGTCAAATTTCACTTTGTGTCAAGCTTTTATAAAATAATTATTTGTATGTCTGCATTTTTGTGTATAATTAATTGGATTTGGCTCTGTTTGATATTGTATATTCCAGTAATAATCCCACATAAATCATTTCGAGTTAATTAAAGGGAGACAGTCTCCATTAAATTCCCACAAAGGACTGAATGAAGAGCAGAAATATAATAACATGCTCGTTCAGTTATGTTTGAAATATTCCATACTTTTTTTGAAAAGATGATACTAATTCGCAGCTGCCACTCAGTTAACATGTGCAAAAGTACAAATGAAGAGAAAGGCTGTCTCTAGTTTGTATTGAAATCAATAGAAACTTACCACGACATCCTTCTGCTTGTGACTCCAAACACTGTATACAATGAGTGGACAAACCTTCTCAGTACATAATTATTTAATGTACAGCAGTTCCAGACACTTTCACATGAAAAGAGGACCATATGGTGTTGGATTTTCCCTAAGGGCAACTGTTTCTTGTTAGCTCAGTAACTAAATTATGTGCACTAACTCCCCTTCCCGAGTGGTTTCTCTAGGATCTCGGACTGGCAGTAGAAATTCGGGGTACGATTCTCTGGGGTCATTAATCCGAATGGGAATTTGTGATGAGCCTCTGAATCGGTCATGAGGGCCAAGTTGGGATTCTCACCAGGTGTCAGACATATTCCCCAGTTTCCTGGCCTGCTGTGCCTGGCGAGATCAGGTTTTGATTAGAACTGATTAAAATGCACTGGAATCCAATTAGCAGGCTGATTCAATGGCTTCCTAGAGTGCTGTCCCTTCCTCCACTCGGCAAGAAGCTACAGGGGCACCAATTAGTCCTTGGAGTCCAAGTGCCATGGGCACCACTCGGGAAGGGGAGTTAGTGCACATAATTTAGTTACTGAGCTAACAAGAAACAGTTGCCCTTAGGGAAAATCCAACACCATATGGTCCTCTTTTCATGTGAAAATGTCTGGAACTGCTGTACATTAAATAATTATGTACTGAGAAGGTTTGTCCACTCATTGTAAACAGTGTTTGGAGTCACAAGCAGAAGGATGTCGTGGTAAGTTTCTATTGATTTCAGTACAAACTAGACGAGTGGTAGGTTGGGGGTGGTGGTTGTGGTGGGAGAGGGGGAAGAGGAGAGGGGAGGGGAGGGTGGTAAGTACTACCTCCAACTGTGCCAGTGGGCTTCTCTGCCACTGCTAGGCTGCAGAGGAACCTAGGTGTTGGGTAGACTCAGGCTGGAGGCAAGAGATTGACTTCAGGCATTACCCTGGAGGCGATTGTCTTGGAGAATATGGAAATCACTGTTGGATGATGATTTCAGACATCTTTCTGATGGAATTCTTAATTATTGTCTGTGTTCTGTAAAATCTTTGAAATAGAGTGTGCTCATTCATCCAACGGGATGAATGAGTACACTATCAAAGGTAGGAGTCTTAGCTGTGTGGAAGAGCAGAGGGATCTTGGGGTCCGGGTCCATAAGACTGTCAAATCGGCCTCCCAGGTGGAGGATGTGGTTAAGAAAGCTTACGGTGTACTGGCCTTCATTCATCGAGGGATTGAGTTCAGGAGTCAGGAGGTAATGCTGCAGCTTTATAGGACCCTTGTCAGACCACACTTGGAGTACTGTGCGCAGTTCTGGTCGCCTCACTATAGGAAGGACGTGGAAGCTATTGAAAGGGTGCAGAGGAGATTTACAAGGATGTTGCCTGGATTGGGAGGCATGCCTTATGAAGACAGGTTGAGGGAGCTGGGACTGTTCTCCCTGGAGAGACGAAGGTTGAGAGGCGACCTGATAGAGGTTTACAAGATGTTGAGAGGAATAGATAGGGTGGACTCTCAGAGACTATTTCCCAGGGCTGAAATGGTCGCGACGAGAGGGCACAGATTTAAGGTGCAGGGAAGCAAGTACAGAGGGGATGCCAGGGGAAAGTTTTTCACTCAGAGGGTGGTGAGTGAATGGAATCGGCTGCCGTCGGTGGTGGTCGAGGCGAACTCGCTGGGGTCTTTTAAAAGACTTCTGGATGAGTATATGGGATCCAATGGGATTGGGGGTTATAGATAGGTCTATGGCTGGGTAGGTTTTGATGTGTTCGGCACAACTTGTGGGCCGAAGGGCCTGTTTGTGCTGTAGTGTTCTATGTTCTATGTTCTAGTCTGGGGGTCTCATTATTATTCATGCCCCCTGAAAACTTGGAAACCTTCAAAATCAACACAGCACTCCATTGTACAGGAGAGATCGCCCATGATTAATTTCAGATACTTCAGGTGTTACCAGACCTCTTTGAAGTGCTTGGACTTCAGAGACTGTTTCCTTGGGTGGTTGTAGCTGTTATTTGGGAGCATAACTATAAGGTTCATAGTGGGAGATATAGGAGAGATGTCTGAAGTAGGTTCTTTATTCAAAGAGTGGTCGGGGGTATGGATGGACTTACTGCTATGATAGCGCAGTCAGACACTTCAGGAACTTTCAAGAGGTTATTGGATAGGCACACGGAGCACACCAGAATGATAGGGAATGGAATAGCTTGATCTTGGTTTCGGACAAAGCTCAGTATAACATCAAGGGTCAAAAGGCCTGTACTGTGCTGTACTGTTTCATGTTCTATGCTTTAATTGATAGGAGCATTGGATTTCACTAGAGAGATCCCCTTGCTATCTCTCATAAGTCCCAGCTGCTGTGAAAATGCTTTGAAGTGTATTGAGTGATAGCTCCAGGACAGATGAAAGAGGGAATTAGCCAAGGTTTGTTTATTCAAGGAACTGAAGGTCCATTAACTGCTAAAATTGGAAACTCATGAGGCATTACATGTGATTACCTATATCTCTCTGCTTTGTTGTGTACAAACTCAACATCCTAGTGTACTGTTTCACCCTGATGTTCCTACACTAGTTATAATTTCACAACTACACATTCGATTTTCATAAGTATGTATCAGAGAGAACTATTGAGATGCAGTTGTCATGGAGAAAACTACTAGTTTGATTCAGTTATACCAAATATTTTGAATGGATATTGCATGGAATACCTAATTAGTCTTGTAATGAACTAAGTTTTTGGGGAACAGTCGAGTTACAGATTTGGATTATTTTTTTTCTGGGCTCCTGCTGCTGTTGAGACTATCAGAGGTAAATCCACAGATATAACTCAAAAAGATCCACCATGAAATACTTCCTGCATTAATGCAAGACTAGATTATTTAGCCACACATGATTCACGCAGGCATTTGTTTGGGTTTTAAAGTGGTTAAATCCCACTTCAGTAGCACTACCAGTGCCAAAAGGAGGCACACCAAACATCCTGCTGGTGGCTACTCTTAGAATTCATTCTGGAGAATTGCGGCCACTGCCTGATGGCTATTGTCTGCCAATTAAGGCTGGCAGAATCCACTGTTGGCAGCGCTACTGGGACTGGTGGCTGTTGCTGGTAATACTTTAAGGACTTCACCATGGTTGTCCTTGGTTCCCTTGGTCTTGGTCAGTGAGTATGGGATGAAAATTATTGGGATTGTGTTGGCATAGGGGAGGTGTGGGCAAGTGGCTGGCTTTCAGCTGGCCTTTTTGATGCTAGCTCCCTTGATTTTTGGCACAGAGTGCCTGGCAACAAACTACCCTACCCCATTCCTGCTAGGCAGCTGGGAAATCTAACAGGATTTGATGGGTAGCCATTGGGAACCACTAAATTCCCGTGAACTCAGAGATAATTTGTGTGTCAATTTGCTCATTAATAAACCTTAATGAATCCTGCAATGAATGCCCAAGTATTTTGTATTGACCCTTTCCCTCCTTTGACATAGTCATGGGGATAGGGGAGGGATGGTTTCCTGCCACCAACAGATTGGCACACAGCCTTTACCATGAAGTGGGAACTGGTTGCCCCCATTACCACAACAGGACTGGATAAAATTCCAGCTGCTGAGATATACCAACATTCAGAAAGGCCAATTTGGGCTCAGCAGTGCATGGTAGCTGGACCACGAAGGACATAAGGAGACCATTGTAAAACTTCCAGTTCCCATGAAAATTGGGTCGCTCTCCTACTGAGTCAGTTTTCCTGTCTTTTCCCCTCCTCTACAATCCTTTTTCCCATTTCTTTACCATCATTCACTCCCCCCACCCCCAATAAACCATGCTCCCCCCCACCCCAGCCCCATCAACCCCACTGTCAACCACCCGGTTTTATTCCATAGTAGAGTTCCATGGTTGCTGGAAGTTCCTGGTGAGCAGTGAATGCCAGCAGACATTTCAATCGAAGGGGGGGATGCTGTTATCATGGCTAAGCCTAATCCTGTCTTCATCAGTAGGCCACACAGCCACACTAGTGTTCATTTGACAGCAATCAAGGGATTCATTTTTTCCATTCACAAGTCCAGGGACTCAAACAACACCAGACATCTGCCCTGACCTGAGACCATCTAATGAAAGATGTATTCTTGCAACAACAGTGTGTGTGCGTTTATCTTCCCCTTGCAATTTAAATGAATTCGCTACAAGAGCTCTATTTTCAGTAGTATTGCATCATTCTGGATGACACTGGTTTTGTCACCTAGGATTTGTAATATTAGCAGGCCATTTAAACAGCGAATTACTTCTATGTATTATAAAGTTATATTAAAAATTTTACTGCAATTATTCTATCATGATTAGATGTGGGGTGTGATATCTTACATACTCATTAAGATAAGCATGAACTGTTGAAATATCCTCATTGTAAATCATTTTATGAATCGTTTTGTAATTATATAAGAAACACTTGGTGCTTTCTTTTTATTTTGATGTGCTGTTCACATCACGATACAAGCTTTATATAGAGCAAACTTATTCAGCTCTAATTACACTGCCTCTGCATCAGGTATTTCTTAACTGTTTGCTACAGACTGTTAGTCCCTGCGCTAATTTTGGTTCCATGCTTCATTACTTTTGCAGACCATATGCACATCACCCACACCCGCGTGTACAATTTATTACATGTTCTGGATTAATATGCAGAATAGAGTTTGTTATTACAGGATAACTGTGACAAAAATGAAACATGTTCTTTTCAATGATGACTGAGTTTAAAGTTAAGTGCTTTAGCAGTTTAATGAGAATTGCACACCAACCATATAAACTTAAGAAAAGTAAACTTTAAAGGGATGGGATATATAAGGCTGGATTTTGCTTCCCTGATGCTGGGGAAGAGTGTGTTGAATGGGTGGAAGTGGAGGCAAGGGATGGTAAATTTAAACTTTCTAACCTCACTGCCTTTTTGACTACCACAGGAAACAGCCAGACATGACCTGCCGGGTTTGCAAGTTAAGGCTTGTTGTGTCACTTGGTTTTTCATACAAACTTATAATCATAGATTGATAAATGGTAATAAATATTTTGGGTTCTTTTGATTGAACACTCACAGGAGAGTTACAGGATAGCCTTACATCTTACTGGACAATCAACACAACTCCCATGGTGATGTCACATGCCATTTGCCATCACTGATGATGTGATTCCATGAAAACAATATCACCTCAGTGCTGTATTTAGTCTTCTAAATGCCTGCCTTAATGCAGAACTTCCATACATTTCACATCATCAATAAGGCTCAATCAAAACACAAGATGCTTTTCAAATGTTATGCTTACTTTACAATCTTTCAACGCAACAGTAAATGCAACAATTTCAGACCATAATGCTGTTTCCTTTCCAACACTTGTTTAGCTTTTTCTCCTATTAGCAACATACCTGTTCTAAGTACATGTTTGTTTCTTTTCTTGACGCACCACTATTCACCTTGGCCAGTAAGACAAATTCTTCTATCACTTAACCTCCTTTCTTTCACCCTATCTAAACTTTCTGTTCTGACCTAGTCACACCCAGCCCTTGCTCAAATCCTTTTGCATCCCTAACTTTTCTGAGTTCTGATGAAAGGTCTCTGATCTGAAATATTGAGTGGGATTTCTTGTTCCTGCCACAGCACAGTTTGCCATTGGTATTGGTGGGATTTTCTGCTCCATCGCTGTCGATAGTGTTTCCTGTAACCATATACATCCACCCACCACGCCCCTCCCCCCCCACCCACCCACCGCCGCTGGAAAACTCGAAGGGGGGATGGTTCGTGGTCGGCAAGACAGGAAGATCCTGCCAGTGGGGACAGCTGAAAATTTCCGGGCATGAACTGTGTTTCTCTCCACAAAAGCTGTCTGATGTGTTGAGTAATTCGAGCATTTTCTATGTTTATTTCACCAATTTTCAACACCCCCAGTATTCTGGTTTCCAATTACTAGAAAAATATTTTTAAAAGTATCGATCTCCACGGGGATCGTAATACCAGGTAAGATTTTTAATCAGAATAATGTCACTCAGGGCATTTATCTGTATCTACATCTTCTGCACTTTAAGATAGTTTCTGTTCTGGCACCATATTATAGTCTGTGGTTCTGCACGCTATAAAGAACAGTTTGTGGGATCTAGCTGCATTCGATTTTCAGATAACTCATTTCTGGCAGACAGAAGGTATCAGGGTTACAGCAACAAATAGTGGGCACCAGCGATCAAATCATGCACTTCTTTCTGCTTCGCACTCATGTATTCAGTGATGTCAGGTCTTGAGGGGAATAATATATCCTGTATATCATACAAAACAACAAGATATCCCAAGGTGGGGTTCTTTCATAAACAGAATACAAGAAACGCATTATACTGTGCAAAAATGATATGTGACACATGATAGGGCTGGATGTACTTTATTTACAGCCAGAGATATATGTAGAGATTAAACCAGACTGATCACAAGGTGCTGTGCCAACCACAAGCATTCTAAGATCTACGAGTCAGACAGCTGAACGGAAACAGGTGACCACTTTCCTCTCCAGTTCACACATACAATCTATACTTGTCGAATCCCATAAAAGATATGAAAAGTGCTCTTAAAATAATTTCTATGTGCCAGACACAGACATGAATATATTACGTGACACTGAGGGAATGTATTCTATTTGCCGTAAACAATAACCAACTGCCCATGAGCCTCGTATTGAGAGAAAGAATGAATTCAGTTTGAAATTTGAACCAATTCTTTATACTGATGGATTTGGAAGAAATCCACACCAAGCCAGGTTTTTGATAACAGAGACAATACAAGTTTGATAATACACAAAGATTGAGCAAATGCCTGGATCCACTACAGTTTGCCGACCACCACAACAGGTTCACAGTAGACACCATCTCCCAGGACCTACACTCAATCCTGTAACATCTCGACATCAAAGACATCTATGTTAGACTCCTATTTATTGACTACAGCTCAGCCTTCAACACCATTATTCCGACAAAACTCATCTCCAAACTCCATGGCCTGAGCCTCAGCTCGTCCCTCTGAGAGGGATCCAAGACTTCCTAACCCACAAACTATAATCCATAAGGAAAGGCAACAACATCTCCTCTGTGATCATCCTCAACACTAGTGTCCCACAAGGCTGTGTCCTCAGCCCCTTACTATATTCCTTATACACTTATGACCGTTTGGCCAAAATCCCCTCCAACTCGATTTTCAAGTTTGCTGATGACACCAGCATAGTGGGTCGGATCTCAAACAATGATGAGACAGAATATACGAGAGATAAAGAATCTGATGAATTGATATAATGGTAATAATCACTTCCTGAATGTCAACAAAACGAAGGAGATAGTCATCGACTTCAGGAAACATAGTGGAGGACATGCCTCTGTCTACATCAACGGGGACAAAGTGAAAATGGTCAGGAGCTTCATGTTTCTAGGTGTCTAAATCACCAACAACCTGTCCTGGTGCCTCCAAGTTAATGCTATAGTGTAGAAAGCCCACCAACGCTTCTACTTTCTCAGGAAGCTAAGGAAATTTGGCATGTGCTCAATGACTCTCATCAACCTTTACAGATGCACCATAGAAAGCATTATTTCTGGCTGTATCACAGCTTGGTATGACCCTTGCTCTGTTCAAGACCTCAACAAGTTACAAACAGTTGCGAATGAAGCCCAGTCCATCGTGCAAACCATCCTCCCATGTATTGATTCTGTCTATACTTCCAGTCCTTGGAAAAGCAGTCGTCATAATCAAGGATTCCATGCATTCCTTCACCTTCTTTTGTCCAGAAAAAATTACAAAACTCTGAGGACACATACAATCAACTCAAGAACAGCTTCTTCCCTGCTGCTATCAGATTTTTGAATGGTCCTACCTGGTATTAAGTTGATCTTTCTCTGCACCCAACTACGACTGTAACAAGACATTCTGCACTCTCTCCTTTCCTTCTTTATGTATGGTATGCTTTGTCTGTATAGCATGCAAGAAACCAATACTTTTCATTCTTTATTAATACATGTGACAATAATAAATCAAATCAAATCACACCCAAACCATTTTAGAATCATTTGCAGCATATTTGTGAGGGGGAGAGTAAAATAAAAGTACCAGTCATTTGAATCTGGTGCTCTTTGATGCAATTTTTTAGTTCCTGTAAATATGTCCACTCACTGAAGGACTGTTGAATTGGAGGAACGGTGATAGATAATGACCTTTTAGAGCTGTATAGGTATAGTACATTCAAAATTAACCCCAGAGTCAGCTATCTGCCAGTTGATCACATCCAACTGCTGCCCATTTTTCCTTTTTTCCCTCTCTCTCCTCCTGCCTTGAAGACACGGGACGGATATTTCTTGACTATTTTGCTGCAGCAGATCATGGATGGAAAGACACAACAAAAGGAATTCAGTAAAACCTTGTTCTCATTTTTGTGTCTATTTAACAGGCAAATAACAAAGATCAGAAGCATTTACCTGAAGCAGACAAATAATAAGATGTCACTGAAGTGATGCAATATGGTTTCCATGTCATTTTGTGGCTTTATACGACTTGCTGTCACTTCTAATAAGCAGTTAAATAAATAGGCATGCAGAGTTGCTAGGCATTGAGGTTATCAAAGAGATTTGCTTGACATTTTGAAGTATTTAGGCAGTTTTCAAACTTCTAGTTTTGTTTTTTGGCATATACTTAAGTTCTCCTGAGCTATTGTACCGACAGCAATGTTCCTGGTAACAGCGTGTCTCGGCAGTACAATCCACAATGTAAGGCGTTAGAAGAAGCCAATAAACAATTAGAGGATGACAGGTAGGTCAACCTGTTGTGTGTCAACCTGCCAGGGTGCACATATCACACTAGAATGTCCAATGTGAGGCAGCATCTCTGAAGATAGTAGTGATGGTAAACTTGATGGCACACTTGTATGTGAAAACTTGGCTGTTGTGTTGGGTGATTCTCCAGAAGCACGCTGATCATAGCTCCATGTACACTACATGGCAGGGTAATAATCAGCCAGTACAGCCTGCCAAGGTGCCACCAGCTGTGTGAGCAGGCATTATCTTGACTAAATAATATTACACTTTTTATAGCCAATTGGTAGAAAAGAAGACCAGAAGTCAATCTTTTAGATTTATTCACAAAGTGAGACATGACAAATGTATAGCTCCTCACTCTGTGAGCTACCACTATGTCGATAAATGCCTCCTTATACCTTCAGTGCACCAATAACCAATTAGGTGTCCCAGTTGTAAAATGGTCTCTGTTAACTCACTGTAAGAAGAACAAAATCTTTAAAGGAAACTTTAATTCAAATGTGATCTCCAATATCAATGGTGCATCTATTGGTTACTAAATGTCTTAAACAGACAGAAGGCTATCTCATATTCCATCTCCAAGGAAACTGAGCATGGACATAACTAGAACCTGGCAGTCAGAACAAATGACCCCCTTGACTGTCTGGACCTACTTGATTTGATTTATTATTGTCTCATGTATTAGCATACAGTGAAAAGTATTGTTTCTTGTGTGCTATGCAGACAAAGCATACTGTTCATAGAGAAGGAAATGAGAGACTGCAGAATGTAGTGTTACAGTTATAGCTAGGGTGTAGGGAAAGATCAACTTAACACAGCTAACACAGTCTGTGTGGAGTTTGCATATTCTCATCATGTCTGTGCGGGTTTCCTCCCACAGTCCAAAGATGTGCGGGTTAGGTTGATTGGTCATGCTAAAATTATCCCATAGTGTCCTGAGATATATAGGTTAGAAGGATTAGTGGGTAAATATGTGGGAATATGGGGGATAGGGCCTGGGTGGGATTGTGGTCGGTGCAGATCTGATGAGCCAAATGGCCTTTTTCTGCACTGTAGGATTTCTATGATTCCTATAAGGTAGATCTATTTAAAAGGTTGATGGCAGCAGGGAATAAGCTATTCTTGAGTCGGTTAGTATGTAACCTTAGACTTTTGTATCTTTTTTCTCATGGAAGAAGATGGAAGAGAGAATGTCTGGGGTGCATTGGGTCTTTAATTATGCTGGCTGCTTTGTCGAAGCAGCGGGAAGTGTAGACAGAGTCAATGGATGGGAGACTGGTTTGTTTGATGTGTTGGGGTGCATTCACGATCCTTTGTAGTTTCTTGCTGTCTTGGGCAGAGCAGGAGCAATACCAAGTTGTGATACATGATGTGGAGATGCCGGCGTTGGATTGGGCTAATCACAGTAGGACGCAAACCCCAAAAGCTTGTGAGTTTACTATCAAATAAATTGGTTGGACTTAAACCTGTTGTTGTTAGACTTCTTACTAAGTTGTGATACAACCAGAAAGAATGCTTTCTATGAGGCATTTGTAAATGTTGGTGAGATGATAGCTGACATGCCAAATTTCCTTATCTTCTGAGAAATTAGAGGCGTTGATGGGCTTTCTTAACTATAGCGTTAGCATGAAGGAACCAGAACAGGTTGTTGGTGGCTTGGACACCTAAAAGCGTGAAGCTTTCAACCTTTTCTACTTCGTCCCCATCGATGTAGACAGGGACTCGACGATTTTCCTGAAGCCGTTGACAATCCCCTTCATTTCATTGAGGGAGAGACTATTGTCATTCCACCGGTTCACCAGATTCACTATCTCATTCCTGTACTCCGTCTCATTACTGCTTGAGATCTGACCCATGTGTTAGTGTCGTCAGCAAACTTGAAAATTGAATTGAAGGGGAATTTGGCCATAGGGAGCTGGGAACACAGCCTTGTGAGCATTGGTGTTGAGGATGATTGTGGAGGAGGTGTTGTTGCCTATACTCATTGATTGTGGTCTGTGTGTTAGGATGTTCGGGATCCAGTCGCAGAGGGAGGTGCTGAGGCCCAGGCCTCAGAGCATGGAGATGAATTTCGTGGGAATAATGGTGTCGAAGGCTGAGCTGTAGTCAATAAATAGGAGTCTGACATAGGTGTTCTCGTTTTCTTGGTGTTCCAAGGTTGAATGCAGAGCCAGGGAAATGGCTTCTGCTGTGGACCTGTTGCAGCAGTAGGCAAACTGTAGTGGATGCAGGTAATCCGGGAGGCTGGAATTGATTCGTGCCAATGACTAGACTGCTGAAGCATTTCATAATGATGAATGTCAGAGCCACTTGCCGATTGTCATTAAGGCACACTGCTTGGTTTTTCATGGGGACCGGCATGATGCATGTCTTCTTAAAGCATGTAAAGACCTCAGATTGTGGTAAAGAGAGGCTGAAGGTATCTGTGAATACCTCTGCCAGCTGATCCATGCAGAATGAGTGCTCATCCGGGTACCCCATCCAGAGTCAGTCATTTTCCATGGGTTGATCTTCGAGCAAACTGCTCTGACATCTGCATTGGTGACCCCAGATACAGATTCATCCAGAGCTTCCATGTGGAGGACATGCTCTTGCTGACCTCTTTTACAAAGCGGGTATAGAATACATTCAGCTCATCAGGGAGGGCTGTGTTGGAACTGGCGATTGTACAATCCTTCATTTTCTTTTTTGGTTTGTCCTTTTCCCTTTTTTTGAACATTCCTTTCTGGAAAAGCTGGTTTCTGCCAGTAGGCTCATGCTATCTGACCAATTTTGCCACAATTTTTGCATTCACTGTCTTTGCTCAGCACCCAGTCTGTGAATGGCCCATTGTTTTACAGCAATCACAAGTTTGCTGCTGCACAGACTTTCTCTTGGTGACCATTTTGTGCATGCTCATGGCTGCTCAGAAGCTTTCTTAGCAGCAAGGACCATCAAGACAGTTATCTCCAAAGCTGTTCAAAGAATCCCTACAACTGAGAAGAAGGCCATTTGGCCCATCGAGTCTGCATCAACCACAGTCCCCTTCAGGCCCTACCCCTTAATCCCAAATGTTTACCTGCCAGCCTCCCTTAGTGTCACTAAGTATCAATTTAGCATGGTCAATCAACCTAACCCTTTGGAGTCTGGGAGGAAACCGGAGCAGCAGGAGGAAACCCATGCAGAAAAAGGGAGAATGTGCAAACTCCACACCAACTGTGACCCAAGTTGGGAATCAAACCCAGCTCCCTGGCACTGTGAGGCAACAGTGCTAACCATTGTGCCACTGTGCCACTCCTGTTTTCAGGCCCAAGTTCTTTTCTCAAAGCAATCTCTGGAGTATATCCTCATTTCTCAGTCCACAAACCATGAAGTCTTTTCTCATATCATCCAAAGATTCATCAAATTCACAATGCTTTGCAAGGCTCTTTAGATCACAGCAAATTTCTAATCAGTTAGTTCCCGACATGTTTTATTACTGGGTTTCTTGGAATGGACCAGACCCTGAAGTAAATTAAAAGTTTTACTGCCAATTGTACTGAGAAACAGGACTACTATATCCTGAGGAATCTTGTTTGTTAGTGTTATGATTCAGGTCAGAAACTCCAAAGTTTTTAGGGAGTCCACCTGGGTCATAAGATTTTCCTCTTGAATTTGTTGAGGCTAAGCATTGTATGTTTTATTTCGGGTATGATTCAAATGACTCACTGGGGAGTTTTTATTAAACAAAGTTTGTTTAGCAATATAGTTAACATATATAGCAAGAAAGTGAGCAAGAACTCTTGTTTGTAATTGACAAGAAACAAAACAACTACTATAATGCATAATCCTTAAATATACCTAATGTGTTCCAATCAAACCAATCCTATAGACAAAAGACACAGGTTTAACACAGCAAAGACTAATGCTTATGCAATACTGTACTTGGGTCTTTGGATGAAGTTTGCAGTTTCTGGATAGACTCAAGACAGTTTGAAGTCAGAACAGCTTTCTAAAACATCAGGAACTTTAGGTAAGCCACCAACAGCTATTTTCTCTTTCAGAAAGGCAAGACCTTACTCTGAAATGACCAGCAGAATTTCCAAAATGAGGGAGAAAGACTTCCTTTCAATTTAATGCCCATTCTAAAATTAAAACTCAAACTTACAATTCCATTTGACAATGAAAAACAAATTCCTATCTCTTTACCTGCCAACCAGTGTTTTTTTTTCCCTAACGATGCAAAGTCATAAAAATCCCAGTAAAAATAAACAAACCCCTATTTAAGCAGCAATAGAAAGGCAGCCTGACAATAATGAGAAAAATAAACTGAGGCTGTGAGCTGAGAAATACTGAGATTGTGAGAGCTGCAGAGATCATGATTTTTAAAAAACGTTTCTAACGTCATACTAGAATACTGAAATCTGACTATATAGAACTTTCAATTCTCAGATTCCCTTAATCTCAATGCTGTAGCTTATTTTGCAATGTCTTTTCTTAGATCATACAACTGCGCCTGTGGCAAGTTCAGTAACATGAATTCCTCGAGGTGCTGGTTTTAATTTTTGATATGGATTTTTCTCTTTCCTGTCCAGCAACTATATTGGTCTGATGTCAGGTGCACTCAAATGACCTGCTGTTGATTCTGCCCCAGTGTCAAAAGTATTGAAATCTCCCTACAGGAAGTACAACTCCGATTTTCCTTACATTCTTTTTCTCAGAAGAATTTCATGTTCTCCTCATCACTAGTATTCTGTTGTATAAAAGAATGTGAAATGATAGTATGTGGATTTGGGTGAAAATAATAATGCAGGTTTATTAATTAGTCTCTACAGAGACTTGATTTTGACTAGGCAAAAATGTGCAAGGAGCCAATGCTGTCACAAGCTACATACGTGATTAGACTCTTAAAGTGACAGTGTAAAATAGCTCCAAATGTATCACAAGCTGGTTTATGCCCAGCACTTGACCAGTGTAGGAAAGCAACTGGACCAGTCCAGTCCTGGACCATCACAAAGTGGTGACTTAGTCTTCCAGCTCCTGTTGGTTCACATGTTAGGCTCTGCAGGATTAAGGTAGAGTCCCATCTGGAGAAGGTGGGTGGTGCTCCAGACAAAAGAGCTCCTCTGGCAGGAATTCTGGCTGCCACTAACTGACCAGTATTCCAGAATATTTGATCTTGGTAAAAGGTGCCATGGATTTGACCTTCTAACACTCGTATTGTCTGAGTGTCTCTCGATATGTGCATAAGTCACAATCTATTGAGTTCCTGAACCTATAGAACGAGAACAATTGTAAGAACTATGTTTGAGAATCCAGCGTAGGAGAGGCAGAGTCATTCTATCTGCAGGCAACATGAATCATAGGATTTGTATCCTAAGGAATGTTTCCAGGATGGCGTGATGCTGATTTTAGGGAGTGAAGCCATGGAGTAACACAGAAGGCTGCAATCCTTGCAGCTACATCACACAACATTGAATGGGCCTAAAACAGTTATTATTAGTGTTATTATAACAGTCTATTAGTGAGATCTCCGGCTCCGAATGGTCAGGTGCAATAAGCTTGACAATCGCTTAGAGAGGAGCATAAGGCAGGAATTTAATAATCTCATTGCTACAATGCTGTCACATGGACATGTAGCTGCAGTCGAACAGAATATAGATGATAGTATTATCTCTTAGAATGGCAGCACATTCAGATCCTCCTAGCAACTTGAATCTGATAACCCCTTAAATGCGCTTAACACGATCTATTCCAATAGGTTATTTGGGGAATATGGCAGTTATCATCTTTACATGTTCCTGACTTAACGTTGCATTTCAATTAAAATTCAGAGCATATAAAGCCATAGATTCCTTCCACAGCTTCTTCAGCCTGCTGTTCCATCAGTTGCCCCACTTGCCACAACCAGGTTTCTTCCTTCTCTGGTGCTTGTTTCTGCAGAATGAAACTGTCAAACATGAGGCCCATTAGTACAAGCCTTGACACCTTAGCTGATATCTAAGGACTAAAAACATTTATTCAGTGTGTCACTGATAGCTCTGTGGTGACGGTGATAGAAGCAGACACCTCATATTTGTTTGTCACCTTGTGTCCTTGGATGCTGCGCAGATGCCATGAGCCATTAGTTCAGAGGTTGGCCTTGATCACTGAAGAGCTACCCTTTCACTTTATGGATCAAATATTACTCAAATGTCAGATTGCCTTAATATAACAGTGTTGCAACAGTGAGCATTGACTTATATAATCATGTAATAAAGATTGCAAATTGGCAAATGGTTGCAAATCATCCAGTAGAATTGATGTGGAAGATGTTACAGTGCACTGTAGATTGTAGGGCTACATCAGTGAAATCTATATTCTCCAGACATTCAGCTCTAATCAATGTGAAAATGCAGCTCCTCATGCTGTGCTATTCACCAATAGTCCACAGAGATGGATTTTGAAATTGCTCAAGCAAATAAAACATTTGCTTTTCCTTTATGATATAAAGGACTGAGTAATTTGCCTAATCTAGCCAGTGTATGTTGGAATGATCTTGAAACATAGCATTTAAATTCAGTAATAACCTGATTGTCACTGCCAGTGACATGTGAATGGATGAATCGAGTTGCAGTGTAACTTTTAAATGTGTAACATAATATCATCCCTATAAATATGATCCCTGCAAAGATCAATAATCTGAAACAAAAGCAATCTCCAAAGGAATGCCCTGATGAGTCACATCCACATGATACACTGCAGGAACTCACCAAAGTTCCTTCGGCAACACCTTCCAAATCCATGACCACGACTGTCTAGAAGGACAAGAACTGCAGATGCATAGGAACACCACCATCCTGACTTGGAAATCTATTGTCATTTCTTCATTGACGCTGAGTCAATATCCTGGAACTCCCTTCCTAATAGCACTCTGGGTTTACCTGCACTACAGAACCTGCAAGCACTACAAGAAGAGAGTTCACCATTAACTTCTCACGGGCACTTAGGGTGTGGCCTTCAGCCTCTGATCCTGCTCTGTGATCCCTTGTTTGGTAGAGTGTCCTGTTGGAGCCACTGCATATTGCTGCTCAAGTCTGTGCCTCACCAACCCCAGTGCTTTGATAAATAAGAGAGCCAGTTCCCTCTGGCTCCATTCCAATATCACTCAAAATCCTGAGAGAGATAGAGAGTTAGGTTAGTGTTGCAGCTGCTGAGATCTGAAGCTTAATGCCACTCCTTGATTTTGAAACTGTGGGGAGCTGACGTTGCTATAGTTATGTATTAATGGCCAACTAGTATCACAAGCATGAGTCTCAGGAATGCAATGGGACACAATTGCTTTCTCCTTCAGGGAGACGCAGAGTGATAAGCTTCCTGCTCAGTTAGGCTGAATAATTGAGAGAGTTCATTGCTGTCATTCCTCTGCACTTATGCCAGAGTTGCTTTCTCTTTCGAGTCTCATCCACCCAGCCCACCTGTTCCTGCTCCACGGCTCTCATCATCCCTTGTCCCCCATAGATGCCCTGCACCAGACATGTCAGAGACTGACGTTACTGATGACTCCCATGCCACACTCTACAAACTCAAATCGCACTGAAAATAGACTTGCACAACACCGATATCAGATTCCAAGATCACCAACAATCAACCAATTGTGGCACCATGTGGTGTCTCAAAATTGTTTAAATTCTATGGGGGCGATTCTCCACCAGAGCGGCCTCAGAGCCTCAAGCAAACGTCATGTAGCAGGCTCCCCGTGGGCACAAGTCTCCGCATGTTTCTGGCCACTGCATTTCCGGCGCATTCAGCTCCACACTAGAAATAAGTCAGAGTCATACAATGTGTTCAAATAGGATTTCAATATTATTAGCGGGCCCAGGACTGAGACCAGCAGTGTGAGGTTACAGAGTATGTGAGACCTCCGCTATGATAGGTCAGTGCATGTGCAGTGGCCCACTCAGTGCTATGCTGTCGGCCTCTCAGGAGGGAATAGGTCCCGTCCTCTGATTTTAATGAGAGTTATTCTCATGCATTCTGCAGTGCATAGAATGTGAGATTCATTTTGAAAATCCCGCTGAAAAACCAACGGGATTTACTCCTGTTTAACAAATTTGACATTTAGAATTTTTTGAGGAGAATCCCACCATACATCCAGTACATAGGCTGTCTCGCGTTTCCCACTCACAAATTTGACTCTCAAGTCACTTACTGGCACAAATCAATTCCAGCCTCCCAGATTACCCACATCCATTACAGTTCACCCACGACTGCAATAACTCCACAGCAAATTCCATCTCCCTGGCCTTACACTTAACCCTGGAACACGTAGACAATAAAGACATCTATATCAGATTCCTATTTATTGATTACAAGTCAGCCTTTAACACCATTATTGCTACAGAACTTGTTTCCAACCTCCATGGCCTGGAGCTTGGTTGCTCCCTCTGCGACTAAACTCCAGACTTCCTAACCCATAGACCACAATCAGTAAGGATGGGCAACAACACTTCCTCCATGACTATCCTTAACACTGGTATCCCACAAGGCTGTGCCCTCAGCCCCTTACTATGTTCCTTCTATACCTATGACTACATGGCCAAATTCCTGTCCAATTTTCAAGTTTGCTGATGACACCATCCTAGTGAGTTGGATCTCAAACAATAATGTGATGGAGTACAGGAAATCTGGTGAATTGATTATTAATCTCTCCTTCAATGTCAACAAAACAAAAGAGATAGTTATCAACTTCAAGAAGCATAAAGGAGAACATACCCCTAGATCAATGGGGACAAAGTGGAAGTGGTCAAGAGCTTCATGTTCCTTGCTGTCCAGATCACCAACAACCTGTCCTGGTCCTTGCATGCTGAAATTATTGTTAGTAAAGCCCACCAACTCCTCTACTTTTTCAGAAAGCTAAGGAAATTTGGCATGTCTGCTACAACTCACATCAGCTTTTACAGATGCACCTTAGATTTCTTGTTGTATCATAGTTTGGTATGGCTCCTGCTTGGTCCAAGACCACAAAAAACTACAAAGGGTCCTTGAATGAAGTCCAGTCCATTACTGAAACCAGTTTCCCATCCATTGACACGTATGCACTTCCTGCTGCCTTGGAAAAACAACCAGCATAATCAAGGACCCTATACATCCCAGACACACTCTCTTCCACCTTACTTTGTCAGAGAAAAGATAGAAAAGTCTGAGGACACATACTAACCGATTCAAGAACAGCTTCTTCCCGACTGTTGTCAGACTTTTGAATGGACCTATCTCACAATAAGTTAATCTCTCTCTACACCCTAGCTATGACTGTAACACTACTTCTTTCCTTCTCCATGTATGGTATACTTTGTTTATATAGCACAAGAAACGATGCTTTTTACTGCATGCTAATGCATGTGGCAATAATAAATCAAATCAAAACAGCTTTATTTCATCTGAGGTCTTAGCATTGAAGAGTTGCACTTTTCCAAACCCTCTTAGGTGACAATAATCTTCATAGCATTTCCTTTCAACTGACTAACCAATAACACCACGCTTCAAAATCTGATCATCTCTGGTGCAAATCTTCAGTTCTTTACTATGCTTGCACTAATCACACCACTTTGGGTTTTGGCCCCTTTCATTCAAACATTTCTTCATCACGAGCGTCACAAGTTTTGTTACTGTCAAACAGATATTACAATCTCCACAGAGACCACTAATGTTTAAAAAGATATTTAAATGTCCTGTGATTGACTGAAGGATCACACCATGAGATTTCAAGTTTTAGACTTCTACTGTAACAAACAAACAAAAAGCATCACTAACTAAACATTATTTGATAGACAACTTATGTTTAAAGCTATATCAAAGTTCCCTATTTGACTTTTAATGTGGCTGAAATTCCCATGTTATAGATATACCTTATGTTGTCAATTAAGTATACAGTTTATTCCTCAGAAGAAGTCCAAAGCTATTCTCTGTCCTTGATGGCCGGCTTTAAAACAAGCAATGAGAAACAGCTATTTTCAGGTAAATCAGTATGAACGCAAAGAACAAAGAATAGTACAGCACAGAAACAGGGCCTTTGGCCCATCAAGTCTGTGTTGACACAGATGCCTCTTTAATTTTTTTTGCCTCTATGTGGTCCAAATCCCTCTATACTCTGCCTATTCACGTATCTATCCAGATGCCTCTTAAATGTTGCTTCCACCAGTTCCCCCGGCAGCATGTTCCAGGCAATAGCCCTGGCTACTTTACGTTCCCATAATCCAAGATCATTCATTCCAAAGTTAGTGTCATGTCAGTATTCCTAAATCTATAGTTATGTGTTTATTACTCTAATTTACCCCCCTACATTAAATGTGGTTGCCAAAGTTCAAGAAGTGTGAGTTTACCTTTTTAATATTTTGATTTTTTTATCTGGTGAGTTTTATTCGATAAAAATTTGTTTAACATCAAGTGTAGTTTCTGATCCTGTATTTGATCAAAGCCAATGAAGTTACACTGAGGCTTCACCTGAAGTAATTTTTTAAAGCCATCTCACCTTTTAGCTAAGCTGAAGCTCAGATGGAGGCTGGAGGGTGTGTGTAGTACTTCATTCTGTCAGCTTGGATCTTGTTTGATCCAGCCTAAAATGGGATGCCTGTCCTGTCCTGTCAGCTTGGATCTGTAATGTCTCTCTTGTGAAGACCCTGATTGGGCCAAATTGAACTTTTGATTGGGAATAGATTTTTAAAAAATCCCTTTTTGTTTTAAATCCCAAGTAAGCCTGTCGAGCTTGTTTCTTTGCGTTAGTACATAAATAGTTAAAGACAGGTATTGAGTAAAATTCCAAACCTGAGTGGGTTATCATCACCATCCTGAAATCCAGAAAAAGCACGAGGAAATGGAAGCACGTCAGGAAACTGGCATGATAGTGCTCTGTGCTATTTTCCCTGACCCTCTTTATCTCCAAACATACCTCTGTGACTATAGGAAGATTCCCCCCCGGTGTCACTTACTGCCTTTCCTGATGGTTAGATTTTGTCCAATGATCAATGATACGTGACTATCATATGGTCACAAGATCTGGCGTGGAGTTCCAGAAGCCAGAAAATAGAGCTTTTGCAAAATGAAACATGATGCCATTAATGGAATAAAAAATCTCACACTACATACACACACAAGAGCTGGGGTTGTCTGGCCATTCAAGCCCCATTGTTGTTGTCAGCTAGGACAGAGAATTTGGCACTCAAGCCAAATTTCCATTCACTGCAGTGGGACTAGAGAATTCCGCTGCCGTAAACAACTGGAAAAATCTGGCCAAGATCACTTGGACGCACAAAAAAAACACGTAGGTCAACCAATCAAATGCAGCTAAAAAGATCGGCCTCTAAATGTACTGAGAGGATGCATGGTGTCACGGTGATAGGTATGATAGCTACTCAAAAACCTAGATTAGACACCTTAATAGACATAAGTATTGGAACAAAAATCAAATTAAGATTAAATCTATCCAACAGATCACCGAAGCTCAGCAGCTCTACATAGGCACAGCTACATAGCTTCTGAATGAATAAAGCTGACTTGGCATGTAACATTTGCATGTTACCTTGAAACAGACAGGACTGGGATATTGGACAGAATGGAAACAAATGAAAATCAATAATGAAGCTTAATTAAAAGCTGGTATAAAAGGCAGGCACATCTATTCAAATCAATTATCAATTTAAATGAAATATTGAAGAACATCAGGACAGCTGGAAGCAACATCCAACATCCTTAATTCATCACATTCAAGACTGAGGCTGAATATTCAAATTGGAAAGACATACATTTTTCACATTTTCAATCTTGCTGGATATACCACATACCTGTACGACAAAAAGAACATCCAATGCAACATGCTGCTTTATACTGTGTGAACAGTTAGTGTGAGTCTTCATGCTGACAAGGGGATGAATAAGCCTTGAAAGATCAATGGCCTCATCAGCAGAAGCGTGTAAATTTATTCAATCTTTTAATGTTCAGTTGACTGGCTTGCAATAAAGCCGCTTATTGGTTTGTAACTGAATGAAAATGAGACATCGTATATCTATTGAAGGTCAAAAGTTCCTGTTAAAATTCAATTACCTTCCTTAACTTTCATATAGAATTTCTTAAGAAACTCCCATTTTATAACATGAAATGTCCTGACTTGCAAATGCTGGAATTGATGTGGTTTCTCTTGTTTGCTAACATCTTCAATGCTAGAAAAAAAATCACCAGATCTCACACTACATCTTTGTTGCATTTCTAAGGATGGAAAATACGACACTGCCAGATTGTTATGTTCAGACTTAACCAGTGTTCAGATTTATTAGTTCTTCTTTGGTGGCTTTTCATGTCATGAGATGATAGTTTCTGCCTTGGTGGTCTGTATTAGGACTGGTGTGCTCAAGAGTCCTATTGTGACGACGCTGAACTGAGACGGTTGTCTGTTTAACTTCCAAAGTTATGAAGTAAGAAATTTTGTAGTGCAGGATCTCTAAAAATAACTATATCATTTGTAAATGTGAATTATGTTCATTATTTGAACCCTCACACATCAAACTATGCTTTTTAAGTGAAAAATATTAGTGCTGGTAGTCATGTTACTTCGAACCATGTGGCATTTTTGCACCGACTCACTCACTCCCAACTCTCACACTTCCTCCCTCCCCATCCCCATCCCCTTAAACTCACTGTCCCCCACCCCATCACACTCACTCTTCCCCTCCACCCATCACACTCACTCTTCCCCCCATCACCTCACCCCTTCACACTTACCATCATCCCCCATCCTGTCAAACTATCTCTGTCACACACACAGTGGCCAGTTATCAATTACACAGAGTCTGATGCACCCTTTACCAGACTCTATGTCCAGGTCTTTATGCACTATCTGCCTCACGCAGACCCTCACTGCTTCAGCTGCCTTGCCTGAGCTGTTGCTGCACCGTCAGACTTGCCCGGGGCCTCATTACTCTGGCTGTCTCACCCAGACCCTTGCTGCTGCATTGTCAACCTCACCCAGATCCTCACTGCTTCAGCTGCCTCGCCTGAGTCCTTGCTATACTGTCAGACTCACTTGGCTGTCTTGCTCAGACCTTCAGTGCACCAACTGCCTTGTTCGGGATTTGGAATTTAACTCTAAAACTTACCTTTCCGCTCATTGCTCCTCATCCAGTCACAGGCTGGTTTCTCTCTGCATTTGCTGTTGATAGGTTCGCTCATGCAAGGAGGAGCCAGTCTGTGATTGGATGTGCAGCTTTACAGCATTTTTCAAATATAATTTACTTGAATGTCCTACAGGTTTGCCGAGTTTTCTGGTGCTCTCTGGCAGCACTACACCACAGAATGTCTGTCATCTTTGTATCTCCCTTGCAGATGATCACAGTTTTCCCCTATTCCCTTTACCTTTATTTCAGGTGTGAACACTTTGCACCTTATTCTTTGTAACTCTTGACTAAGGTCCCTCTGCCTCACAGTAACCAAGCAACCTGGCCTGCTGTAAGACAAAACTCTGAATAGATTGCATAACTCTCTTGATTAATCCAGTTTGCCTTAAATTAAAGAGATGATTTAAAACACAACAATCTGATAAAATTTGCATTTGCAAATTTCTGCACAAGCAAAGAGAGATAAAATAGAAAGCAAATCATCTGATGTTGGCAGAAACTTGGAAAAATCGATTATTTTAAATAGAGAGTGACACTTGCATGCTAGCAGATGACTCAATTTCTTGTATCAGCCTTCTGGGACCCTTCAGCATTGCTGAATAAACAGAATATAATCAACAATCACTTTGTGAATAGGAGCCTGACTGCATTTCTTATCATGTCATTGTTTTGATCGTCGGAGGGGCAGGGAGCAATCAATTAACCTATAGGTTCTCACAGAGTATTTGTCCGTCTGTACATGGATCACTTGCCAATGATCTTAACATTGATGCTGCTAGTTTACTTAATGCGTCCCAGTCAGTCTTCAGCACAAATGACTTCTTTTTTAAATTTGTTGCTTTATATAGCTCTCTTTTGGCAGCTATAAATCAAAACTGAAACCAGGGAGGAAAGTTGATTGGAACAAAACCTATAACATTGGACCAATACCACCTGATGAAAATAAATTACTGCAGATGCTGAAAGTCTGAAATGAAAGCCGAAAATGCTGGAAAATCTTAGCAGATCTGACAGCATCTGTGGAGAGAGAACAGAGCCAACATTTTGATTCTGGATGTCTCTTTGTCAGAACTCAGTGACAAAGGGTTATCCAGACTCAAAATTTTGACTCTATTCTCTCTCCATTAATACTGCCTGGTTAGCTGAAAATGGGAATGATTATTTGCATCAAGTGATATTCCATTGGCAATAGAGTTGAAAACATGACCAGCAATGGAGAATTGCTCCTTCATCAGGAGAGTGGAGGTTAATTTGCTGGGATTTTGGATTCATGACACACTACTTGTAAACCCCACCATACTGCCTGGATTTGCAAAATCCTACTAACTGTCCTGGCTTGAAACAATTCACATCTTTCTAACCTGTGATTATCCCTCTCTCCATGCACACTGTTCATGCCTGTAAATACTTGATTACCTGTAAAGAATCACAGTCCAAACATTCTTCATATTCTAATCTGTAATTATATTGCAATTGTGTCTTTGTTTATATACTCTGTACCTGTGAACTAACCTCCACTCACCTGATGAAGGAGCAACATTCCAAAAGCTTATGATTCAAAATAAACCCATTGGACTTTAACCTGGTGTGATGAGGCTTCTTACTGTGCCCACCTGACTCCAACACCAGCATCTCCATATCATTGAATACAGAAGGTATGTCAGAATGCAAAATAAGAAGAGGTTGTTAAGGTTTGGTGAAATTAGAAACCTAGGATGGAGAGATTAAAAACCAAGGATAAGAATTTTGATAAATGCTGAGCTATGGAAAGTCTGTGTAGTTGGATGAAGGCTGAGAGTTGGGTGCATGAGATTTGAAGGGAGTCAAGCTCTGAAATTATGAAGACTTTGGCAACAGTTTCAGCAGCAGGAGAAATATGGTAGAGGCTGACTCATATTTGTGAATTAAATATATTATGTATGCATGTGAGTTCACACACAGATTTGTACATTTTCAATCACAGATCTGTGCCTTGTGCTATTTGAAAAGTCCTCCGCAAACAACAATTGCATTTCTCTCCCTGTCTTCAAAACGCTCCTGTTTTTTTTCTATATAAAATATTTCCTTGACATGGGCATGATAATACTGTGTTCAGCACTGCTGCCTCACACTGCCAGGTTCTGAGGTTTGATTCCAGCTTTGGGTCACTCTCTGTATGGAGCCTGCATGTTTTCTCTGTGTCTGGGTTTCCTCCTCATGTTGTGGTTTCTTCCCACACTTCAAACGTGTGCAAGTTAGGTTGATTGGTCATACTAAATTTGTTGTTAGGAAGGGTCATAAACCATGGAATCTTTAGATGTTATTCTCTTAAATAACTGGGACATCTAATTTTATCGTTTTTAAAACAAGAAGTTACCAGTACCTAAATGGAATGTAAAAAAATTGTAGGTCTCATCCTGGCTAATAACAAAATCTGGAAGAATTCTACTCTATGATTATAACAAAATAAGGGCTTATCTGGGATCTTGTACTCACAGGTGAGTTTGGGTGCTGGTGTGTGCTAATTTTTAGGTTAACAGTGTCTCATGGTAAATTTTACTATACTTATTGAGTTATAAGGAGAGGCTGAATAGGCTGGGACTTTTTTTTCTGTAGCGTAGGAGGCTGAGGAGTGATCTTATAGTGGTCTATAAAATAATAAGGGACATAGACAAGGTAGACAGTCAATATCTTTTCCCAAAGGTAGGGGAGTCTAAAACTAGAGAGCATAGGTTTAAGGTGAGAGGAGAGAGATACAAAATTGTCCAGAGGGGCAATTTTTTCACACAGAGGATGGTGAGTGTCTGGAACAACATGCCAGAGGTAGTAGTAGAAGTGGGTACAATTTTATATTTTAAAAAGCATTTAATAGTTACATGGGTACAATGGGTATAGAAGAATTTGGGCCAAATGTGGGCAACTGGGATTAGCTTAAGGGTTTTGAAAAAAAAGGGGAGCATGGACAAGTTGGGCCAAAGGGCCTGTTTCCATGCTGTAAACCTCTATGATTCTATGACTATGTCTCTATGACTCTATTGAAAAGCACTTATGATTTTGGCAGTTAATGTGTCTTTATTGGGTAGTGAGGATTTACTCCTGACTGAATTTGCACCAATTAACCACAGCTGGGTTACTAGCGTAAGCATTAAATTTGAATTTACTGTAAAATCAGGGACTAAGAAAACACATATAACTAAGGGAAAAACAACTAAGGCAACATCTGGGATAGGAAGTAGAAAAGCCTGACCCAGATAAAACCTATCTTGAATTTGCTGGAATTCAATTACAGATTAAGCTATTTGAACACAAACAATAGAAAAAGGAAAACAAGCTTAATTCAAAAAAGTAGAGAAAAGCAAAAGTTTGAAGAGGAAAAAGAAAGAATCATAGAATCATAGGATCCCTACAAAGCAGAAAAAGTCCACTGAGCCTGCACAGACATTAATCCTACCCAGGCCCTATCCCTGTAACCCCATGTATTTACCTTGCTAGTCCCCCAACACTAAGGATTAATTTAATATGTCCAATCCACCTAACCTGCACATCTTTGGAAATGAAAAGGTATGATCTTGAACTCCAGATAGAAAAGTTATCAAGTGAAGAAAGGCAAAAGGAAAGAGATAGAGAGCTTCAAAGAAAAAATTAAATAAATAGTATGAGTTGGAAAAAAGAAAAAAGTTAGGTTATATAGTTTAAGAGAAACTGTTCCAGTCAATAAATTTGATAATATGGAGAATAAAAGTGATGAGAAAAAAAACAGTCTGCTTTTATTATCATAAGGTGGGACATTTAAAAGCAAATTACTGGAAGCTCAACATTAAATCAGTGGCAGTAAAAGGATGCCTGGGGAGTCTTTGGAAAGGTCTACATCAATAAAGAAATAGGATATTAAAACAGTAGCAATAGTGCAATTGAAACGTGTTCCCTCAGAACTGGCTATATGACTCAGAATAGTTAAGGGGAATTCTTCTGTAGGCACTGATGATGTTAGCTAACTTTATCAATATCTAGAAAAGAATATTACACAGTTTTTGTCTTTTCCTTTACTCCTCCAACAATACAAGCAAAGAAATTAATGTTTTGTGTCCCACTGGGGTAGTCATTGATGGTGACTAATAATGCAATTTATTTTCCAAGCGGCTTGATGAAGAAAAAAGTATGAATAAGGATACTCATGGGACTTAAGAACCTGCTCCTTGTATGAAGTTAATTTATGAAGTGACTGAGTAAACTGAATTGTTACTATGGGAGTTGATCCTGATTGACTTACAGATTTTATACTGGGCATGGATTTAGCTGGTTTAAAATTATGACCATTTCCCAGATTTTGAGAGCTGGCTGAGGTGAGAGAAATGGAGAATTTGGAGGAGAAACATTTTGGATTGTTCCCAGATTGTGTGACTAGAGCCAATCTCACCAGGCCACACAGGATGGACTGTAGTAAGGACAAGCCCAGCACCAAGAAAAAATAATATTAATGCAGATCACATGCAGGGAACTAGGATCTGCTAAGGAAAACTGCTCAACGTGGAGAAAAAACTTACACACACAACAGATGAGTTAGATAATGAAAAACCAGAATTGATTAGAACACTTGAGCATCAATCTCAGGAAGTAGAATACTTGAATAACAATTCAAAATGTCTTAATGGTAAATGTGTAGAAGTAAATTTGACAAAGAAAAGTCTTCAATTAAAACTAGATGAACTTTAAGGATCAGTAGTTTCTATTAGATATCATGATAAAAAGCTTTGAACTTGTAAAGAAGCTACTGATGAATCGGCACAGGTAGATGAATTTAGAATTTGAAAAAAACACTGGAACTTCATTGTGGAAAGAGTAATGAAATACTTGAACTCCAATTCAACCTGGAGAACAAAAAGCAAGAGACGTGTGGCATGGAAAAGTAGATTCAAATTTTAAAAGCAGCTAAGGAAAAAATTTGAGAAACAAATTGAGGATCTGGCAAGTAAATTGAAACAGTCGCCATAATCAGTAACCATGGAAGAAAGATTCTGAAATGAAATTGTGTCAAACTTATGTCAAAAGCGTTCTGCAGATGAAAGAAAAGCAACAGAATTCAGCAGACTTGGCTGCATGAAAAGATCAACAAACTTGGGAAAGAATTGGGATAGAAGAAAATAAACACATAACAGCATAAAATTGTGAGAGAAGGGGAAATGAAGGTTGCACTTCTGATACGTCAGTGGAAAGAATAAGAGTGTGCAGCCTTATTCATCTGGTGTTGATCAAAAGAAGGAAATCTGTTCTGATGGAAGTGATGGAGGAAGATATTTTGAAGTTAATGTTATCAGTCAGAAATACACACTTTCCGTTGCTAATGTAAAGAACCCGCTGAAGGCATGTTTCCATCAACAGAGGAGAGTAAGAAAACCTTTTTGTCCTTTTGCATTTAAATTAGAAAACTGATGTGAAAGTCAAATGTATCATATAGAGTGACCACTGTGCATCCATACATGGAGAAAGGGAGGCAGTCAGAGTATTGGTTTGCAATTCCACCAGAAAGAATGAAAAGCTATTCCCCAAATTAAAATATAAGCTGGTCAAGATGTTTCTAAGAAAAACTTCAATATGTCTTCACTGCATTTGGTCAATCATGAAAAGATAATGGGGAAAAAAACTAAACAATTGCTGATGCTTTGTCTAGAATTTAAAGAAAGGGCACAGGAGAAAAGGAAGGCTATGACTTATGATCATTCTATATTTAAATCCTTCTAATCTTATTTGTAACAGACACTTGCTGTTGGTTTGGTAAAGCCTCTATAACTTTGTAAATATGGGGCTTTAATTGTAAAAATATGGAAAGTTACCTTTACAATGTGTAGTAAGCTACTTGTTAAATGTTTATGATGATAAGAACTTTTATAGAATTGGTACTGTAAAGAAAAACCATAAAGCTATAGGAAATGAACCTTCACTATGCATCAAGGGATTCTATTTTCTTGAACTTGTTTTCAGAGCAGAGGAAGGGGAGGGTGCTGAAAACTAAAACTCCCAGCATGTCCTGGATTTCAGTATCAATAATGTGGAGATGCCGGTGTTGGACTGGGGTAAGCACGGGAAGGAGCTCACAACACCAGGTTAAAATCCAACAGGCTTATTTGGTAGCACAAGACACAAGCTTTTGGAGTGCTCCACCTTTTTCAGGTGATGAAGGGGAAGTGCTTCAAAAGCTTATGGCTCGTGCTACCAAATAAACGTGTTGGACTTCAACCTGGTAGTGTGAGACTTGTTATTGTTCCAGTATCAGCACAGGGAGCAGTCAGGAGAAAGACAACATTTTCTCAATTCTACTTTCAGCTACTCTGAGTTTGGTTGAATCATTTGTTTTACTGAAGGTTTCAAGTAGAAAGCCTTGCTTACATCATGTTTTGTTTTAATGGCAGACCAAGAGTACTGGCTTCCAAATACCTCAGAAGGGCTTGGCCACCCTGTGTCAGGTGGCACCTCGAAACAATTACCATGGAACTGGGATTTAGGTGCCAAAACAAGCCCACGCAATCAGGCTAATGAAAAACTGAAGAGGCAGAAGCTAAAGTCCTGTCACTAGCTCTATTCAGCTGTGGCTCAGAGAAACCCATGGGAAGCTAGGGTGCAGAGAAGCCCAAGAGCAGGTGATAGGCCCCTGCTGCTTGAGATTTGGAGCTGCTTAACCTTAGATTGGTATCATACAGATACCTTCATACCAATCCCAGGTTAAACTTATATGTGCCAGATACTCATACTATAATAAACTTGAAAGAGAGGAGCTGAAATCGTTTGTGGGCAAGACAAAATTTAAGAATTTATGTGACTCACAGTAATCACTGATGATTGAGTGGGTTGCTGAGGGATTTTTGGAGTTTGTCTTGGATATATTATCCATTTATTATGTAGCTTTGCTGTGTTCATCCACAGGCTGTCTGTTAATTCTTATTTATGTCAAGTTAGTTCTGGTATTTAGGGTATAAAATAATATTGAATTTTTACTTGATTAACTTTTGTAAAGTAAATTTTTATCTGTTTATTAAAAACTGTAGATACTTGTGACTTTATTTTCTTAGTAACTATCTTGGATTTCTAAGGTTGACTACCTTAAAAAAAACTTATTCCTAATTGGATCACAAAATAATTGTGGGTCTCAACCAGATTGCAAATAGGTTTGCAAGACCATAAAAACCACAGAGTTTTGTCTTCTATCATGACACTATCCACAATATCTACAATTTGATGATAAAAGCAGCAAAACAAGGACACACTGATCACTTTAATAGCTGACCTAACATCCCCATTCCCAGATAGGTTTGATAGGATTGAAAGTTTCAAGGATGATGCACTGTTACATCTGTATACGTATGCTGTTCTATCCATTGATCCACCATGTAAGTGTAATAGCTGCATACAGAATAAGAGGAAAAGAGATGGCATGGTCAGAAAAGTCCGACAGAATGGAGATTGGTGTAGTTCTATCATGAGTTCATTAAGAATGGTGGTTCTTTACATATTGGTTTGGAGCCAAGGCATCAAATGCAGATCAAAAATGATGCCCACCCCCGTAAAATTCCTACATTAAGGAGCCAAATTTGTGAAAGTCATGTTCTTATCTAAAGAAGAATGGCTATGGTTAATGAATCTGAAGAAGACATTTTAAGAACTAGTAATGTTCGACACTTCTTTTCGGAGACGTTGATTTCAAAAGTTATAGTTTGAGCTTTCCATAAGCTATGAATATTTCCCAACAACATATGGACACGATCACATGCAATATCTCAGAATGCATCTGCATATCTGACAACATTACCATTGTTAGCACATCTAAACAGGAGTACAATCATAATTTGCACCATCTGATGGAAGCTGCATACAGGGAAGATCTTATGTGTGATAGTCAGAAATGCAACATCAATGGTACACAGATCAACTTTTTCAGATCCATTCATTCTATCTCAGGTCTCCATCCTGACCTTGGGAAGCTAGCAGATGTCAATGCAATGTCTACTCTGCAAGAGAAAAAAGATCTGCAACATTGCCTCAGTATGTTTAATTTCCTGTCACCTTATATCTGTGACTTAGCCAAGAAAACCTCACCTTTTTGTTGAATTCTGAAGAAACCATGGGTGGCATGATGGCATAGTGGTTAGCACTGCTGCCTCACATTTTGAGAGAACTGGGTTCAATTTCAGCCTTGGTGACTGACTATGTGGATTTTCATATGTTCCCTGCATGCAACTCTGCATGGGTTTCCTCTGGGTGCTCCAGTTTCTTTTCACACTCCAAAGATGTGATGATTAGATTGATTAGCCATGATAAATTGTGATGTACACCAAAAGCTGAGCAATTTCGTAGTTACATCTGGCGCTAAACCATCTACATAATCCTTCAAAATCTGTAGACATCTTGCAGATCATTGTAAATAGATCTTATGGAAATTAAAGTAGAAGACATTCTATACTTTCGCCTTGTACATTTTGGCCAATATAGAATGCCATGATCAAGAGGAAACATTTAATTATCTTACTCCAGCAACTTGGGGAGACAGTGACTAGTGAATGACCAGAGGCTTTTCAAGATGTTCCAAAGGTCATAAGATTATTTTGGTCCTGGAGAGGTGAACTCAGGATATCTCACAATATCATCTATAACAGAAAGCAAGACATCATCTAGGGACCATGCAACCTGACATCCTCCGATAGTTGCATCAAACACTTATGGAAATTAATTTAACCAGAAGATTGGCCAGAGAGCTAGTATATTAGCCATGAATCCACCAGAACTTCTAAAAGGACATGAGGGAACGTGAGGAATGTCATGTCTTCGGAAGTAGCCACACATCCATGTAGATTATTTGATTTTGCTATCAAATAAACCTGTTGGATTTTAACCTGTGTTGTGAGACTTCTTACTGTATTCTTCTAGACAACCAGGAAAGTCTAGATTTCACAGTATTATTCTTATTTTTGGAGGGGACATGTTTACTTCATACATTTAGGATCTCGCTTTTTAGTGCTTCCCACTGCTTTCCATTGAGTGATCCCTAGCAGTGCTATTCAGTCCATCTCAACCAAGTCTCTTCTCATTCCTGCAAAATTTGCCTTCGTCCAGTTCAAAACTATTATTCCTGGTTAATCTGTTTCCTTTTCCATGGTAATGCTAAATCTAATTTGTTATAATTCAGTTTAGAAACTTGAAAGTGTTTTATGTCATCCACCTGGATCATAAATTTTGCAATTTAAATTTAGCTAGGGTAAGCATGAGATGTTTCAAGTATGACTCAACTGACCTATTAGAGACCTTTTATCAAGCAAAGTTTATTTAAGAATATAGTTAACACGTATAGAAATTAAATTAACAATCGTTTTTATCAATTCAAACAAGAAAATTACCATGATATTGTATAGCCTTTAATAAGTATATGAAATGTTCCAATCAAACAAACTTCCCTATACAACACCTTTGTCACAGGTTTAGCACAGAAAATACAAATGCTTATGTGCTGCTGGGACTTAGACTTTTGGTTGGATGCTGCCGTTTTCTTGACACACACACACACAAGCTTAGACTCAGAGCAGCCTCCCAAAATACCAGGATGTGTGTGTGAGAGAGAGAGAGAGAGTTTAAGTACTAACTAGCAGACCACCAACAATAGAATTTTCACTCCAGGAAGGCCAGGAGACCTGCTTCCAACTAGCAAGTAGAATCTATATTACCAGGGAGAGAGACAGAGATCTGCCTGCCACTTGTCAACTAGAGCAACTTCTGACCCTAAAACCAAAGCTGAAATGAATTCTTCTGGGGAGGAACCACCTGACTTTGACTTATCAATCAATCTTGCCTCTCACAATGCAGGGTTATAAAAGATCCCAGGAAGTATCTGAGGCCTTGAGTAAAAATAAACAAAACCCTGTTTAAACCATTGAAGCAGCAATAAAAGGACTTCTAATCAGATAGCCCAACAACAATGAAACTAAAAGGCCTGCTTATGATTGCAGAGAATATGATTTTTTTTTTAAAAAATCATTTTTAAAGGTACACTTGCATCAGAAACTGAATTGTTCAAAGTTTATTTATTAATGTTACAAATAGGATTACATTAACACTGCAGTGAAGTTACTGTGAAAATCTGCTAGTTGCCACACTCTGGTGCTTGTATGGGTAGATTGAGAGGGAATTTGGCATGGCGAATGCACCTAACTAACACACTGTTTGGGATATATCTGGTTCATCTAGAGGCAGCTCATGCAGATGGGGAGAATGTGCAAATTCCCATGGACACTGACCCAACCTGGGAATTGAACTGGGGTCCCATAAGCTATGAGGCAGCAGTGCTAACCATTGTGTCACAGGTAACAATATGGTCACCAGCTTCACCCACTTTCCCTTCTTTGTTCCCTAAGATTAGGTCTAGAATTACATCTCCTTTTGTTGAATTTGTCACTCATTGGTTTAAAATATTTACCGGACACACTGCATGAAGTATTTTCCCTTAGTGCCCCTTGTATTGTTTAAATCCCAGTTGCTATTGGGCTTGTTACAATATCCTACTATTATTGTCCCTCTTGTTCTTTAGGCAGATTTCCGTTATAGCAATGACATTGTGCTGCCATGTGTCTACCTGTGTTCTTAAATCATCTACCTAGTTTGTAATTCTTCTTGCATTGAAGTATAAACAGCTTACCACATCAATTTCCCTTGCTGGATACTTCTTAAACTTTCCTCCTCTAATTCCAAGTATGTCACTACAGGAAGGGGGAGTGGAGACAGGGAGGGAATGTTCCCATCCCACTCACCATGGGAATAATAGCATGATGGGGGGAGCAGTGGCTGGGGGCGGGGGGGTTGGAGGGGGGAGGACAGACCGTGCAGAAGTCCGTTGGGAGCTTGAGTGGGGTTTCCCAGTTATGGGGCGAGCACAGGCAGAAAACCCCGTCCTACATCTTCAACAGCACCATTTTCCTGATTTGAATCTAACCTGACTGTTCCTACTTTCCTGGGATCCCAGGAGATAAACCTTTCGAAAAAGGGGAATATTTTGAAGATGTATGTATCTTCAAGTGATCACATCTCAAACTGTTATCAATCACTTCCAATTTGACAGGATGTGATGTTTTAAAGCCACGATGTGTATTCAGTCTACAATAGCAGATGGTAGGAGTCAGACATGTATACTTATCCTCCCAGTTAACATCATTTGTTTAATCTTATTTTTAAATAATGAACTCACGTATCGTTTCATCAGTCCTTGTCAGGTGATTGATACATTTATGTCAAAGAGAAAAATGTAACAAGTGTCTTTTTATGACTTATGAAATGCTCTGAGATGTTTCTTATTACATTAGGAATGCTATATAAACACAAGTTGTAATCCTATCTACTCACCCTGTGTAATGTATTTGTGCATAGTTTTCCTTTCGATTTTCTCTCTGATTGTTCCTGTTATTAGATCAGCATTGCATCAGTCTTGTGAAGAATAATATTCATACTATCAGTGTGAAGCGATGGAGTGAATAAACCTTGGTTATCTGCTGATAATATCTCCCACCAACATTGCAAATAGGATAATCCTCACTGTTCCAGGCCAACGTTTGAACTTAACTGGAAGAGTATTTATGTTTGTTCATGCCAGGATTTTCTGATCCCGCTGCAGTGAACAGAGATTTGGCTGAACATCAAATTCTCCGTTCTCGCTTACAGCAGCTGGGGAAATTCTGCTTATTTTTGCTTATTTTTTTGAAGATGTTAGGTTATACAAAAAGGCCTTACAATTATGACATTTGAAGATTAATGTTTGAATATTCTATACACTTGCATGGAGTTTTTCGGTATTCTATTTTAACCCTATACTAAATTAACAGAGAAAGAATTTCTGATTAACATGTTAAACCAATTCTGTCTGCCACGTTAAATTAATAGGTCTGAAAATGCAGTTGGTTAAGATAATCAAGAAATAAAAACTTCTTGAACCAGATAATGCATATCTCACAATAAGGGGCATGGCATTTAGGACTTAGATGAGCATGAATTTCTTCACTCAGAGTGGTGACTCTTTGGAGTTCTGTACTCCAGAGTATTGTGGAGGCTCAGTCATTGAATATGTTCAAGACAGAGATCAATAAATTTTAGATACTAATGATATCACAGCATATGGGGATAGCATGGGAAAGTAGCATTGCAATACATGATCAGCCATGCTCTCGTTGAGTCTAGTTGAATTGGTGGGCTGAATGGCCTACTCCTATTCCCATATTCCGACTTAAATTGCCCTATTTTAAATAAACAAAGGAACAAGAGACCTTGTTTAACCCTGAAACATGCTCTACTGTTCTATAGGGTCATGGCTGATATATGACATCCCTACCTTTTCCCCATATTCCTTAAGTAGAGGACAGTTAGTCTAGATTGAAGGCCAAAATATCTAATAACTTAATGTTATCCTGCCCTTTTATCCGTTGGCTATTTACTGAGGTACCATAGCTGTGATAAGTCAGATCGAAACTCTTAAATTGATGAATATTAATAATTTGCTTCAAGGTTACTTTTATGCGTATACTATGGTACATATATTTTGGAATCATGGTTTTAACAATATGCATCCTTCGCTCTTGGCTGGTTGGATTTTGTTGGCAAGCTGTAGAATATGGAAATAAAGAAGAAACATTCAAGTTGCCCCAATGTTAAGATAAGTAACATTGTTTTTGTTCCAGAATTAGCACAAGAGATGAGAGAAGAGAGAGGGAGAGGAGAGGGTCCAGCATTCCCTGTTGAAAACATTAATTTTGGATGATGTTACAGAGGTGTATTTTCCACTCAGGAGAGGCATCAGAAGACAACTGCAGAACTGTACATCAGCAAATGATTGACGCTTTATCTGAGAGATAAAATTGTTGAGGAGGGATAAAAGTACTGCTTTAGTTCAGAGGAATTCAAAGATGGATAGTTAAGCACCTTGTACATGGTATTAGAGTCAATCTTCAATCAGTGTTAGTTGAGCTGGTAATGTTTTATCATTTCGAACTGAATTATAGTTACCACATGCCTCCTGCTGGTTGGCACACAGAAATGCATTAAACGAAGAATGCAGTTTGAAGTTTTCTCAAGAGCAAAAGAGAGAAAGGCTTTGAAAAAGAGGAAATGAATGTATAAAAATATTTACCACAAATGCTGCACATTTTGCGTTGCCGTAATTGAATTTTCTTTTGCAGCAATCTAAGAACTGCACTTAAATTGAGCTGATAACTTTCAAGTACGGAACTACTTCAAAGAATAAAAAGAGCAAAGAAGAAAAATGAGTACAGTATAAGGACAAGCCCTTCAGCCCAACAAGCATGTGCAGACAAATGACACCTTTCGAAACTAAAGACCTTCTGCAGCTTGTATTCCTCAATTCCCTGCCTATTTATGTATCTGTTAAAATGTCTCATAAACATTGCCATTGTATCACTTCTACCACCTTCTTTGGCAGTGCATTCCTGGCACTTAACACCTGCTGTGTAAAAAACCTTGTCTCTCACATCTCCGTTAAACGTTTTCCGTTTTATCTTAGCCTATGTCCCCTAGTAATAGACATTTCTGGTATTGAGTTATTTCTTCCCTACCCCCCCCCACCCCCCCCCCCCCCCCCCCACCCTCAGCCACCGCCACCATCCCCCACCATCATCCCCACCATCCCCCACCACCACCCAAGCCTCTAGCAGTAAGGGAGTTCCAGTCAACAGAAGGAATGTTAAAAATCACCCAGCACAACAACACTGTTGTTTTTACATTTTTTCATACTCTTTCCACATATCTGCTCCTCTAACTCCCACTGGCTGTCGGGAGGCCTACCTGTACTACAACCCCATCAAAATGATTGCACTCTTTCTATTCCTGAACTCTACCCATATGGCCTCACTGGATGAGCACTCCAAGGTGCCCTCCCTCAGTACGGATGTGATATTCTTTCCAATCAGTAACATAAATTTTATGAGGCCTCATGTCACTTGGATCCTTTTAGAAACTCACCTTTAGAAGAATATTGGTTTTAGACAAAGGTTGGCAAATCTTTTTGAGTATAGCACTGCTTCCAAGAGTGAGGGAGGGGTAACAGGGCCAAGTAGTTGTGTGCTTTAAAAGCTAGGACTCATCTTTGACATATCTTCAATATAACAACAGCAAAACACTCACAAATAAATTGTGCCAGTCTATAAGTAGCTTACTTGTATTTAAAAGTCTTAAAAAGAGATAAGTTTATCTCCCAAAGGCTTAGTCATGGGCAAATCGCTGCATTTTAGAGTAGTGAGCTACAAAAACACTGAAGGTCCCAGATTTGATCCTGAATCTATTTTGAGATAGCTGATTTCCAATAGGATTAGTTGGGGAGTTATAATCGCCTTCAGTTCTCCTGGGTTAGGGAGAGGAAAAATCAACTGATTCTTACTCTAGCAACTCCTTGCAGAAAATATGTATGTAGATATTGGGTGAGCAAAGAACAAACTAGGTTACCCTCCCACCCCACATAACTAAACTGCAAATGCTCAAGGGATGTTATGCTCACTTGGCTCACTGAGCAGAAAGCAGATGGGGAGATAGTGACACGCATCCTCTGACATTATTGTTCAGCACAAGTATTCAGGATTACAACACCATGATGGGTAGCTGGAGTTAAAACACAGATCAACATGATCAAATGAAATGCCTGAACATTCAATATTTGAACTCCCTCCATAGCAGCACTGTGGGCATACCACATGAACTGCAGCTGTTTAAGAAGGCAGCTCGCCATTACCTTCTCAAGGGCAATTAAAGATGGACAATAAATGCTGATCTAGATAGCAATGTCCACATCCCATAAGTGAATTCTTAAAAATGCTCGAGGTGCGAAATGGCCAACTGATGCCCCAATGAACCCTTCTCCAGAACTAAAACCCTTCAATAACTCTAAATTCCTTCAACTCTAAGCTGCTGTACATCCTACCATTTTCTTCACACCACCATTGTGCCTTCAAATGGTGAGATCCCAAGTCTTGGAATTTCTCCCCTAAACTTATCTGCTTCTCTATTTCACTTGCTTTAATCTACCTGTTACAATACCCCAGAAGTCCCTGTCTCCAGATTGGTAGAGCACATATATATGACCTAAAATGTGTGCAGGACCCTGAAGAAGTCCTGATGTGTTGACTGTGTTAGAGTCAAAGACTTCAAACAGTCCAGAAGGATTTACCTGAATAGTACCCAAGAGATATAGACAGAAAAATCCTCATGTAACTCCTAGGTAATTACAGAACTGACTCCCTAGTTACACACACTGACTCCTGACATCCCCCCAGCACCCTGACTGAAACCAATTATCCCTTGACCCAACACAGCTAACCATTTGATTATCCGCACAACTCGATTATCCCAGACCCTGACCTGAACCAACTACGCCAACCACCTACCCACTCATCCACCTGGCATACTATTCACCTACAATCCTATATACTTGTTACTTCATCAACACGCCATCCTGCCCACTTGGCACCTCCCTCACCTCTCATTTCACCTACCAGCTACTCTACCCACTTGCTACTCTACCTACCTACCACCCAGGGACTTGCCACCTTATCCTCCTGCCCCTGCTCACCTGCCATCTCACCCACCCAGCACCTCATTCACCTATCACCCTGCTTAACTGTCACCCTATCTAGTTGCCACTTTGCCCACTTATCACATTACCCACCTACCACCTCACCATCTGCTACCTACCTATTACCTCAGCCATCCTACCCACATATCCAGTCACCTTGTTAACATTCACGTTGGATGGTTAAACTTATGTGACTGTAGCTAGCATTGTAAAAAGATGATATGCTAATCTTCTCCTCAATACTTTAGCACTGTTGGAGATCTTGGTGGGAATGTTTGGTAAAGTTGGGTGTGAGGTGAATAGTGTGATTTGCGCCTGTTTCCATGCTGGTTCGCACTTTACCAACGCATGAAAATAGGCACAATCAGGAAACCGCCCAAAATGGGCACCACGTCAATTTAAATAACTTTGCATTTATTTCAATCCACTTAACAACCTGCATGTCCTACTTTACCAGCGCATCTACCTTTATCGTCGCATTAGCCCAATCCAGAATCAGTCTGGAATGCACCTGCATGATAATAATCTGATTCTGATGCTCTATTAGTGAGGGAAAGTGAGGAAATAAGTGCTGACCCGTTGGAAGGCACAGAGGGTCCTTTCGTGGTCACCATGTTGCTTTTCATGTCGAAAGGGCCACGTGTGTGTATGTATGTGTGTGTGTGTGTTGGAGGTTGGGGGGAGGCTGTTGCTCAGCATGGTGTCCAATGTCCAATTTGCAGCACGGACCTGGGGCCTCAGCACTGACTTCAGGTTGTAGGGATTCTGCTGGATCCTGGGCTGCAGGATTCACAACCATTGCAGTGATGCCTAATGTGCAAGGGGCTATAGACCCCACCTATGTCGCCAATCAGGAATCCACGAAGATGCATTAGTAAAAAGGGATTCCACTCCCTGTGCAGTTGGTTTGTGACCACAAGATGAATATCATGCATGTCTGCGCCAGACACCCCGCCAGCATGCATGACAGTTTTATTCTGAGGAGTTCAGACATACTGAGGCTTTTGAGGAGGAACCCAGGGTACAGGGATGACTTGTAGTGACATGGGGTACACACTTCAAACTTGGCTGATGATGCCTGTGCAAAGGCCTGAGACTGAGGTGGAGAGCCGGTATAATGAGGCCCATGTTGCCACCTGCTCTATAGTGAAGAGGTGCACAGGGCTCCTCAAAGTGCAGTTCAGGTACTTGGACTGCTCTGGCATGGTCCTAGAGTAAAACCCCCTGATATTGTCCCACATCATGGTGGTGTGCTATGTTCTACACAAACTGGTACAGCAGAGAGGAGGTCTATTGGAGGAGGCAGAGGACGTGGAAGCTGACCATCTGGGAATCGCTGAGGAGGAGACTGCCAGCAGGAGGAGGAAGAAGAGGAGGAGCACCATGCCAAGTAACACCACCCGTGCGCTGGAGGACTGATAGCAAGAATCAGGCTTGCAAAGATGGTAGGGGAGGCCCTGATCACTAGCCATTTCACTTACTAAGGGCCTGCTTTCTGCACACAGATTCCATATCCCCCTCCCCAAAGTCATACTATCTCCTGCAACACCAGAGTGATGGGCCTGGGAACGCTGTACTAGCAAGTGTTTTGGCAGGCAGGAGGGTGATGATGACTCGCTAAGCAGCATTATGATGATGCCCTGTTGCAAACTAGTCTGACTCCTACCTGACCATTAGTATCTGGGCCCATGTCTGTTTAGTGGGTAAAGGATCAGTGAACCCCAAAAAAAATCCTGGGTCATGTGGGGTGGGGCAAGTGAGGGAATCACTCTTGGATTCTGGGAAACCAATGGCTTCCTTTTCTCACTGACACAGCATTGAGGGGCCTCCCCAACTGGCATCAACATGAAGCATCGTTCCGAAGATCGTCAATGGAAGAGGATTCCTATTCGAGACAAATTAGTCACAGATGGGTGGTAAAAAAACATTTATTGTTTACAATGAAAGTGTCAAAGTAGTAAGTGCTAACATAAAAATGTGTGAATAGAAAATGTTAGGGTGCTTAAAAACCTATTGAACTAGTGTAGCCCTTCACCTATGCCATCTTAATGCAACTATAACTTCCTAATCTTACGTGGCCTACCGCTACATCTCAGTGATTTCCCAGAATGTACATCAGAGATTGAGAGCTGTCTACCTTGCCTCTTGACCTGTGATGAACATGGCGGGCGTCCTCTGGAGGCCCTGGACCTTGAGGGCCCGGGCACGCTTTCAGGTGTCTGGGATGTTTCCATGACACCCTCTTCAATCTGCTGCCCCTGAGATGCTCCTTTGTCAGGAAGGGGGGTGGTGGTCAGAAGTTGTAGCCACAGCCTCAATCTCCTGGCTGAAAATCTCCAGTACAGGTTAGAGCCCTTTCTCCTCTCCTATGTTCCTGTGGGCCCCTACAGTGAGCTCCAGAAGCTCCAGCGTTACCTGGCCCTCCAGTCCTGGAGGGCCACCAGCGTTCTACTCATGGTGGTTGAGCCCTCTGTGATGGATACCTGAGTCGGGGGCCACCTGTCAATGGCCATAGCAAGTGCCTTCTGTAGTTGGGCATGTTCGCAAGGGCTGCAGCCATAGCCCACTGTGTCTCAGTGCTCCCCTGATGGGTCTCGTGCAACGTGAGAAGCCTCTCAGCCATGAGCCTCAGAATCTCAAGAAGCCTGTTCAGTCCCTCAGCTATAGCCCGTTGTGACACAGCTACAGCCTTCTGGGACTCTGCCATGGCCTGCTGTGACTTGACCATCTCTTGGAGCTTGCCACTCATGGTAAGGATCCCTTGCCCCAAGCTTTCCACAGCAGATGCCACTCTTGCAGTGTTGGCCTGGGGACCATGCAAGACAGATAATAGCTGGTCCATCTAAAAGCTTTGGCACTTTTCCTAACAATCTCACAGTCCAGTGTGGCCATCAGCCCCTCCTGCATTCTTTGGCTTTATTGCTGCATCTCAGAGGCCCAGCATGTAGCTTGGGGCCATCTGAGTTCTCACCTCTGACAGGCCCCCACATGCCAGAGGCTTTGGCCGTTTCCTGATGTACAGTATCAGGTGGGTGGAGCTGACCCAGAAGCCTCACCAGTAACTGGACCCATCAATGTGAGATCATTTGGGATGGTGAGTTGTGAGATAGAAGCTGAAGGTAGCACTCTTGGAGTTCCCTTCACCTGCTTCCTCTGAGGAATCTTTGGAGCTGTCAGTCTCAGGATGAGTGACAGCTGCACTGGAGGCCTCAAGTCAAGGTGGCACAGGTACATCCGGATCTCTTCCTACAATACAGGACAAAAGATTAAGGGAGGGAGGGGAATCTAGGATGCCAGAAAGTGGCTCGACATTTCCCCATTGAACATAGAACAAAACACAAATAAGATTACATCACCGGAACAGGCCCTTTGGCTTTACAAGCCTGTAGCAGCTATGCTGCTCATCTGAAATGCAAATCCCTAACTTTCCAGGGACGATGCCTCTGTTCCCATCTTATTCATGTATCTGTCAAGATGCCCCTTAAGAATGACAATTGTACCTGCTTCCACAATCTCCTCCAGCAGCGTGTTCCAGGCACCCCTTACCCTCTGTGCAAATAAATATACCTCGTACATCTCCTTTAAATCTTGCCCCTTGCACTTGAGATCCATGCCCCAGGAAAGTTGCCTAAGAGCGAATGGAGAAATGACAGGTGCTCATGTCTTGACTGCAGCCCCAGCATGCTGTCACCGACAGCCAGCATCTCCCCTTCTCTTGACAGTTCCAGTACCCACTCCTCAAAGGGGGTGAGGACCTGAAAGCCAGGCTCACCAACCCATGTCTTCACCCTCTCATGAGTATTATTGGTGGTCTTCTCCTATGAGGACAAAAGGAGCCATGAAAGAAATGATGATATGAGTTGTGCAGGTGGCCCTTAGAGGGCAAGCACAGTGATACTCTTTGGGGGGTGGAGGGAGGAAGGAGATGACTGGGGGGTGGTCAGGGACTGGAAGCATGCAGGATGCTGGGGGTGGGGGTGTCTGGGCTGATTTGGGATGCTGGATAGGGTTAAGCAGTTAGCCTTGTTCCCTGGATGAGGCCATTGACCTTTGCGCGGCATTGCTTCCCTGTTTTGGGGGCCAATGCCATGTCACTAAATGAGGTGGCAACTGCCTCCCAGGTGTTTGCTATCATTTCCCCTGGTCTGTGTCCTGCTGGGGGGAAGAAGGTGCCTTCTCTTGCCTCTGCAGCAATCCTGCTGAGGTCACCCTCTGTGAGCCTGGGCCACTGGCTTCTTTGACATTTCTCCCTGCACTGCCTGTCTATCTGTCCGTTCTTGGGGTTTTTATGGAGCTGTCCCTCATTAGAACAGATCAGCTACAGGAAATTTGGGAGAGTGTTCCAGTAAATTAAATGCAGTTTGCTTTTTAGCATTGAGGGGATTGAGTGGCAGAGCTGCCACTCTGCCTGCGATCAGTGGTGGGGGGGCATAATTTGTCTGGGTGACGGGATGGTTGGGGAATAAAGGGTTCAGTAATGTTGGAGAGGATCCAATGTCCATGGAGACCAGGGGGAGGCATTATCTGGCATTGCAGGGCATTCCACTCCTGAACCACCCTTTGGGTAAAGAACCTACCTCTGATATCCGTCCTATAACTATCACCCCTTAATTTAAAGCTGTGTCCCCTCGTGCTAGCTTTCTCCATCCTAGGAAAAAGGCTATCACTGTCCACCCTATCTAAACCTCTAATCATCTTATATGTTTCAATAAGGTCTCCTCTTAGCCGCCTTCTTTCTAACGAAAACAACCTCAAATCCCTCAGCCTCTCCTCATAAGACCTGCTCTCCATACCAGGCAACATCCTGGTAAACCTCCTCTGTACCCTCTCCAATGCCTCCACATCTTTCTTATAATGTGGGGACCAGAACTGCACACAATACTCCAAGTGCGGCCGCACTAGAGTTTTGTACAGTTGCAACATGACGTTGCGGCTCCGAAATTCAATCCCCCTACCAATAAAAGCTAAGACTCCATATGCCTTCTTAACAACCTTATCGACCTGACTGCCTACTTTCAGGGATCTATGCACATATACACCAAGATCCCTCTGTTCATCAACACTATTAAGAATCCTACCATTAGCCCTATACTCTACACATTTATTATTCCTGCCAAAGTGCATTACCTCACACTTTTCCACATTAAACTCCATTTGCCACCTCTCGGCCCAGCTCTGCAACTTGTCCAAGTCTCTCTGCAAACTATAACACCCCTCTTCACTATCTACCACTCCTCCGACTTTGGTGTCATCTGCAAGTTTACTAATCCATCCTTCAATACCCTCATCCAGATCATTTATAAAAATTACAAACAGCAGGGGCCCCAAAACAGACCCCTGAGGTACACCACTTGTCACCGAACTCCAAGATGAATATCTCCCATCAACCACCACCCTCTGTCTTCTATCTGCTAGCCAATTCCTAACCCAATTAGCTAAATCACCCTCTATCCCATACATCTGCATTTTCTGCAGAAGTCTTCCATGGGCCACCTTATCAAACGCCTTACTAAAGTCCATATATACCACATCAACCGCCTTACCCCCATCCACCTCTTTGGTCACTTTTTCAAAAAACTCAATGAGGTTAGTAAGGCACGACCTACCCTTCACAAAACCATGCTGACTATCCCCAATCAATTCATTTCTCTCTAAATAACTATAAATCCTATCCCTAATAATTCTCTCCAATACTTTGCCCACAACAGAAGTAAGACTCACTGGCCTATAATTCCCTGGAAGGTCTCTCTTCCCCTTCTTGAACAATGGGACCACATTCGCTATCCTCCAGTCCTCCGGAACCACACCCGTAACCAACGACGACCTGAAGATCAGAGCCAGAGGCTCTGCAATCGCCTCTCTTGCCTCCCAGAGAATCCTAGGGTAAATCCCATCCGGCCCAGGGGGCTTATCCAACTTCAAACCCTCAAGAATATCTAGCACATCCTCCCTATCTACTTCAATACTTTCCAGTTTGCAACCCAGTACCTCAGTGTCCATAACTACATTTACATCACCCTGCGTGAATACTGAAGAGAAATATTTATTCAGTGCCTCTCCAATCTCTTCAGGCTCCACGCACAACTTCCCACTGCTGTCTGTGACTGGCCCTAATCTTGTCCTAAGTAAGCTTCACCCAAAAACTTCTGCAGCGAGAATTGGACCCGCTCAAAATTTTGCAGGCAGAGTGCATCTGGGAAAGCCTGAAAACAGCCCAAAAGATGGACCTGAAACTCCCCCCAGTTTCAATCCACCTGACACTTAGATAAAAAATGGTAAAGTACACTGAAGGTTCAAAAGACATGGCCAGAAAAGTGGAGCATCACTGACACATTGAGAAATCTGAACAGAATGGAAATCTGATGATGCTTGCCATTTCATGGAAGCTCCAAACCTCATGTTCTCATTTAGTTTAGTGTCAATTACTGTCTGATTAAGTTTCCATTAAGCCTTGGCACAGCTTGCTACAATAAAGATACTATATAAATACTAATTGCTGCGGTGACTTTGCCACCAGGTCCATCTGGATGATGGGTTTGTCCACTTTTTGACTTTCTGTGGTGGGGTTAGGAGGAGCAGGCATGCTGTTCCAGAGTCTGCCTCCCTGGTGACTCAATCGTTTGCCAATCAACTGAGCTGAGTCTCAGAGAGTGTTCTTGCACTCCTCATCAGTAGCCGTTTGTTATCCAGCTGCCAGACAGCAGCCCATCCCCATTTTTCTCATAGCGTAGGTGGAGAAACTGGTTGGGGGTCTGCAGATGCAGCTCGGGACTTGAGATTATTTTAAGGCTAATGCTGTCAATGACAAGGAGATTTGCCGACAAACTTCAGTGGAATGGAACATTAGGGACTTGTTCAGCAGGTGAACAAGCTGATATCTTTTGTTTTGAAATGATTCCCAGTGTTTGCCTAAAGCATTTACAGTTTAATACCATGCACCACTGAAGCTGATTATCTTAGCATCAATTAAAAATTTAACCTTCTTATTCTCTCTATAAATCAGCTGTACCATGGATAAAGTTACTCCAATTTGTACTGTCTTTTCCTGTTTAATTGGTCTGGATTTTGTAGCCAGTGATGAAGTGATGGCACTTGTCACTGAGTCAAAGGAATCATTGGGTATCCAACAACAATGATGTTTTTCAACAGAATAAGGAGTGAACCACATTGAAGGAATCTCACACACAGCAAACCAGGGCATTAAAGATACTGATTATCCTTCACTTTTTAATATCATTTTGCATAAAGTGAATAAACATTTTGACATGCATATGGGGTAGAAACTTAAATATCATAAACAAACTTTTAAAACATATTTAAAACAGAAACCTTTCTTAACTATAATTGAAATCTTGACATTCAAAATAAAACTGATTTTCAGAGCCAGAGTGGTTGTTCATGAGTAATCCAATACTTGGCATGCTGTTAAAAACCTCGTTACTCTGCATTCAACAAGATATAACCTTTTCAACAAGATGAATAGTGAAAGAGTGGAAGTTCTCATTAATCCAGTGAACTCAAACTCTCTCAGTTAGGACACCAACAGACCACCATATGGAGAAGCACAAAACTACTGACGGCAACTTTCAGATTTCCACATTTCCATTTTGCTGTCACTTCTGAGGTGTACTGATGAAAAACACGGGACATTATGGCCTTGCTCGGGCAAGGCTGGAAATTCTCACCCGAGGTCAATGGAAATTTTCATTGTCGGAACCTTGTCCGTACCAATCCTGCGGCAGGTGAAGTGATAGAGGTCTGGCCAGAGAGTTTTGCTGTCATTACTTCGCCAACATCTGGGCCAATGTATTATGTGGGGAATCCAGTTTTTTACAAAAAAAAAGCAGACAAAGGTTACACAAGCCAAATGTAGCAATTAATTTAACTGCACTCAGAGTTTTATGGGTAGACACAAAGAATGTTTCATTCCAATAGTATTTTACTTTCCACATTTTGGTTGTCTTGGCTCGCTTAGCTGAAAGATCAGCCCATTTATAAAGTCATAAATTGCAAGCGTGAGATTCAGAATCAATTATTTGCATCTTCACTAAACATGAAGATTCTCACAGGGAAATTTGTCATGCCTCAGAAGGATCAATTGTATAATAAAATTCAATCTATTCTTAGACAGCTTTAGTTGCCATAGATACAGAGTGGACATGTCCTTTGAGATTTTCTTTTAAGTGAACTAGTTGCTATAATGAAGTAACAGTAAGATAACTATCATTTTTCAACTTTAAATCTGGAGTGAACAGCCCGATTAGAGACAGAACAGAAAGTGGAATCACAATTTGAGTTACATTGATTGCATTTCTGGAGAGCATAATTATCAAAAAAACATTTTGAACTCCAATAATTAATGTTTGCACATTATCAGATACAAATATAAGTGGACAAATGGACTTTTAGAAATCTCTAGATCATCCAGATGGGTAAAAAAAATTTTGCAATGAGTATGGGCCTTGCATTAAATGAAATGAATACTGCTCTTATGATGTTATTAATTCATTTAAGATGATGGTGTCAGTGCCTCCACCCCATTAACAGAGTAGAATGTTTATTCGGAATATGATGTTTAAATAAAAAATTTAAAAGCCCAGAATGAAAAACACTGATGCTATGGCTGGGATTTCCCTGTTCCCTCACAGTGGATATCATTGTAGGTAGGACAGAAAATTTGATGATCGAGTCAAAGGTCAATTAACTTTGGGCAGGAATTTATCGTCTTGCAGCCTACCTCTGCTGGTATGTTCATTCTATGTGTTCTTCATTTTGTTGTACTGTTTGGACAGCCAATATACTTACAAAAAAGGATGACACAGTGGTTAGCATTGTTGCCTCACAGTGCCAGGGGCCCAGATTTGATTCCTGGCTGTGTCACTGTCTGTGCAGAGTCTGCATATTTTCCCCATGTCTGCGTGGGTTTCCTCTGGCTGCTCCAGTTTCCTCCCATTGTTCGAAATATATGCTGGTTAGTGCATTGGCAATGCTAAATTCTCCCTTAGTGCACCTGAACAGGCGGCAGAGTGTGGTGACTCGGGGATTTTTGCAGTAACTTTACTGCAGTGTTAATGCAAGCCTACTTGTGTTACCAATAAACAAACTTTAAAAAAAGGACAGAAGTTACAAGCTAACTGCACAATATAAGAATATTCATATTCCAGAATATAAATCATCCGTGCAAAATTATTAAATGGTTCTTTATTCTTAATAACTTAAACCCTCTGCAAATGAAAAATGTTACAACATCAGGTCAGCTACTACCCAAAAAGAGAAAAAGATTAATTAACGTGTATTCTTTGCTCAGAATGCATCAATAATATTTCCAAAAATAAATTCTGCTCCCATTGAAACAAAAGCCATCAGCAAACCATTGATAAGCTTGTCCTACATAAATAAAGTGCTCAAGATGTCTAAGTTTGGATTGTGCATCCTTAAATGTCCTTAAAATATCCAACCACGTATGTAAGACTATTTTAACTCCTTTGCATAACAAGCGATAGCTAAGCCACATAAAGGTCAGCCTGTACCTAAAAGGCAGCAGTTCCCTGAGCCACTGTCTGCTAATGAACATGACAAGGACTTTTACAGCTCTGAGAATGAGAGAAAGAGAAATGCTCATTAAGACTTTGATTTAAACCCCACAGGGAGCAAGAAATACATAGAGATCAAAAGAAAAAGAAACTGCATGAGAAAATCTTAAAACAACTGAAACAGATAATTCTTGAAATACAAGCATCTTAAAGAGAGAGACCAATTAATATTTTGGTTAGAGCCATTCATCAGAGGAAATACAAAAAAACACATTAGGAATCAGCTCCTAAATTTTCAGGATTTAAAGATTGATGCAAGCTAAACCTTTTGCTCTGAGCTCATATTCCTGAGAGGATTTAGAACACAAAATTCAAATAATTTCTTCATTGCAGTTATTTGGATGATATTCCCTCAATATTTTGCAGCCTTTCTGCCTCCTCATGTCATCTGTGTTGGAGCAACAACAAATTTAGGTTGAAAGAGCAGAAATTGAAATGAAGCTCAGTAACTGGTGAAAAGAATTTCGCACTGAGGGTGACTGAAAACGAAATCAGTTTGAACCTTTGTCAGCTTCCATTTAAACGCTGGGGAATGTAAGACTGCGCACAAAACTGCTTCCAGTTTGACAGCCTGATCTTCAGGATATAGCTATTGGAAATGGCAGTTCATGTTGCTCTTTGAAACTGAGTTCAGTATGCCAAACCACTAGGAAAAGAGGAATATCTGGAACAGTGATTCAGGCAAGCTAGCTAGAGTGAAAGCAAAAGATAGCAGATGCTGGAGATCTGAAATAAAAACAGAAAATGCCAGCAAAACTCAACAGGACCTGGTGTATGTGTGGAGAGAGAAAAAGCGTTATAATTTCAAGTCAAATGATTCTCCTTCCAAACTATTCCAAAGGAGAGTCATATGGTCTTGAAACGTTAACTCTATTTCTTCTTCGTGATCCTGCAGACCTGCTGAGTTTTTCTACGAGTTTCAGTTTTAATTTAAGCCGTCAAGAATCTAGGGTGCGAATTGAATGTTGCTTTGAGTGGACAGTACTACAAAGCAACTTTGCCTGTTTCAGCACATTGAAGAGCACAGTGATGTCAATATAATGACTCAATTGCAGCATAGATATTATGTATCACTGTTTCCAATTAAGATCAAAGCACATTACAGAAGTCTGCAGTGCAGCAAAATATAACAAATTCATCACAGACTATGTATGCAATCAGATTCTTCAATTGCCCCAGTCGGGTGGGCCTAGGTTTGATTCTTGGCTCAGATTACCGTCTGTGCAGAGTCTGCACAATACATGCGCGGGTTTTCTCTGAATGCGCAGGTTTCTTCCCACAGTCTGAAAGATGTGCTGGTTAGGGGTATTGGCTACGCTAAATTCAATGTATTCGGAGAGGCACAGGAGTATGGCAACTAGGGCATTCCCACAGTAACTTCATTACAGTGTTAATGTAAGCCTACTTATGACACTAATAAATAAACTTCAATCTTGAAAGAATTTTAAGAAGAATTCTGAGAACATTTATAAGAACTTCCCAAGCATATTAATTGCTAATAACACATCATTACAGTGCATAGCTTGATATTCTCTACACAGTTCTATTACACATACTCTTGTACGTGGTCAGATTGAACCATTTACTTGTTCAGATGGGCATAAAAGATTCCATTGCACCAATCCCATTCAAACAGAACAGGAAATTTTCCCATAGTCCTGGTTTATTTGCATCTCTCAACTAATACAACAATTTTTCTCCCAACTTTCTAACTAGTTTTAGTAGAATGTACATTAAGTAGACTGCAGAATTCCCAGTGCCTTTAAAATGGTCCCAGATGGCCAGGTAGAAGATTGCTTCCTCTAAGTAAAATAGCTGCATGCTTGAGTTTGGTCAATTCATATGACAACAAGATTCTGTATCTCAGGGGAAAGGAAAGTAATCCCATGATATTTATCCCAGATTTTTCTCTTGTACGCTGAGTAACAAGAGGGGTATACTAATTACTCAGTTCTCTGCACACATTTCTACATTCCATATGAGTTCCAGCAAAAGGGAACAATGTTAAAAAGTCCCTGTGATTTCTGGTCAGTGCTGCTGTGCATGAAGAATGTCATTAGTTCTTTACTCAAATTGGTGCCTATTAAAGACTTCATTGTGGATGTCACAATGCTTTACTGGCTTTCTGAGTAACAGTTCTCATGTGAGTTAAGTCCTACTGTTACAATTTTTGATAAAATCATTCCAGATTTGTGTGAAGTCATCCTATTTAAAACTTGCAGGGTTAGAGCAGGATGGCACAATGGTTAACACTGCTGCCTCGCAATACCAGGGTTCCAGGTTCAATTCCAGCCTCAGGTCACTGTCTGTGTGGACTTTGTACATTCTCTCTGCATCTGCGTGGATTTCCTCTGAGTGCTTCCTCACACAATCCAAAGATGTGCGGGTTAGGTTGATTGCCAATGCCAAGTTGCCCCTTAGTGTCAGAGGGCTTAATACGGTAAATATATGGAGTTATGAGGATAGGGTCTGGTTGAGATTGTAGTCAGTGCAGGTCTGATGGGCCGAATGCCCTCCTTTTGCACTGTAGGGATTCTGTGATTCAATGGGGGTGAACACTGCAGTTTGGTTGTAACTAGAAGGATGGCGGTTGGGCAGGAGTGGGTGGCAGAAGCTGCGGATGCTTGAAATCTAATGCATAAGTAACCAGGTCAAGTGGGAAACTTTAACTGATGATTGATGCAAATTGTGATACCAGCTGTGGGCGAGAATTTTCCACCACAATGATGTGCGGTTTCAGAAGCTCCAAGTGGGAAGATGCCAACTTTTGCAAACAAGTGTCTGCAGAGATCATCCTGCAACACCAACAAGGGACAACTTCATGTGTGATACATTTGCCTTCCAGAGCCATCAAAAGCAATACAGCAGATTGTTTCAGCACCCCTCACCAAAGTTTAATGGCTATATTCCCATCATCAACCACAACCACAGATAACCAAGGTGCATCCTGTTCATTGTTATCACAGAAAAAAACCATAATATCATGTTCCGGAGTTTCTCAGAGGGATCTCAGAGAGACCTCATTTTCTTACATACTAATTGACGTTTAGTGCGAGGGATAGGTAGACTTTTTCTAGAACAGCGAGGCCTAAGGCCTAGGGCTAAGATGTTGGGCATTTGGAAATAAAACCTGGTCACTTTGAGTCTGGAAAATATTGGAATGGTATATGATTATTATGGGACTTATTGTATTCTGTAATAAATTTGCATTTTGACAACAGACTGGGGCCTGAGCCACAAGGGATCATTCTACTAATTAGAGAATTTCTTACAGATTACTCTGACAAACAATATGAATACTTCATGTGAATGACACCCACAGCTTTTAGTTTTGTGTTGTTTGTATCCAGAGATGATTGAACCTTGCACTTATACAACTGAGTTGATTAAATCCACATTTGTGTCTCAGCCCTCTGCCCATCTCAACACTTTCTGTGAGGCAAGAGAATCCTGCAGGAATGAAATGAGTAACATATTGACATGTAAAAGAGTCTTTCAAGTCATCCAGTCAGCAGGAGCTTGGTGAGTGGAAAACTTTAGAGTCGTAGTTGGGATTTTCATGCCCAGTACTGCTGTAAGGATTGTGAATTTGTCACTCAGTCAAATCTCTGTTTACTTCAACAATATCAAAAAATCTTGCCGGCGTGATGGTCATAAAATTCTGCCCATAGAATTTTACACCACAAAAAGTGGCCCTTTGGCCCATATATCTGCACTAGCCATCATGCATCTACCTATTCTCATCTGCTCTTTCAGCAATACGGTCATAAGCCAGAATCTTACGACCAGTCACATCAGCAGGATTTTTTCATCCATTTACAGTGCATGGAGATTTGGTTGACCACCAAATTCTATGATCTCACTACAGCTGAAGTGTGGTCTGAATGACAGTAAGATCATGCCTTAGAGTTTTACTTTTAGCTCCCTTTCCTGTCCTTTCGCAAAACTTTCAGATATTGTTGTATCTTTGAGCAGAAGGCTAATAATAAGCAGCAGTGGGGACTGTAAGTGGTACTATATCATTGTGAAGTAAGCATCCTAATCAATTCAGTACTAGACTCACAACAAATGTTCTATCCTCCGGCACTGACAGTGCTACACAAGAATGCATAATAACCCTTGGTATTCTGTTCGATAAACAGGGATTCTGTGCAATTCATATAGTTCACCTTGTCAATGACCTCTTATCTCTTAGATTGCTGGAGTAGTACACATTCTAATCAGATAGCTCAATAAGTGGTGTAACCAATGTTTTAACTCCTAGTCTATTGAGCAGGAGGTCTCCACAGTTAAACATTGAATACCATAGCAACATGCATTTAATAGAGTCAATGTCCCCACGGAATTATTATAAAGTTATACAACATAGAATGAGGCCATTCAACCCTATTTATCTGTGTCAGCTCTTTGGCAAAGCGATCCAATTACCAGCTATCCCTTACACATTCCATATAACCCATAATGTTTCGATTTCATACTAGCTCCTGATGAAATTTTCAATTGAATCTGCTTTGAGTTTTCATTCAGACAGAACATTCCAGATCATAACAACTCGCTGCATATAAAGAATTATTTTCATCTTCTCTTTGGTTCTTTTAATAATCCTTTGATTTAAATCTACCATCCTTCCTGCTAGCAGAACATTTTGCTTCTTAATTCCTGTTGTCAAAATCTTTCATAATCTAAGGAGAACAATCCCATTTTTTCTACTCTCTCTGCATAACTGAAGTCCCTTATCAATGAAACCACACAAGATAAATCCTCTCTAGGTAAATATTAATCATCATTAACATTTCATTGTCAGGATATCTTTTTGGTGTATGCAAATATTAAAATTTTTGATTTAAAATATTGGATTTTAAAGTTTATGGATTTAAACCCAGCTATGATGCACAAGTTTTTTGTGGTTCACTCATTGTTTTGTTCCATTATGTTCTATAGATTGAATAAAACCTGCATGATGACAATAAACATGACAGTTCTTTTTTGTTGCTGTGGACAAACCAAATTGAATTTCACACTTGAAGGCACTTGGATTGGACAATTCTGATCTGTTTCTGAATAACTGAAATTGGGCCACTGCAGTTCACCTTATGTTTGGTAGCAATGATGTACAGAGCTATACAATATCCCTTTGGGCACGCATGGTGCCAGTTTCAGTATCTGCCAAAGTGTTCAGTGGGAAAAAAGAATCACACTCTCAGCATCTGTCTAAGTGAAGAACAGGCACATTGCCATGTTTGGTTTCTGCCACAGGGGCTAATGGCCAGATATGATTTTATACAGAAGGTGCAGGTGCAACATCAAATTCTACCAGAATGTTGGCACCATTAGGTATGGTTTCAGGAAATAAGTTCCTTCGGACTCCCATATTGTGGAATCAAACACATTTAAAAGAAAATTGTGGATACTGACAAAACTACAAATGAAACAAATGGTGTACAATTGCATCCTTTGTCTTATTAACACCTTCCTTTAAATATTATGGATTTGTATCTATTACAATTCTTGTATTTCCTATCCTTGGTGCACAGAGATATTAATTCTAATAATAATTCGAAGGCATATTCTGTGTTGTGCAATGTGAAACAGGTACGAAATTGTTCTATGATATAGTAACAGAGGCATTCATTACAACATTATTCTGGGTTTGGTGTTGAAAGCAGAGCTATCAACGTGCATAGATGGTATGATGCAATCTCAACTGATGTATTTAAAGGAGCATGTCAAAGACAGAGTTTGGAGGAGTCTCATATTTACATAAAGAGGGGGAGACAGAGGCTTTCAGGCTAGTTAAAGTCTGTGCTTCAATTTAATGATGAATCACTTGATGTTGTATTGGGTGCAGTGAGGAGTAGGATAGGAGGAAAATATCTGCTGCTATTACAAAATGTGGTTGTTGGTGGCTGAGAAGGTCAACAGCAGAAGTATTGTGCTGCATCCCTTTATTCAGTGCAGGAAGTGCATTAATTACCTAACCAGGTAGGAAAGATAAGTACAGATTCACACTGTCTGTACTTCACCCTCCCTTACTCTGCCTTATTAAAGCTACCTGATCATATAACTCTTTATTTGTTTTATAAGTGTACACACCCTGTTATTATCTTATGACCCATGTAAAGACTGTCATAGAGTTATAGAGTTTCCAGCATGGAAATAGGCCCTTTGGCCCAACTTGTCCATGCCGTCCTTTTTTTTTAAAGCCCTAAACTGGTCCCAATTGCCCACATTTGGCCCATATCCATCTATACCCTTTTTCCCTATGTAACTGTCTAAATGCTTTTTAAAAGACAGAATTGTACCCACCTTTACTATTACCTATGGCAGCTTGTTACCTATTACCAGACACTCACCATCTTCTGTGTGAAAAAATTGCTCCTCTGGACCCTTTTGTATCTCTCCCCTCTCACTTTAAATCTATGTCCTTTAGTTTTAGACTCCCCTACCTTTGGGAAAAGATATGGACTATCTACCTTATCTATGCCCCTCATCATTTTGTAGACCTCTATTAGATCACCTTTCCACCTCTTACACTCCAGAGTCTATCCAGCCTCTCCTTATGACTGAAACCATCAAGTCCCTCTAGCATCCTAGCAAAACTTTTCTGTACTCTTTCTAGTTTAATAATATTTTTTCTACAATAGGGTGACCAGACTGATAACTGTTAGAAAAGAGGTGTGAATTTCCTATTGACTGACCCTAAGAATCACAAGACTTGATTCCATGTTTTGAGCCTTTAATTGTAAGAAAGAGTTGGATTTTACATTGTGCCCACAATAACATCACCAACCCCAAAACCCAAACCAAGTTAAATAGTCAGTGCAACTCGCACATGATGAAAATAGCTGCCCTGCTGCCAATTATGTGATAGTTATGTGGGACTTCTGCCTCTCAGGGCAGGAAACTTTGCCTCAGAAGGCTGTTGGTCAATCAGATGGCAGCAGGTCTGTAGTCACAGCAGTACCAGGTAGTAGCGGAAGTCACTGCGAGGATTACAGATATTCCCCAGAGATGATCATTGTTTGGGCCAAGCATCAAGTTAAGCTAGGGTCACGCAAGCTGGTTCAGGTGAGAAGGCGGGGTAGGGTGGTGAAAAGGGTGAGGGCTGAGGGGGTGGCGAAGGAGGAAAGGGGAAAATTGGTCTTGGGATATGTACATTTTATATTTATTTTATTGATATCACAAGTAGACTTACATTAACACTGCAATGAAAATAGTGTAAAAATCCCCTAGTTGCACACTCCAGCGCCTGTTCGGCTACACTGAGGGAGAATTTAACATGACCAATGCACCTAATCCGCACATCTTTTGGATTGTGGGAGGGCACTAGAGCACCTGGAGGCAACCTATGCAGACAAGGAGAGAATGTACAGATTCTGCATAGATAATGACTCAAGCTGGGAATCGAACTAAGGTCGCTGGTGCTGTGAGGCAGCAGTGTTAACCATTGTGTCACCGTGTAGACGCTTGTGCCTCCTGCAATAACGGTCCCTCCCCCATCCAGCCCAGTTTAAGCTCCTGGGCCACTCGATTGGTTGAATACCCCTGGTGTGGGGATAAATTGGCGACAAGGATATGATGAAACTCTTAAGTGGCCATGAATTGCTCTGCTGACACATCCACTGCCTCCTGTAAAATTTCATATTGTTGGGTGCAGGCAGATACTTAGTGGGAGAGACACACATTATATTTTATGAGCTTGCTGGCCTTTAAATTCCTTGTCTGGAGAATGTGAAATCCAGCCCAAAGAAAATAAAATCAACACTGACTAAACATTACACCTTACAACAACTTTCACAAGTAAAAACACTACCTCAGGGTTCTGAGATGTAAAAGCCCTTAAATTATAGGCTATAAGGTCCGAATTCCTACTTTCCAACACCAGACTCTCACTTGTAATGTTGGTCTGTTTGAGAGACAATGGACAGTCAAGGCAGTTGGGGTTATTTTATAAGAAACTACAAGCTATTTGTGAGAAACTACATTTAATTGTTTTACTTATAAAGTTGCTGAGAATCTTGAGTTTGGGAAGCCATTTCAGATATGGAGTCAGACATTTAGGCAGAAATCTTTAATTTCAAAGGCTTTTGAATTTTTGGAATTCCCTATCCTAGAGTGCTGTAGATGCACAGTTATCCAGTGTTTTCAAGACACTGGTTGACAGATTTTTGGTTATAATGGAATTATGGGATATGGGATAGTGCGGGAACGTTGCATTGAGGTAGCTCAGCCATAATATTGCTAAATATCTAAGTAGACTGAGAGAGCTAAATGGCCTACTCCAGCTCTTTATAGTTCAGCATCTAAGGAATCCTAGAAAATCAAAACCAATACATCCATTTTCCTACTGATATGTCTTAAAATCCTGAGATGTAAATCATCAGATCCAACTTAGATTTTTTTTTCTGATTAAATTGAAAGTCACCTGATGGAGACGGGGATTAGATTTGTTCGCCTTATTGATTTGATTTAATTTATTATTGTCACACATATTAGTGTACAGTGAGAAATATTGTTTCTTGCACGTTATACAGACAAGAAGAAGGAAAGGCGAGAGTGCAGAATATAATGTTACAGTCATAGCTACGGTGTAGATCAACGGTGTACGGTGCATAAAGATCAATTTAATGCAAGATAGGTCCAATCAAAAGTCTGATGGCAGCAAGGAAGAAGCTGTTTTTGAGTTGGTTGATATATGATCTAAGACCTTTGTATCTTTTTCCTGATGGAAAAAGATGGGAAAGAATATGTCTGAGGTGCATGGAGTCCTTAATTTTGCTAACTGCTTTCCTGAGGCAGCAGGAAGCATAGACAAAGTCAATGGATGGGAGGCTGCTTTGAGTAATGGACTGGGTTTCGTTCATGATCCTTTGTAATTTCTTGTGGTCTTGGACAGAACAGGAGCCATAACAAGCTCTGATACAAACAATGCTTTCTATGGTGCATCTGTAGAAGTTGGTGAGAGTTGCAGTGGACGTGCCAAATTTCTGTAGTCTGTTGAGAAACTAGAGGCTTTGGTGGGCATTCTTAATTTTATATATATATATATATATATATATATATGTGTATATATATATATATATCCACATGGAGGGATCAGGACAGGTTGTTGGTGGTTTGAACATCTCGACACCTAAAAACTTGAAGGTCTCAACCATTTCTACTTTGGCTCCCCATTGATGTAGACAGGGGCATGTCCTCCACTGTGCTTCTTGAAGTCGATGACTATCTCCTTCATTTTGTTGACATTGAGAGAACAATTATTGTCATCACATCAGTTCACCAGATTCCCTATCTCTTTCCTACACTGTGTCTCATCATTGTTAGAGATCCGACACACAACTGTGGTGCCATCAGCAAACCTGAAGGGGAGGGGAATTTGGCCACACAGTCATTGGAGTATAAGAAGTATAGGAAGGGGCTGAGGACACAGCCTTGCACAGCATTGCTGTTGGGGATGATCGTGGAGGATATGTTGTTGCCTATCTTTATTGACTGTGATCTGTGGGTTAGGAAGTCTAGGATTCACTTGCAGAGGTAGGAGTTGAGCTCCAGGTCATGAAGTTGAGCAATGAATCTCACCAAAATAATGGTTTTGAAGGGTGAGCTGTAGTCTATGAACAGGAATCTGACATAGGTATCTTTGTTATCAAGATGTTTCAGAATTGAGCGTAGGACCAGGGAGATGGACCTGTTGCAGTGATAGACAAACTATAGTGGATCCAGACAGTCTGGTTGGTAGGAATTGATTTATGTCACCTGAAGAATTTTCTACTTCAATAGCTAGTATCAGTGATATAGTTATCTCACTAAACTAAAACACTTGGTAGAAGTGCAACGTGTCCTGGGGCTTCAGCACTATAGACTGGATTTTGGCAGTTTTTGCTGTATCCAATGCATACAGCCATTTCTTGGTATCATGGGGATTAGCTGAAAGTTGGTATTTATGATGGTAGGAACTTCATGATGAGGCCAATAAAAATAATTCATTCAACACCTCTGGCTGTGAATGCTTCAGCTTTATATTTTGCATTCATAGAATTATAGAATCGTAGAATCCCTACAGTGCAGAAGGAGGTCATTCGGCCCATCGAGCTTGCACTGATAATAATTCCATCCAGATCCTATCCTCACATCCACACATATTTTCCCTGCTAATCTTCCTGATGCTAGGGTCAATTTAGCATGGCCAATCAACCTAACCTGCACATCTTTAGACAGTGCGAGGAATCCAGAGCATCCAGAGGAAAGAAATGCAGAGAGGGGAGAATGTGCAAACTCCACACAGACAGTGACTTGATGCTGGAATTGAACTCGTGTAGCTGGCTCTATGAGGCAGCAGTGTTAACCACTCTGCCATCGTGTCACCCATGGGTATTGGTGGACTCCACCACCATTAAGGATGGGACTGTTCATGGAGCTTCCTCTTCCTATTGTTTAATTTTCTGCCACCATACAGGACTGGGTGTGACAGGACTGCAAATCCTGTGATCTGATCTGTTAGCTGTGGAATTGCAAAACTATGTACATAACATGCTACACTTGTTGTTTACCATGCATATGTTTTAACTTTACAAGGTTGGCACTTCATTTCAGGTATGCCTGTTGCTGCTCCTGTCCTGCTCTTATCGATTCTTCATTGAATCAATATTGATTTTCTTGATGGTAGATTGAGGGATTTGCATCACGTATATGAGGTCACACATTGTAGTGGAATATAATTCTGCTGCATCTGATTGCATGCAATTCCTTAAAAATGCCCAGTTTCAGAGCTGCTGGATCTGTTTAGAATGCATTCCCTTTAGCACAGTTGGATTATGTAATCGACAATCGTGCTATACTGTATTGGAAAGTGGCATCTAGGATGGATTTGTTCAGATAAAGCAAAGCATATTTCTCTTTCATGTTGGCTCTCCCAGCACCTGATATCAAACCAATTTAGCAGCTATTTGCATTAGCACTTGGCTTGCAGTAGTGTTACTAAGTCACTCTTAGTGATGGGTATAGAAGACCCTGACCAAAATACATTCTATCTCACTCTCAATGCTTGTTCTGAGTTGTGTTCAACATATCTGCAACAATGTCAGTTTATAAGATCTGTGATTTTTTTTTTCTGATGTATTGCATGGTGCGAAAGATTTTCCAGCCTGCTATTTACAGCTTGAAACATTTTGGATCAACTGATTGTTATTATGTATTAAACTGGAGATTTAACCAAGACAATGGACAGAATTTTGGGTGTTGTTTAAAGAAATATCTTCTTTTTAATTCTAATCAGCTCCAGTTCTAGTTCAATTTGCTTAAATACAGAAGATTACCATTAGTACCGATTTAAAATCAGTAAAAAAGACCGATCGCCAAGAAAAAAGATGATTTGTCATTTCTCAGACTTTTTGACATATAGATAGTCAGCAACAAGCACTGATAACATTATCAAGGGAGATATACTAGGAAGAGTTACTGAGCCCTGCAATTTTGGATGATCGTTATATAATCAGTGGAGATGGTCAATTACCCAGAGAGTTTCAATGTTCTTGTTATTTCCACTGTATATGTTAATTTATCTCCCACATACTGTGTGTTTTCAGGAACTCCTCTGAGTCAGTGATTCTGGTAAAACTTCCTTAGTGGTCAAGCTTTACTTGTAAGTTCTCTCTGTCTTTCTCTCAAAATTAAATGGTGAAACAGACCCAAGGGGTTGAATTGCTTACTCCCAATCTTAATTCCTATGTTCCTATGTTTAATAGGCTAACACAGTTTGCAGGGGACTTATGCTCTTAGCTTTACACTTTCAACCTGTCTTCTGGACTTAGTTTACTATCTTCACTCTGCAAATTCCTGTCTTTCCACCCACAAAAATTTCAGTACAGTTCTACAGATGATGACACATGAGGAATATAGGAGCAGCAATAGACCAGACAGCAATTCTTTATATGTGAACCTGCACACTCAGCATTACAAGAGTATTCTCAGTGGGCTTCATAGTTGAGCTAAATCCAGTTCTCACCCAGGATCTACAAATGTGAATTTTCCAACAGGATTGCTGCATTGCAATCAGAAAGTATGAATCCCAAACAGTTGTTTTTCATCTTTCCTAGCCTTCGTATGAACTGAATTTTCTCCCTGTTGCCCCACATGAGATTTGCGAATACAGCATCAATTGCAGATTGAACCTTGGTTCTCATTGGGCACTAGCTGGATCTACAGCAAAACTTGAATTCAAAGGAATTGAAGCAGGTGAAAGACCTGGATTATCCGTGCTGTAAACAATAATCGCTAAAGTGTTTAATATTATTAAAATCATCGTAATTGCCTATGTATCCATCACAGGGAGCAGAGTATTGGTGTTTAATCAAAGATTTAATTTGTATGTTCCTGGCTGAGAGGTAAAGCAGGAACAGCCAAAAACATGGCTATGACAACACTGATCTGAACAGTAATAGCTTGCAATCTTGGAAAACTAATGGATCCTTTTCAATTTTAATCAAAGCCAATTACATTCTCAAGATAAATACAGATGAGGGAGGTCATGTGGCCTATTTTAACTTATTCATCAAGGAAAAGAACATTCAGACCACTTAATATAGCATTTGTTTTGTAGACATATTAAGTTTAACATCCATTGCTCCATCTGGAATTGCTGATTACTCTTTCTTGAAAAGCTTCTTCCCCTTTTTCCTTGTAAATTGATTTTTTACTATTGTTACCAGAGGTGGAATTTTCTGATTTTTTGGTCATGTCAGCTGAGGTGGGAAAACTGATGTGTTGCCGAACATATTTTAAAGAAAAAAATTTTCTCCTCTGGCAGGTGGAAATCAGAGTTACCCGTCCTGCCATCAGCTGAGTGCTTCAATTTCTAGGGAGCTCCAACTCTGATGAGTCCCAGTCAGGTGACTGGCTTCAGGACTCAGTCATTCCACGGTTACTGGAGCTCCAAAGGAAGAGTCGGGAACATCAGGGAGGGATGTCCGTATCACTCCTCAGATTGCAAGGCCACGTGGAGGAATCCGAATTCCTTCTGTCTAAGGAGATTGTGCCAATGCTCTGAGGCATCCGGGTCAACACTGCAAGATTGGTGGTTGCAAGGTGCTGGACTTCTGCCCTGCACATGTGGAGGGCATAACTTCCATGGTGCAGTGCATAATCTCCATGGTGGAGAGCATAAACTCCAAGGTGCAGGTACTTGTGGGCATCCATGAATGTCAGTGCCAGAGAATGGCAGGATTTCTGGACCTCACTCCAGTAGGCATCCAAGAAGGAAGCCAAGGCCATAAGGAAGAGGAAAGGCTGGTCCATAGCCTCGGGTCTTCCACCCAGGAGACTCTGAAAGTGTCCACCCTATCAGACTTCTCCTTCTGTAACCATTCCAATCCTGCACACCAACGAGGATGGCATGACCACACTGCAGCACTCTGAAAACATACCCGATCCCCCCTCATCACAAGACATGCAGACAGAAGGCTGCTTCCACCTCTGCGGTGGAGTCTTGGGTAGATATTAAGATGCAGAGGTAAGGTTAGAAAGATGAAGAAAGTTTAGCTGCACTGAGTGGGCACAGATGATGATAAGCAATTGCAGATAGCAAGCCCTTATGTATGAATTAAACTACCTTTGCCAATGGAGGCTGCATCAGGACAGCTGAGTTTTACATGTGACATTGCCCTGATAACAACCTGATCACTGGGATTTTGCAGCTGCCTTTACCCAGACAAGAGTCAAACATTTGCAGTACCTGTCTGAGCAGCAATGGTGTGATGAGGGGCAACTGCTGCTCTCCTTGACATGGTCATTTCAGGTTTCAGTGAGTGCTGCCAGCAGACAGTCAGCAAGACCATCTCTAATGATGGGGCTTTACTGATTAACCTAATCCTAGCCATCATTGAAGTATAAGGTTATCAGGATGTCCCGAGATCTTTTCCCTCTTCTAACCCTTGCCATCACAAATGGCCTTCCTCTGCCTCCTCCAGGGCTTCCTCCATATCACCCACCTCTAGATTCTCCTCATTTGAGGAGATGTGCTGCTCATCCATCTCTTCAGCTAGCAGCTCAGCTCCTCATTCCATCACTCTATCCATCCTCCCAATCATTACTCTGTCTACATTTCCGGCTGCTTTTCCCAAGCCGGCTGCTTCAGAAAAGCAGTCGCATAATCAAGGACCCTACGCACCCTGGATATAATCTCTTCCAACTTCTTCCATCAGGAAAAAGATACAAACATCTGAGGACATGTACCAATCAACTCAAGAACAGCTTCTTCCTTGCTGCCATAAGACTTTTCAACGGACTTACGTTGCATTAAATTGATTTTTCTGTACATGCTAGCTATGACTTCACTCTCTCCTTTCCTTCTCTATAAATTTATCCATATAGCATGCAAGAAACAATACTTTTCACTGTATACCAAAACAAGTGACAATAATAAATCAAATAATCACCGCACGCTATTGAAGCACTAGGTTATGGAGGTGCAGCACACAGTGAGGATGTGTGAGACCACTGGAGACTGTATTATAGGTCTCCACCTGACTATTCCAGGTACCCAAACTGCTTCTTCAACACCCCAATAGTCTGCTTGACCAAAATGCGGGTGGCAGCATCAGCCTCATTGTATCAGATTTTTGTGGCTTCTGCACAGGCGTCATCAGCCACAGCCTCAGGGTGTACTCTTTTCCCTGAGGAGCTACTCCTGTAGACATTCCATTCCCTCACATGCTTCGGGAACCAGTGAGCAGTCAAGGATGAATTTGTTGTGGTAGCTCTTTAGGAATCTAGAACATGCCTGGAGGATGAGTTTGTGTGGTTACATATAAGCTGCATGTTCAGGGAGTGGAAGCCCTTTGCAGTGAATAATGGAGATTCTCCTGTGTGTGGTCTCTACGGCACACTTGTATATACCTCCCACTCTTCCATTGATCCAGTGCCTGCCTGCGGTGCACACTCTGCCCTTCACTGACTTGGTGCACATCCTCTATGGTTACCCACAGTACACAACTCCTCCCCTCCGATCACCAATCCCCTAGACCCACGACACACACTGCGAATGCCCTCCCACATTGGGAGCCTCACCCCCCAAGCCCTACCCTGCCCAATGCCTTCTTTCCCTTGGGGTCCCTGGGGCCAATGCCAGCCAGGGACTGTTGTAAAACCTGCCAGTGTGACAATATAACACCAGAAGCAGATCATTGAGAGGGTGGTTACAGCAGGACTGCCCACTAATGATATAATGATGAATTCAAATGAGATTCCCGACATTTCTTGGCAGTCTGAGGCAAACAGGGACCCAAAATCCTAGCCACAGTCAGTCATGTCTTAGTGCTCTGGAACGACCTTTCCAAACCAAGCATCCTTAAAATGATGGCTAACCAAGAAATAAAAAAGAATTGGTACTAAAATAGACATGCCCCATTAAATTACCACCCATGTTTAAAGTTTAAAATTTATTTATTAGTATCATAAATGTCTTTACATTAACATTGCAATGAAGTTACTGTGAAAATCCCCTAGTCACCATACTCCAGTGCCTGTTCAGGTACACTAAGGGGGAATTTAGCATGGGCAATGCACTGAACCCGCAGATCTTTTAGACTGTGGGAGGGAACTGGAGCATCTGGAGGAAACCCACACAGACATAGGGAGAATATGCAGACTGCACACAGATAGTGACCTAAGCCAGTAATCAAACCCAGACCCCTGGTACTGTGGAGAAGCAATACTAACTACTGTACCACCATGCCACCTTGTGATATGTTGGCTTGGGAGGGAGAATGGTTGTGGCAGTGGATTGGTCACATGAAATAAGTTCTGGCCTAATTTACACCACTACCCAAATTAAGTTAACATTAAGGAAAATTGGCTGGTCTATAATAAAGCTAGACAAGCTGGAACTAATGACTGGACCCCAGAGATCTTTATTATTCAGTAAGCTTCAACAATCTGGTCATTTCTACAGCATGTAGAGTGGCTCAGTGCCTTCTCTCATCCAAGTTCCTGCTAATTCCAGAATTCACTATCAACATACATACTGAGAAATAAAAGTTAGTAGTATTTTGTTCAATGATTTTGTTATGTTTATGACATGATTTCAAGTTGGTTTTCTGATACCTTTTAAACTTACAATGAAGCCTAGGTATTGAGAGGTGAAGCTTTATGATCAGATCTCCATTTGGAACAGTTACAAGGAAATAGAATTAATTTTAAGGATAGGTCACAGTTGGGCAAGGAGATTGGGTGGGGGGGTGTGGGGGGGGAGGGTGGCAGGTATGCATCATTGTGGCATTGAATTCTTCACTTCAAAAATATTCATGGTCTAATCTCTGGACTGTGTTGAAGCCTAAAGAGTAGAGTTGCTTGCAGAAACCTTGAAAACATCCTGGATCAAGAATAGACTGGCGAAAACTGGGCAAAGAAAATATTTTGGGTGAGTGATGGTTTCCACAGTTAAATAGCTACCACAGTGGTTGGCACTGCTGCCTCGCAGTGCCAGAGATGCGGGCTCGATTCTTGGCTTCGGTTCACTATCTGTGCAGAGTTTGCATATTCTTCCCATGTCTGCGTATGTTTTCTCTCGTGCTCCGATTTCCTCCCACAGTCCAAAGATGTGCAGATTAGGTGAACTGGCCATGCTAAATTGTCACTTAGTGTCAGGACTAAGTGGGATAAATACGTGGAGATAGGTTTGAATGGGATTGTGGTCAGTGCGAACTCGAAGGGCTGAATAGCCTCTTTCTGCATTGTTGGATTCTTTGATTCTATGCATTGACATTCATTCTTACATGAAGCCTGAATACTCTGGAAAGGTATTGAAGAACTATTATGAGCTTCAGTTACCAACTTTAGCGAGTGTAACTGAAGAAAAGAACGCGAAGGAAATCTTTAGCATTTGTTTCTCTTTTTGGTAAGAACATTTTTTAACTCATGTAGAAGCTTAGTTGCTGTGGTTTGGCAGGCATGAAGATATAATTTGAAATTGGTTGAAGCAAGATAAAAGCCCAATAGCAGAAGGGTGCTGAATTGATTTTCACTGAAGCATTGAGTCGATGATTGAATCTGTGTTGAAGTGAATGTAGTGCCATTATATATATATGACTGCTCCTGTAATCAGTTATTCAAATGGTATGTCATCAGAACCATCCAGTCATTTGTGGTACTCCAGCAGAATTCCAGAGTTTCTCGATTTAAACAGTGTAGAGTTCTGAAAAAATAACCACTGGAAGCTATCAGTATATTTTAAAGCCTAATTAGTTCTCTAATGTCCTTTGGGGAATGGAAGCTGCCAACCCTACCCAATTTCATTGGCATGGCTCCAGCTCCATAGTGCTGGATTGATGTTTAATGCATTCTAATGTGGTCAAATGAACCATCTAGTTGTAATTACACAGATCAATAATAAGCAAATTGGGCAGACCTATCACCATTGACCCATGCACAAAGGTAAGACTAAACTGAGAGTATCTTAGTTGTCCTAGCAAAATCCATCTCAGCTAATTATCATCTGCAATATCACCTCTCTCCGTAATTTAAAGTCAATACAGATGCACAATCACCATTGTGTTGAAGAAGTAAGGACATGGAATGTCCTGTGGCTAAGGGAGATTTCACTGTTTACTGCCAAGGCTGGGTTGGTTGTACCACCACTGACTGAGCTGGCTGAGTCAAAGAACAAAGAACAAAGAACAAAACAGGCCCTTCGGCCCAACGAGCCCACGCCACCACCCCGATGTTCCCACCTCTACCCGTGATCCCTGTCTATGTTTATAGATCTATGGATTAAAAACCAAATTGGAGACAATTTAGGGAGAATTTGTTTTGCCAATTAGCCTAAGAGCACATCTTTGGGATGTGGGAGGAAACCGGAGCACCCAGAAAAAACCCACGCAAGCACAGGGAGAATGCGCAAACTCCCACAGACACAGGCCCAAATCCACGTATCTGCACTGAGCTGTCGTGTTGCCCATCAAAAGGTCCTGAGAGCTTAGCCATACATCTGAATCTAAAGCTAGCAGACAGGACAAGGTAAATCAGAAAATAAAAAGAAAAGGCCTGCATTTGAATAGTATCTTTTGCAATCTAATGCCATTCCAAAATGCTTCACAGCCAATGAAATAATTTTGCAGTGTAGTCACTGTTGGAATATTGGTAACACAGCAGTCAATTTTTACACTGGAAGCTCCCATAGCACAATAGTATGATAATGAACAGATATCCTGTTTTTAGAGATGATGATTGAGGAATAAATATTGGCCAAGGAAATGTGAATATTTCCTTGAACGTCTTCAAAATCATGCCACTTTTAACAGTGCAGTATTCCTTCAGTACTGCTCTGGAGAGTCAACCCAGAGTTTGTGTTAAAGTAGGTTTATCTATTAGTCAAAAGTAGGCTTACAGTAACACTGCATTGAAGGTACTGTGAAAATCCCTTAATCACCACATTCCAGTGCCTGTTCAGGTACTCAGAGGGAGAATTCAGTATGGCCAATGCATTTAACCAGCACATCTTTCGGACTGTGGGAGGAAACTAAAGGAGACCTATACAGAGAGCATGCAAACTCCAGACAGACAGTGAGTGATCCAAGCTGGGAATCAAACCTGGGTCTCTGGCATTGTGAGGCAACAGGACTAACCACACTGCAACCTTAAGGTCTCCTGATTGGGACTTTGAGTGCGTAACTTTCTGGCTTTCGAGCAAAGTGCTACTCACTGAGCCACGGTTGACACTACTGGTTAAGTGACCCCCAGTTTGTTTGATAAAGGACTGAAGATTATTAGATGAAGGAAAACTATGATAGACAAAAGCATTCTACACTTTTAAGACTTTAATAGGGAATCAGAAATGTTCCTTTGGGATCTCTTCTCCAAAACTGCATTATACAGACTTGATACAGTTAGAAGCTCCTATGCATATTTTAACATCTGCGAAGATCACAATACCTCAATAGTCTCATGCTGCTGAATCCTAGCTTCCTGGATTTCTTTTCAAAAGTTCAACATATTTCAATTCCTTTAAATATTTACAAAGATGATAACTCATTCATGTTCAGTTGGAAATGTCTCAGAGACACTTGTTCTTCAGCTCGGTGTGGGATTTCTGTGTTCAACAGGAATTAAACACTGTTATCGCTTCTGTTTCCTCACTCCAGTAGGTCAGCAAGGTAGCATACCAGGGACAACTGAACACCTCTTCCCTGATAGCTGTATTCAGGTAATGTACTGAGCTACAGGATCCAGAAGGTCACAGTATGCACTTAATTAGTCACTCTCGACCAAGACGGCAATGGGAATGCTCCTGGGGTACAGGAGGAACAATCAACCAAGGTTCAACTTCTGGATCACTTTTCCTTATCATCGACTGGAATGTTAGTCGACATTGCATCAAGGTAGGATTAGACTTTTCCGTTATACCCCACATGATCACTGTTGAGGTTCACACACATGAAGAACGCAAACATAAATGACGAATTAGAAAGCAAAAGAAAACAAAAAAGCGAATAAGCTGGATGTCACTGCTTCTGTCCTCATTCTAATTACCCACCCAATTAGTCACCAGTTGGGGAAGGACATGTCCAGGCATTGTCCCCAGCACCCTGGCAGTGTCCCTGGTAGTGCCTCCTACCAGGGAGCACTGCCAGGTGGCCTTCTGGGAAGCTCCACTGCAGGGCTCCATTTGTCCATGGAGGGATGAAGTTGACTTTCTGTCTGAGAGGTGACAATGCCCATGGTGGGGAGGGGGCAGAGGGGGTTACCCATGCCAGTGGGAGTTTAGGTGTCTGTTTTGTGGGGACCTGTTATTTAAAGTGGAGGTCAGGTGCCCTTTATCTCAGGATTCCTGGCATTGCCAACTTTCTTAGACTCCCTCTTCCCCTGCAGCTGACAGTATGAATCTCACTTCCCTTTGAAATTTCACAGAGTGCTGTTCAACCTAGCAAGAAAATTGGGCTGTGTAGCAGGTGACCTTCATGCTGGTTTTCTCTCCTGAGGCAACAGTCTGTGCATTTTTGGGAAGATTCCGGACAAAGACTCTGCCTGTCATTGACTTTCACTCAAGGTGGGGTTGAGAGATATTCATTTGAAAAAGTGGCTATAAGGCTGAAATTTTCAGCATTTACTTAAATAACTCAAAAAAAGGAACGGAGCGCAGAGAGAGGCATTCCACCAACCCAATCTCCACACCTGGTTGTCTTGCTTGAACCCAGCCTGTCCACAACACCTCCCCTCTCCTAACTGTAGGCAGCCATTGTTAAAGGTCAGGAACTTTCTTCTTTGCCCACCTGACCTGGGACTGAAAATGTGAGACCCGGCCTGGGGCTCACTGGCTGGAATTTTGCCACCCGTCCGCCATTAGAACCAGAGTGGGCGAGGGAGGAACATGGAAAGGCCTGTTGATCTCAGGTGGGATTTTATGGTTTTGGGATGAGCGACACTGTAAAATCTCACCCATTGTCTGTTTTGTCAGAAAACAAATCTGTAGGCTGCCCAAGACTTTCATTGCAACTTTTCAAGTATATGGGAAGTGTGGAAAAGTTGTTGAGGTGATATTTCTTTTCTTGTCTCCAGAGGCATGTGATCCACAACATGTCCAGAATTATCTCCAGCTACTGGATTCTGCTACAGCTGAGATGAAAAGTCAATACTCTACGGATCCTTTTTTCCGTGGAATGAGTTATTGGAAGCAGTCGTTTCTTCTACTTTTTAGCTCCATTCTATCTCTAGTCTTTGTAAGCTTTCTTCTAAACAGGTTCATTAATATTAATAAAACCCACACAAGCAGGCTAAACATAACTAATGCAACATTCCTCTCTTGTATAATCCTTTAGATCCAATGACGCTCATTGTTAGGTTTTATGAGCCCTTTTCTTAAACAATGATGACTATTAAACAGTGCGTTTCAAGCCCACATCAGCTCAGAACAGTTTAATGTAAGGCAAATTTATTATGAAGATTTAATTGTGTGAAAGAGCCTTGGTTTTTTTGAAACTATAAGCACAAAAGTTTGTACAGAATATAATCTGTGATTAACACCTCTGTTTTGGTCTGTTTGAGAAAGCTTCAACCCTGCATTTTAGACAGCAGGACTGTGGTTTTAGTTGGACAATGTTCCTTACTGTTCCTGGTTGTTGCAGGATTCTTGTTGTACACTCACTGCCCTCATGTGACTTGGCATTGCAAGGCATCATGAGTTCCACATATGGATGTTAGCCCCCGTCACCAAGCAACCAGCCTCTGGTTTATGTCTCTGCCTTGAATATAACAGAAATGGCTGCCTGATGCAGGATAAAATCATCCTGGTGGCTGTCAGGGGATAATGAGCATTCATTGACATGATGGCTGCGATTCTCCCATCTCACTACGCTAAAAGCTTAGCGCGTGCTTTGCTGCCTTGAAAGCATCCCCCAGCATCGGATTTCTGGCTGGATCTGCTCCGCACCAGAAGTCGGTGGGGAGGCATGGAAGTAATTTAAATGGTATTTTATATGTAATTTAAATTCCAGTAATGGGCCGGAACTGAAGTCTCTGGGTCCGCTAGCCTCTCCCCTCTCTCCAGCTAGGAGTATTTCACTCCAGCGGGGTTTACAGCTGCTCCCCACTTACGGGGAGCTAGTGGCCCAACCCCGCTCGAGTGAAAGGGGGCAATTGGGGCCCCCAGAGAATTGGGTGCCAGGAGGAATCTGCTGGGCATTGGCATCCTGGCAATGTCAGTCTGTGACCTCTTGCACTGCTCAAGTGACAAAGTGCCAATGCCCAGGAGGTACATTGGCATTACCCATCAGGCATAAGGCAGTGACAAATGGACGGGACTTCTGGGGGGCAGGGCCTAGAGGACAATCGGAGGGGAGGATTGGGGGGGTAGTGGGGGGGCGCTCCTGCTGATACTCTGCGGTCAGCATCGGTGGAGGAAGGAGGAAGACTGCGTTCAGGGAGGGCTGGGGCTTGTGGTCAGCCTGTTGGGTGGGTCAACACTATGGAGGGGGGCATTGACATCACAGTTAGGTCAGGATCTGCAGCGGAGGGGCTACTATCAGGATGGGTGGCTGGAGATTAGAGCAGTGGGGGGGCAATTGAGCAAGATCCGGAATGATCGGGACGCTAGCGATTAACCCACAGAAGGGGCGGAGATCAGACGTTATGAGAGTCACACAATTGGCCAGTGATTGAGCTATGGAGGGGGTTGTGGGAGTCATGGACTACCACAATCTCATCTTGAGTAGGATAAGGGACAAGTCCCAAATGCCGGAATGGGGATTAAACCCCATGTGCTATTGGCACCAATATGGTCTAATTGGCCCTCAGGGACAGCAAGTTATTTTGGCAACATACACATTTACATATATGTTATAATCTGCAGCTATGATGGCAGAGGTTACAATATTTTCCCCATCACATGGCTTATAGGAATCTCTGTCTCTCTCGCCACTTCTCATTGCTGTAGTTGGAAGGATTTACAAATTGATACTAAACCCATCTGACTGTGTTACAAATGCAGCTTCCTTGGCCGTCAACAATCAAGCTGGCTAGCAATTGGGAGGACGGCAGTGCAGGGAGTGGAGGGTGGGGGCGGGGGGGTGCAGTGCGGTAGGGAGCAGACATTGTGGTGATTGAGCTAGCCAGAAATTGAGGGGCTGGCAGTGCTTGGCACTGACAGATCGGTGCATGCACAGTAGCCTGCATGGCATGCTGATTTCAGCCTCTCCAGCTGGAATAAGCCCCACCTCCACTCATTTTTAATAATATTCACGGTGATGGTGTCTCCAGTGCACAGAATGTGGAAGATTCCTTTTTGAACTACAACTGAAAAAGCCAGAATGAATTATTCCAGTTTTCATGTGAATTCAACACTTAGAATGTTTGTGGGAGAATTCTGGCTGATGTTTTGCTTTGTCACACACCAGTTGCACATCAACAGAATGGAACACTTTGCAGTTCTGGTCCAACTCTCCATTGTGACACACGACCTACAGAGCCTTGTGTACAAAGTCAACGGCTCCCTGCACTACTTGAATTTCTGCAACCATGCCAGCTTATCTTGCTTCCTCCTGTTTAGAAAGAAGACAATGAAATTGCTTCTCCTTGAATACAAGGCATCTATGACCTCCCAGATATATTGCATAGGTGTTGCCAATGTCGCTGTGTTTAGCTGGGAGGACTCTGAGAATAGAAACTGAGGGCTATTGGACCTTGGCTACCACGGATTGTGCCTTCTGTACAGCTGCAAATCCAACTTAGCACAGTTCAATGACTGCCTTACAGACAATAATAGTTGTGTCAGGTCTGTTCCTGACTGAGGTGGAAGTAAGTGAGGTGCCTTCTTCAGACCTCTATTGGAAGGTAGGTCGAAGTGATACTACCACAATCTCCATCTCGAGCAGGGTAAGGGGGCTAGTCCCAAATGCTGGAAAGGGGATTAAACTCCATATATTATTGGCACCAACATGATCTTATTGGCCCCCAAGGAAAGCAAGTTATTATATTAACATGCACTTTTACATTTACGTTGTAGTCTGAAGCTATGATGGCAGAGGCTACAATTTTTTCCCCAACACATGGCTTACAGGAATCTTTGCCTCTCTTGCCACTTGTCATTGCTGTAGTGGAAGGATTTACAAATTGATACTAAACCTGTCTCACTGCATTATAAATACAGCTTCCTTGGCCATCAAGTCTAGGAATTGGACCTGAACACAGAGTATTCAGCTCAGAAGCAACAATGCTAATCATTGCACCACAAGATCCTCTCAAGTCTTTTATTGAATGCAGTCCTCTTCCTCTCTTGATGAACAGTTATCTCTCTGTGTTGTCTGTGTTCCATCCCCTCCAATGTTGCCCAAATAGAGACTGCAACTAAAGCCAGCATGAGTGATAACCTTTCTATTCAGAGGATTTCAAATTCACTAGACTCCATTGTAAAGTCCAAAACTATTCCCTTCTGATTCGAACAATGTATGAAATTTCTCCCACACAATGCAATACACAATACTCATTTTGCAACAGGCAAGTCAAAAACACCTAACGTGGAAGTCTAATGCTGGTGAATTTAAATAGCACTAGTGGGACTTGTACAGCTGTCAGTGTTTTAAAGCAGCCCTTTGGAGGACCTTCCAGATCCAAAATGCCAAGTTGCCTTCCATTTCAGCATTAGGCACTGAATAACATCACAATCTGCCCACTCTGGTGCTTCTGGCTCATGGACAACATGCTTATGCTAACCCTTACGAGTATGGTGCTCCCACAGGCCATGCCAAAAGTGGTTGGAAGAGGCTCAGACTCCATTGTTAGAAGCACTTGGCTCCAGAACACAATTCTGGAGCCTCTGTGATCTTGCCCTCAGCTCTATCCATCTCCCCAGCTGAAGGTCAATCAGAGTGGATCATATGATAATTTGAGTGGTCAGTTTATCCTGAGCTGAGCTTTAAGTCCTTTATCATGTCCATCAGCAAGATCCATAAATGCACTATTAATGCCCTCCCTAGTCCTACTTCACTCTTCTGCTACCAAAACCATGTTCATGATCCCTCAAATCTGTAGATGTGCTCCCAAATTGCCTCAATCTGGGATTTACTCTATCTTGGCTCCATCCTCTGGAATCCTTTTCTGAAATCTCTTCATGTTGTTACTTCCTTCTTTCCTTTCAAAACCTGTTCGAAACCTTTCCTTTATAATGTATTTTAGGTGAACTATTTAAAATCCTTCATTACTCAGTCCAGTTCTCTACATGGACAGTGCCTTGCAACATTTGTTATGTTCAGATGCAACATAAATGCTTGTTTTTGTTGAGATTCTTAAGTTAGATTTCTTTAGGATTTCTGTTATTCCATATTGAATGGTAAGAAAACAAAAACTATGTTTATTATCGTTCTAAACAACATAACAGTTAACAAATCAAAGTCTCCTTATAAACCCCATCTTGCACATTATAGGTTTGTATCAAACATGATCCTTAAAAAAAACACAAATTACCATTGTCAAACTGAAACATTAGCACAAGCCAGTGTTTATGAATTGATATACTCAAACTGATATGTATATTTTGTTGTGACCACTGGACTTTATAAGATGGTTATATTTTAAACTTCCTCTTTTAAGTTGAGATAAAAGGCGAATACAGCCCCTGCAATGGGGCTGTACTCCCTGATGACTTGCCCAGGTGACTAGGTTTACAAAGGGATATGGGGCTCAGGTTGCTCACTATTAAAAGTTGGGTGCAAGCTTAACATTGGGACCCAAAGGGAGAAGGCAGCTATTACTGTTGTTTACAGCCTCAAAAGTCAGACTGAAAACAGATGCTGATATGCCAGGCACAAAGAAAGGATTACTTTGGGTTAATCACCATGTAGAGTACCAATGAGATTGGAAACCCTCTTCAAAAGAATGAAGATTGTTGTGGAGAGCTGAAGACCAAAGAATCACGAGTGGGTGCCTTGCTGTGAGAAGTCAATTTAAGTATCCTTAGAAGATTGTGAGGAGGAGATTGTGTTCAAAAACACAGTAGATGATTTACCCTGGTGGATTAGGGGTGAGAAGACTTGACACAACAGGATGACGATCCAGTGCAGTACTGAGGAAGCGCTGGTTGTTAGAATGGCTGCATTTCAAGAGGTGATGTTAAACTGAGGCTTCATCTGCCCTCTCAGGTCGATGTGAAATATCATTTGCTCGCAAAATAAATTCTGCTCATTTCAAATTGCAGCATGTTCTATCATTCATATTTTCATATTTATGCAGCTCCTGCTCGAGTTACATAGGCACCTCAGTCGCCCAAGAGCTCAGGGAATTAACATAGCTGCGAGTCAAGAAAAGATCAGTAATCTATCACCCAGTTTTCAGCTCCTGTTATCTCCCTCTGCCTGATGAAAACTGTGGATCAAATTCACCTCATACGTTTGTGAAATGGTTAAAATATACCTTGATGATTACTGATTTGTCCCAAAAGGTACAGATCTGTGGAACCTTATCCAAAGAGCCACATTAGCAGATGAACAAATTGCAGGTATAGTGAATTCTTTTCAAACCAGGTGGTGATTTAAATAATGATGTGCAGACGCCAGCAATCTAAGGGTTAATGGTTGAATTGCTGTTTAAAAATCCATGCATCCTGTACATTAATAAAAATGAACCAACACAAGAAATGGATGTGTGATTTGCGTTTGTTTCTTTGTTTGTCTAGATCATCTGCTCCATAAACCCTGCTCTTTTATTTCCCCTTTAGTAATTCTACATCAATTCTCAATGATACAGGTTTGTTTATAAATATTGTTGGTTTTGGGTCAGTGTGAAATTTTGGCATTTCCATAGCTGCACAGATTTCTTGTAGTACAGTGAAAATTATTTCAACATGCTGTGCAGGGGTTTCTGATGACACAATAACCAATCCAGCCTTCCATTTCCAAGCATAGCCTTTGAGTCCTTGCCAGTGCAGAGTGGAAGCTGGTCAAATAGTAGCCTATTGAGCCACATATTAATTTCAAACAATTTATGAGCTAATTAAAAAACATGTGTCTACAAATGGATTCATTATCAAATTGTAATGTTAGTTCACAAAGCTAAATACATGTGTGGAGACCATTTGACTCATCTTGTTTATTTTTATGTAGGACCTACAGCCCCGTTCCTACTATCAAATTGCTTCCTGAATAGCTCCAGAGGATTTGAGTGGGATTCTCCCATCTCATCTATGGCCACGCCACTGTAAATGAGAATGAAGCATGAATTTCTGTACCCAGAATCATCTTGAGAACTGAATGCAGCCATAAAGCTCAAAGCCTTTGTATAGATTTAAACTATAAATAAACAAGTCGTGTTTTCCCCAAATTGGTGACCAAGCATCTTTATATTTGACGACATGGATAAAAAAAATCCTTAAAGTCTGAGTATCCAGTTTATATTGAAGTTGACTGAAGTTGAGAAAAGAAGTGTACTTATCAAGATTGCATGCTATAAGAAAGGAAAGATCTATTTGACTCCTTTGCAGAGAACTGGACACAATACATTGAGTGCCTTGGGTATTACTTCCAAACGAATTACATAGGGGATAAGGTGAAGTGCAAGGCGATTCTCCTGAGTCCATATGGAAACCGATCTTATAATCTGATTCACTCTCATAGCCTGAAGCACATGCGACTCCAAATCATTCAGTGACCTCATAGAATTGGTGAAGTCACATTTTCAGCCTAAACCATCAGTTATACATCAGAGATTTAAGTTTAATTCAAGGATAAAAGCCCCAGGAGAAATATTCTGACATATAATAACTAAACTGAAACAGATATCAGAGTATTGCAATTTTGGAACCACCACTGAGGCATGCCAGGGGGGCCAAGTACAAGGTGGAGGTGCCCCTTGGGCAATTCCAGACGGTAATACCACATTGGCACCTGGGAAATGCCACACTGGCACCTGGGCAACGTCCACTGAGCAGTGCTGGGGGTGGAGCCAAAGAGAGGGCAGGCCGGGGGTGGGGTCAATGGGGGCAGTGCAGGGGATGAGGCTGGGGCTGGGCCAATAGGGGGAGGGGGCGCACTGTCACTACACATGAAAACGATGAGGGGAGGGAGGACCCAATGCCCTCTGAATGTGACCAGTGAGGGAGGGACTTTGATTGGTCTAATTGGCAGGGAAGCAGCTGCATTATGACTGGGTACAGCAGGCGGCGGGGGCTGCACCTTGGGCTATGGGCCCCCAGAAATGCGGGGGCTAGCTCATTGAGGCTGCCTGCAGTAGCAGGGGCCTGACAGTTCTCTCTCTGCCTGTCAGACCTGTGTAACCTTTAATGCGCAGGTGCATCATCAGAAGTCTGCACATGTGCAATACCTCTGTCTACAGGCTATTTGGTGAGTTAAGCACTACCCACAGCCTCTCTACTAGAAACTAACTAGCCTAACCTTTTAGACACAGAGTGCATAAGATTCAGTATGAAAATTCATCCAAACAATGGATCTGGACCTCTCCCATTTTCATACTAGCTGGACACTTAGAAGGAATCTCATAAAATTCCACCCTATGGGTGCGATTTTACAGCCTCGCTTGACCCAAGACCGGAAAATCCCACCTGTCAATGGACCTTCTCATTGTTCGCCCCTCACTCGCTCCGTTTCCCACGGCAGCTGGAACGGTGGAATTCTGGTGTATATCTCAAGAACTTTCTCAGATGTTGAAAAAGGCTTCTCACAAATTGAGGAACAAGATTATCACTAGTTTTTGATGTCAAGAAATTCCACTAGTGCTTATTTGGTGGACTTTACCATAGTTTCTAACCGCAAGCTGCTTTGTCTTTTTAAAGAAGGCAAGACAATTCTGTCAAACACATCGGCAAGAATTAAATACTGGCTATTAACTCTATCTGCCTATGAACATACATTCATGCACTGACCTGGGATATACATAGTGAATGCGATGTAGCCATGTCTGCACTTAACTATCTAACTTTACAGTTGCTCCAGAAAATTGTCACATCATAGTGGAATTTCACGGTGGTTTCATTGCAGTGTTAATGTAAGCTTTACTTGTGACTAATAAATAAACTTTACTTTTACCTTTTTTTTGGTTGTCAGTCTCAATATACTCACAGGTTAGGCCAACAAGTCAATTTCTGACAAATGAAACCTTTTTTTACCTGCAAGGATGGATTGAGTTGTCAGGATGGCATCATATTCTGAAGAGCAAGAGGTGCTATCGCTGTACCAGACAGACAGCCTCTTCTAATACAATTGCATAGTGCTTATGCAGGCATCTCAAAGGTGAAGATGCTCACCAGAGATTATGTGTGATGCCTTGGCATTGATATTGAATTGACAGCCTAGTCAAACACTGTGAATAGGGCCAATTGCAAGAAAGATTTCCTACTGCAGACCCTCTGCTCCCTTGGGAATAGCCTGGATGGCAATGGGTACAAGTCCAGGCCATCACATTGACCATATTCATTCATTAATGGGCACAATGTTTCTGCTTATTGTTGATACTACTCCAAATGGATGGATTTATCTGAGGTGAACTGTCTGACATCACACACTATCATTGAAGGATTATACCAATGCTTTTTTCACTCACTGAATACCTGAAGTCAGAGTGTCTGACAATGGGACCGTATTCACAAGTGTTGAGTTTCCAACCTTCACCACACTCAGTGGAATAAAACATATTAGAGCTGAACCTTACCACCTAGCAACCAATGGACCAGCTGGGTGAGCTGCTCATACAATTATGTCTGGCCCAAAGAAGCACAGTAAGAAATCTGACAACATCAGGTTTAAATACAACCGGTTTAGATGATGTTGTCAGACTTCTTACTGTGTTTACCCCAGTCCAACGCCGGCATCTCTACATCATGACTACTACAGAAGCAGTCAGGGGGAATTCTGGAGACCAGAATCTCATGTTTTCTTCTTAGCAACCGGGCCACTCCACATGCAGCATTGGAAATCCCACCAACAGAGTTATTAATGCACTATCATCTCAGAACGATACTGAACCTCATGTTTCCAAATTTGCCGGGAAGAATAGAGGCCAATCAAAGCAGTCAGTAGGCAAGTCAGAATTCATGCCCATCAACATGGTTGTTTATGATTGATGACATTGTGTATGCAAGGAATTTTGTTTGTAGGTCGATTTGGGTCTCTGGAGTTGTTATCTCTAGAATTGGAACCTATCAATTGGACACAGAAGAAAGGAATGTCCAAAAGCATGTAGACCATTTAAGAAAAAGAGAAATGCCCCAACAGCCAGTTTCACAATCAGGAAGTATATTGTTATCAGGAAACTTTGGTGACTGTTTTGACACTGGTCATCCTGTGTCAGGCACAGCAGACATCTCCATGGAAGCAGATTGAATTGAGCCGTCTGTACCTGAAAAGGCCCATGTAATAGTGGGTTTCGGCTGACAGCCACCCTGTGGAGTCAGAGGAGTTATGCCACTCCACAAGGATTCAGAAACCCTCCTGGAAGATTTAATTTATAATTGGCTAAATTTTTAATTATCGAGGACTGGGTAGTTGAGTATTGATATTTGAATAAAATGATTTAGAGGGGGAGGGATATCGTGATTGTCTCTTTAAGGATCAATCTGCAGAGTAAGACCTGGGAAACCAATTAGGGTGCAGGGTGGAGGATCACCATGGTAACATTTCAGGAGCTAATTGCAGCCACGAGGCTGCAAGACTCTGTATAGTTTTAAATAAATGAACTGTGTTTTCTCTAAATTGGTAAACGAGCATCTTTATAGACAGGCAAACCAATTGGCAATGAAGAATTATTGCTGGTCAGACTCCATCTGTTACATTTAACAAATATAACTGGGTTAGCGTTTTGCAAAGTCATAACATAAAAGCATTTTGGGAGTTGCTAATATTTTAATCATACCACAACATTTATGCTGGGAGATACTGTAAAGTACTTTAATATTCTATGATAATGCATAATGCTGTGCTGAATTTATCGAGAGAAGCTTTAGAAATACCTATAGAAATAGCTTTAGAAATATCTTTTTCTATCTCTCTACCTGGTTGTATAATCCTTGGGAATTTTATTCCTTGCAGAGAAAAATAAAAATGCAATATTAATTAAGATTGATCTAGTACCAGAATAGTTCTGTTGTAGCACTCTTCAAAATTGAGAAAAGGCTGCACCACCAGTGATGCCAATTTTTAGATGAAATGTTTAATTAAGGCCCGATTTGCCCTCACAAGTGGAGAAAGTTTAAGAAAGAACGGGAGCTTTCTCCTTCTATCCCTAAACCAATAGCACAGTGACATAGTGGTTAGCATTGCCACCTCACAGCGGCAGGGACCCAGGTTTGGTTCCCGGCTTGCTTGATTGTCATTGTGGAGTTTGCACATTGTGACTTTGTCTGCGTGGATTTGCTCTGAGTATTCCAGTTTCCTCCCATACTTCAAAGATGTGCAGGTTAGGTGGATTAGCCATGGAAGATTTCATTTTGTAGTGATTTATTTTGCTCAGTTTAGTCTTGAATTACTTTTGCAAGGTATCCTTTTTGATACCCGATTGTCTGGTTCACAACTGTTGTTGTAGGCTTTGGCTACAGATGATAGTATCACAGTCCCAGTTTGGTCTAGGTTGAGCCATTCTATGCAGTCCACACCTTATCTGTTTCACATTTTTTCTATGTCTCACCAGCTGTACCTCTCCATAGCTGCCTTTTCCATCCACTGCCAATGGGACTGTACGACAGACTGCAGGCTGGTTTTCTGCATAGCGTTTTCATTCATTTCTTATCGACTTTGGATTTCAGAGGCTGGGTGGAGAGTAGGCTGGAGCCCAGACACGTTAACAAACAGTAGTCTGAGAGACAGTTAAATATCATCACTGGATCTGTTGGGGTCTTTGACTAACTTAGTGCTTTGTTCAACTGCAAGGCTTAATGTATCCCAGTCTGTGAGGAAGCAATTTCAAACTCAATTTATTAAAATTTGTCAACAACTTTTTAAAATTAAATCGTGTGAATACACTTTGCTTTAAAAATCCAACATCGCATTGCAACTTCTCCAAATTCTAATTGCAGAGGAATAATCAGGAATTCCCAAAATATGAAAGCAATTCATGCAGCAGCCTATTGACTTACATAGTTTGCCATCTCCTCCTTTCCTCCATAGTCATTGTACTGCTGCTACCACCCTTCTGTCATCACACTGTTGCTACCTACTAACCTCGCGTCATTGATGACAGATCAGGAGGGAGTTTGCACCTGATGTATTTGAATAAAGTTTGAAAGATTTACCAGGGGCCAGGCCTCATGTTGGTGAGTTTTTTGCTCACTGATCAACCACAATTAAAATTCGAGTTTATAGCTCAGAACAAAAAAAAATAGATTGGTCCTTCTGAAAATGTGCCTTTTCATTCTAGTGACTATTTAACATTTTGATTTGCAGTGACTCTAGAGGATTCAGTGAGGATACAAGTTGATCATATTTTCTGTTTTAACACTGTGAATGGAGGAACAACTTTAATCTGCAATGGGAAGGGGTAGGCAGGGCTGGTATATGCTGAGGGCTTTTACAGGTTTGCAACTTAATTATGTAAGCCAGGATTCTCGATTCAACATCTTGTTCTATATTTTCTGAACAATCCGAAACTTATCAGGAAACAAGTCAAGAGAACAATGGGTAGTAAACAGTGGGTATTGGATAGTGGCTATTGAACAATGGGTATTGAACAGTGGATATTGAACAGTGGGCAGTGAGCATTGGCTATTGAACAGTGGCTATTGAACAATGGTATTGAACAGTGGGTATTGAACAATGGATATTGAACTGAGTATTGAATAGTGGGTATTGAACAATGAGTACTGAACAGAGGGCAGTGAACAATGAATATTGAACAACAGGTATTGAGCAATGGATATTGAACAGTGGGTATTGAACAACAGGTATTAAACAACGGGAATTGAACAATGGCTATTGAACAATGGATATTGAACAGTAGATAATGAAGAGAGGGTATTGAAAAGTGGATATTGATGTGAATGTGGATTTGTTAGGCGGGAATGCCTTTAAATGACATGTGCCTTTGTCCAAGTGAAGATTTTTGCTCACAGGACTCATTACCCGAGTGAACATTTGCTGCTCTAGAGTGATTTCCAAGACTGTGGATGTCATTTTTGCTACTGTAAGAACATTTTGACTTTGATTTGTACCTGCCAGCTGTCAGCCTGCTCAGCAGCATGGGAGTATCTCACAGAGCTCAATGCTGGACCCCTGATTCAGATCAAGAGGAGCAGCACCAGTTACACCAGCAGCAGCAGGAGCAGCAGCTGCCTTCTCCCCAGCCTCCTGCCGCTCCACAGGACAGAGATGATGACACAGAGCTCCAGCTCACAGCAGGTGATATCCCCTACCCCAGGTATACTGGCAGAAGAATCATTTTTTTGGACATGATTGAATAGAAGAGCCTAGGAGGCTCAGTATTTCTCAACAGGCTGATACTGATATCTAAGAAAATAAGCAATAGGAGCAATCTAAGCCACATAGCCTCTCTCATCTGCTCCATCATTTATAAGATCAAGGCCGATCTTCTTTTCAACTCTACTTCCCCACAAGCTTCTCCCTCGATTTCCGGTGAAATCAAACATCTGTTTCTCTCAGCCTTCAATATACACAGCGATGGAGTTTTCACAACCTTATGAGGTAGACAACTCCAAAGATTCATGGTCCCTATAAGGGAAGAAATGTATCCTCATCTCAGTTCTTGAAGCTGAGACGGTATTCCCCTGGACCTAGATTCCCTGTGGTGTGGAGATGCTGGCATTGGAATGGGGTAAACACAGTAAGAAGTCTCACAACACCAGGTTAAATTCCAACAGTTTATTTAGTAGCAAAAGCCACTAACTTTCAGTGCACTGCTCCTTCATCAAGGAAGTGGGAGTTCTGTTCACAAACCCAGTCCAATGCTGGCATCTCCACGTCATGATTATCATCGACACTGCAAACTGCCGCTCCAAGTGGAGAAGTTCTCTAAAAAGATCATGCATATCGACACAGACATTAAGTTTCCATAAAGATGCAAGAAAGCAGACAAGATACCGAAAGGACTACAGATCACAAACCCACTCAGGCCAACCTATAACACAAACAACGATGAAAAGTGTAAAGATATTGGAAATAGCTTAGAGAAGGTTTACTAGACTAATACTAGGAATGAACAGGTTGTCTTCCAAGGAAAGGTTGGAGAAGTTACCTTTATATCCACTATAATTTCAAAGGGGCAGCACAGCAATTAACACTGCTACCTCAAAATGTTGGGGGCTTGGGTTCGATTCAACCATCTGAGGAAAAGAATTTATCCTCATTTGTATCTTTAATAAGTGTTCTTTTATTTTGAAAGGTTGGAGAAGTTAGATTTGTATCCATTATAACTTCAAAGGGGCAACTCAGTGGTTAGCACTGCTGCCTCAAAATGCTGGGGACTTGGGTTCGATTCTGGTCTTGGGTGACTGTGTGGAGTTTGCACATTCTCCCTGTGCCTGTGTGGGTTTTCTCTATGTTTTTCTCTCACAGTCCAAACTTGTGCAGATTAGGTTGATTGGTAGTGAATTGCCCCTTAATTTTTCCGAGTGTGTGTGGCAATGTTTGTTTGGTGTAATGTCCCTCAAGCTATAAGCCTTTGGGACAGACTAATGAACTGCTCCCGAAATAATTAGCTACAGAAACAGATGAAAGTCTGACCTATGTGATTGAGAGTTTAAAAGAGAAAGGTGACTTGATTGAAACCATTAAGGTTCTGAGGTGTAATAACAGGATTGATGTGGAGTAGGTATTTCCTCTTGTCAGAGAATTTAAAATACTCACACTCAGAAAAATTAAGGGGCAATTCAGTACGGCCAATCAACCTAATCTGCACAAGTTTGGATTATAAGGGGGAAACTTAGGGAAAACCCACGCAGGCACAGGGACAATGTACAAACTCCACACAGTCACCCAAGACCAGAATCGATCCCCAAGTCCCCAGCATTCTGAGACAGCAGTGCTAACCACTGTGCTGCCCCTTTGAAATTATAATAGATACAAACCTCATTTCTCCAACTTTTCAAAGTAAGAGAACACTTATTGAAGATACAAATGAGGATAAATTATTTTCCTCAGAGGGTCATGAGTCTCTGGAATTCTCTTCTTCAAAAGGCAGTGGAAACAGAATCTTTGGCTCTTGTTAAGACAGAACAAAATGGATTATTGATTAACAAAACAGTGAAAGGTCACAGGGGTTAGCAGGGATGTGGGATTGAGGCTACAATCTGATCAACCATGATCTTATTGAATGACAGAGCAGGCTCATGAGGCCGAGTGGACTACTGTTGCTCCTAATTTGTATGCTTGTTTGTTCATTTGCATATAGTTTTACACTTTGTCTAAAAGCACCAAATGCTATGCTTAATCTTTTAAATAACAATTCATGTCATGTTGTGAAGGCAGTTTCCTTGGACTGTCTCTCTTTCTGTTTGGTTCTTCCCAAGAGTCAGGGTGAAAGTTGATACATACTGACAAAGTATCTATCTGTGCTATGTTTCTATAACAGAACTTGCCTTCTTCAATGCTTCTGTCTCTGTAAGAACAGGCCTGGAGTGAAATGCAGTGGTATTTGTTGAGGTTTATCCCAAACAGTTTAGTGATGCAGGACTCGGTGCTCTATGAGCTGTTTCTAGGGATGCACACTGAGACAAATATCAATTGCTGCTGGAGGGTTATCAACTTGGTGAAGGACGCATTTTGGTCTGCCTAAAACTTGCTGATCTTCTGATTGAAAGATTTGACCTCGACTGAGCGTTGCAAACTGGCACATTCCAAAGTTCAAGACTACATGCTGAGGGACGCGCTCAAGTTTGGGGCAGCCACTGCAAAGGCACAATGGGGAAAGGTCACAGTGTAAAGCCTTTCAATTGAGGAAGATGGTAATTGCAGAATACCCTTGGACTGTGTAACTGTATGCTAAACTGAAAAATAACAGCACACAGTAAAGTCTGATGTATGTATATAGTTTTAAGTTTTGAAATGTAATTAGTGTAATGTTGTGTACCTAAGCATCGTGTAGTATTGTAAAAATGATTTTTTTGCACTATTTGTAATTTTTGGATATGTCATTTGGCAGTTGTTTATTTGAGAATTTTTTTGTGAATAAAGTATATTTTTGAAATAAAAAAGAGTTCATGTCTTGGCCTTTTGGCTAAAATCAAGTGTATGTCTGATCGTGCACTTGGTTGAAGCCAATAAGGTTACACTGAGGCTTCATTTAATGGGGAAAACAATTAGGACTAAGGGCAGACAAGTCCCCAAGCCCCAATGATCTACATCCTTAAGGTATTAAAAGAAGTGGTAGCACAGATAGTGAATCCATTAGTTATAATATTTCAAAATTCCCTGGACATGGGAAAGGTTCTATTGGATTAGAAAAATGCCAATGTAATGCCCTTATTCAAAAAGGGAGAGAGGCAAAATGTGGAAAATACAGACCAGTTAGTTTAACATCTATTGTTGTGAAAGTGCTAGAATCAATTATCAAGAAAGTAATTTCAGGGCATATGGAAAGTCAAAATGCTATCCATCAGGGTAAGCATGGTTTTATGAAGGGCTAATTGTGTCTGACTAATTTGCTAGAGTGCTTTGAAGCTGTAACAAGCAAAGTAGATCATAGGGGTTCTGTAGGTATAGTATATCTGGACTTCTGGAATTCATTTGCTAAGGTACCGCACAAAAGGTTAATTTGCTAGGTTAGATCACATGGGATAAGGGGTAATTTATTTGCTTGGATAGGTGATTGGCTGGTGGACAGAAGATAGAGAGTTAGGATAAATGTTTTTTTCTGGATGGCGTAAAGTAACTAGTGGGATGCCACAAGGTTCAGTTTGTGGGTCCCAGCTATTTACAATATATGTTAATGACTTGGATACTGGGATAGAAGGCTCTATAGCCAAAATTGCAGATAACACAAATATAGACCGGACAAATAAGTTGGCTATAAATAGGTAGGAGAGTGGGCCAAAATGTGACAGATAGAATTTAACATGGATAATTGTGAGGTCATGCATTTTGGTTGGAAAAATGGTGACTTATTGTCTAAATGGAGAGAAATTTCTGGGTCTCCAGTGCAGAGGGATCTGGGTTTCCTCATTCATGAGTCACAGAAAACTAGCATGCAGGTACAGCAGAAAATAAAGAAAGTAAATGTAATGTTAGCATTTGTAGCTAAAAGAAAAGAATATACAGGTAAGAAAGTATTGTTGAAACTTATCAAGGCACTGTTGAAACCGGACCTGGAGTATTGTGCACAGTTTTGGTCCCCTTACTTGAGGAATGATGTGGTGGCATTAGAGGCAGTTCAGAGAAGATTCACTAGATTGATTCCAGCAATGAGGGGTTTGTCGTATGAAGAGAGATTAAACAGTTTAGGCATATACTCGCTGGAATTTAGAAGAATGAGGGGAGATCAAATTGTGGTATAAAGATGATAAAAGATATGAATAAAGTAAACGTGGATGCTTCCTCTTTTGAGACGTTCTAGGATGAGAGGTCATAGCTTTAGGATACAGTTAGCAAATTTAAAACAGAGTTGAAGAGAAACTACTTCTCCAAAGGCTGTGAACCTGTGGAATTCACTACCCGAAAGTGTGGTGGATGCTGGGATAGTGAGTACATTTAAGGAGGAGTTATACAGATTTTTAATTGGTAATTAAATGGCAAGAAAATGGGAGGCATATCAGCCATAATCAAATGGTGGAGCAGACTTGATAAGCCGAGTGGCCTAATTTTGCTCCTATATCTTATAAACTTATAATTTTTTTAGAAAACAATCTCAGCCTTTTGGCTAAGATGAAGCTCAGATCAAGCCCGGGAGAAAGTGTACTGCCTCATCCTATCAGCTTGGATCTAGTTTGATTGAACCCAAGACAGGAGTATGTGCTGTCTTGTCAGCTTGGATCTGTAATGTCTCTCATGTAAGGACTCTGTTTCAGCTAAATTTATTTTTGATTGGAAATAAAGCACCTAAAGGTACAAAAACAAGAGCTGACTGGAAATTAGGACAAGCAGCGAAAACTGTAAATAGCCAACATAAACAGAGGCGTGAATAACAGATCAGCCTTGGAAATATTTACTCAATACTGATTCATTATTGTGATCTGGTGCCAAGAATAATTAATTTTCATACTAGTGAGACCAGTTCCTGAAATCATTGAGTTTTGTTTTGGTCAGAACCTTCTTGAATTATATCAATGCGATCAATTGTAGAATGCTTCAGAAATAAATTATACATAAAGAACTATCATTTCAGATCTTCTCATTTCTATGGGAACGGATATTGAGCTTTGTATTATAATAAATTTGAAGTTGCTTTGGACTCTACAATCAATTCTTTCTCCAAATTAGTAACTGCTATGATTTAATTTAATTATAATTAATAGTGAATACCTCACAATGTGCAGCAATTTAGTAAGAACAATCGGGAATTACATTACTTGTTATTTTCCTTTAAGTAGAAGATTGTAGCTCATTCTTCATTACTGGCACAATGGCACAATGGTTAACACTGCTGCCTCAGGGACCTGAGTTCAATTTCTGCCTTGGGTCTGCCTTCTGTCTGTACAGAGTCCTCCCTATGTCTGCGTAGTTTTTCCCCAGTTGCCCTGGTTTCCTCCCACAGTCCAAAGTTATGCAAGTTAGGTGGAATGACCAAGCTAAGTTGCTTCTTTGTGTTCCAAGATGTGTAAGTTAGAGGGATTAGCCATGGTAAATGTGTGGGGGAGGATGGGGAAAGCTCCTGGATCAGATACTCTGTCAGAGAGTCAGTGCAAACTTTGATGGGCCAAATAGTCTCTTATGCACTGTAGGGTTTCTATGAATTCTATGAAAATGTATCTATATCTGTCTGTTGGCCTTTCCACACTGACACCATCTACTCCCAACAACTGGAACTGTGGCATTATCTATTTAACTACAGGCACAGCAAGATCAACCAGAGGACTTGGGCTTCAATTATTTGCTTTGTAGCCTCAGCAGAAGACTGCCTCTTTTCAGTTCTTATGGCCAATAACACTTCTAGAACATTAAAGCAAAGAGTTTTATCAATAAATAAAATCTTGAAAACCAGTCAAAAGAGGGAGGAAGGCTGTAGAAGCAGTCCACACAACCTGGGGAGACTGCCAGGTATCCCCTGCAGACCTTTCAATTGCCAAGGGCTATTGGGCAGGAGAGTGGGTAGGAAGGTATCTCCTTGATCAAGGTTCCTCCTGTTTAGGTATCCTGTGTCCAACTGAGGGGCGCATCGAGGGCTACCCTTGAGGAGACGTATCTCATTTCCTTTTAAACCAACTCTTACTGAGTCCTGCCTAACTGGGCCTGGCAAGTCTATCTCATTTAATTTAAGTTTATTAATGTCACAGGTAGGGTTACATTAACACTGCTATTAAGTTTCTGTGAAAATCCCCTAGTGGCCACACTGCAGCACCTGTTTAGGAACGCTGAGAGAGAATGTAGCATGACCAATGCAGCTAACCAGGGCATCTTTTAGAATGTGGGAGAAAACTGGAGCACTGGGAGGAAACCCAAGCAGACACAAGGAGAACATGCAGACTCGCCATAGTGACCCAAGTCAGGAATCTAACTTGGGTTCCGGGCATTGTGAGGGAGCAGTGCTTCATCCTGGGACTTACTGCAGTACCAGTAGTAGCCAGCAATTCAGGTGGCATACCTGTACAGTCGAGCTGCCAGCCATCACCGTGACACAGGATTAGGGAACCCTCTTGCTAGCCAGGCCTAATTGGCTTTTACTTTGGGTGTCTAAGATTGATCACACGAGGCACTTCAGTTGGTGGATGCTATGATCATTAAATATAGCCCCTGGTGACAGTATTAGATATCACACAGTCACATTTTACAAAACATTCACTCATATTGAATTGATGTCATTGCTAACAGAAATGATTATTTGCTAAGTGACCTTGGATATTTTCCCCTTTATCCTAATTCTAATTCATGTCTTTCATCTCTCCCCGATGCTTCAAGTATAACGAAGGAGCTGATGCAGGAGAAGGACAGGGAGTTGTCAGAGGAGGTGGTATGCTCCAGTGAAGCATAATCACAACTCAATCTGTCATCCACCATGTGATAATCTCACCAAGGCCAGTCTTCTCTCACCATTACTCTTTATTTGTAATGTACATGTCTTCCAGCGATTATAATGTACAGGTCAAACCCCAGAGTTATTTGACCGCCAGCTGGTTTTAAAGGCCCTGCTGCTCCTTCCCCTACTGAGCGATCCTCCACTTGGATGTCTCAGTGTCAGTGTATTTTTGGGCCGAATCTGACAGTTCATTAGTATTAATTTTTATTCCCACGAACTTCACACCGCTCCCAAAGTGCATCCCCTCTCATTCACCTGTCACTTAATGATTTAACTGCTGCATGCGCTGGGGGGCTCCCTATAAACAGATCCCCAGCATTCCCCAGCAATTGTTCCACAATGAGTGCAGAGGATGACAGCCATGAAATCAGCACTGTGGTTCACAGAGGGGGCCCTTACCAGATTGCTCAATGGAGCACCTCAGAGGCATGAAATCCTATACCCACACTCCAGGGTTTTCTCACTTGGTTGACATTGATCTTAACTCAGCTATTATTGTTCTTTGATTAATTCATCAATAATAGTCAGTAGTGAACTGTTTATCTCGTATTTTTCTCCATACTGTCAGCACAGCTGTAAATTAGGCTAGGATTTTGTTTCCCATTTTCTCCAAATAGAAATTTAAAACAAGTTATTTTTGTTGTCATTAGAAACCTAGAAGATAGAAACAAGAGGAGGCCATTTTGCCCTTTCAGCCTGCACAAAATTCATCACGATCATGGCTGATCATCCAACCCAATAGCCTAATCCTGCTTTCTCCCCATACCTTTGATCCCATTCGCCCCAAGTGTTCTATCTGTTCTACTGCATTCTATGACCCTTGGACTGGGTGGAATTCTCCTGAATGCCCACAACGGGAATCAGAGCAGATGTTAGTGGTTGGGGGGGAGGATTTTGCAGTCTTAGGGTGACTGTAGCACGGTGGTACAATGGTTAGCGCTGCTGCCTCAAAGCACTTGGGTCACAGGTTCAATTCCGGCTTGCATCACTGTCTGATTGGAGTTTGCACAGCCTCTCTGTGTCCGCATGGGTTTTATCCGGGTACTTCGGTTTCCTCCCACACTCCAAAGATATGCGCATTAATTTGATTCGCCATTCTAAGAAATTGCCCCTTAGTGTCCAGGGTTAAAGAGATTAGTAGGTATAATATGGAGAGATGTAGGGTAGAGCCTGGATGGGATTGTGTTCGGTGCAGACTCGAAGGGCCAAAGGGCCTCTTTTTGCACTATAGAGTTCTCTGATCTATGATTCCCCCCACAGTTCATAGATGTGTAGGTGAGGTGGATTAGCTATGCTAAATTGCCCCTTAGTGTCAGGGTGATTAGCTAGGGTAAATACATGGGGTTATGGGGAGAGGGCCTGGGCGGGATTATGGTCAGTGTAGACTCGATGGGCTGAATAACCTCCTTCTGCCCTGAATGATTCTATTAATCTATGAAGATCTATGAGCAATCATATGTTATGGTCATCTGAAGCATCAGAAATTGAAGCTAATTGATGGACATACCATCTGATGGATGGCAGCTGGGAAGACACCATCAGGAACTACATAAACAGCCTGAATACTGCAGAGTTCGCTTAGCTTTGAGAAGTAGTGATAAGAGCTGAGATTTGTTTTGGGAAATAATTCAAGAGGCTGGACTGCAGCCAGAAATTCAACTTTAAGGGGAACTTGCTTTTGGGATTTAGCACTGCAGCCAGATTGGAATAATCACTCCTGACAAAGGCAGGAAAGGCCAGGGATTAAGTGTAGCACCCACCCACTAAAATTACTCAGCAACTTAGTAACATATGTACCAAGGAAACAATTGAAGTTATTGTGGAACAAATTGTGCTTAAACAAACACCTGTCTGTCTTATTTTCTTCAGATATACGAAAAGTGTTTCCCTCTTTCAATATAGTTACCCTTCTTCCTTTTCACTTTTTTCTATTTTATTTATATTTCCAATTATTATTATCATATTACAATCATTAATCAATATTCAAAAACAATTATTGTTTTAACACATTGGGGACAATTTTACCATTTTGATTCTAAGCGCTGAATTGGGTGCAATTCAGATCCAACTTGGAAATCTGTTCTCAAGCCACCCCCCCACCCGCCCTCCCCTCCGCAACGACCACCACCACCAATGCACTCAGCTTGAAAGTAAATTGCAAGTCTGAATCATGCTGTGGGTGGGGTTTACCATGTCCCAAACGCTGCTGCTCCAATTGGAGCCTTCAACTGAGCGTGCACAGTGAAAATAAATTGAAAAATGCCCCCCGTCACATTGCTCCCAGGCTGCAAAAAGCGGATAAAGTGGCCCAGGAGCGATGTCCCCCACAGATATCGCCCCCCCCCCCCCCCCCACAACATAACTGCCCTCCTTATTAATCCCCTCACCCCCCTCCCACCCCCACCTCCCCCAGCTATCCAGACCGATTGCGGTCCTTGCCCTCGTTTCCCCCCCTCCCCCCACCGATCGCCTGCAGGGTGGCTGCAGACCCTCCCTTACCCTGCTCCACCCTTTCCCCCCCAACCCCACCCACCATTGATCTGAGTTAGAGAACCATTAGAAGCTCTGAACTTACCTCTTCAGAAGCTGGAGTGCCTGACCTTTGTCCAACATTTATGTTTTGCACCATGTGATGACAAAGGGGGAAATGCTGGTAAGATTGGGCATCCAGCTCATTAAATCAATTTAAATGCATGTTTTGAGCACAGTTCCGATCGTGGTCATCTTTGGGCTTTGGTAAAACGGACATCTGCATGGACATGGGCGCGAGTCGTGCCAATTACCTCATGCCCGACTTTACCAAGTTTTTGGCCCAAAAACAGAACCAATGCAATTGGAAAATCGGGCCCATTATTTGTCACAATTACTCATTCCTATTACATCCAGAGTGTAGCTATGAACTTTCATGAGATTCTGTAAGGGACTCCTTAACCCTTCCACAAACGTTCAATTCCTCCACCAAAGACGAACAGTGGCAGCAAGGTGTATCATCTACAAGATACACTGCAGAAACTCACCAAACATCCTTCGGAAATACCTTATAAATCCACAACCACTATCATCGAAAAACACAGAGGCAGCAAACACCTAGGAATGCCACCACCAGAAATTAATTTCTCCTCAAAGCTACTCAGCTTTCTGACTTGGAAATATATCGCTGTTCCTTAAATGTCTTTGGGTCAAAATCCTGGAATGATACCCTGAACAGCACTGTCAGTGCTGAGCTTGGCGCATGTGCAGTGACTCCTGTCTGCTGGCCTTCCGATTATTGACCTGTTCAATCACTGGCCAGCCTCACGATCCGCACAGCATTGCTCCTCTGACTCCCCCATGGTCCAATTACGGGCCCCGCGAACATTTCTGGGCCAGTCTCAACCCCCCAACCTTTGTCCCTAGCCCACCTTGATGTTTCATCCACCCCTGCAGTCCTGATCTCCTGATCAGCCTGACCCCCACCGGCAGTTCTAATGCTGACAGCCCTAAGGCAGCCCTGAACAACCCCTTCGCTGCAGTCTGAGCTCCCCCCTAGCAGGTTAACCCGCACTCCCCCATCCCCCCACTGCATCTCACCTCCATGGCCAACACTAATTATTGGCCTCCCTGCAAGTAGGGAGCTACGCTGAACCCGCTGGAGTGAAACACCCCTGGTGGGGAGAAGGGGCTAGGAGGCCTGGAGACTTCAGTCCTGGACCCGCTTATGAGATTCAAGTATATTAAAATTCGGATTGAAATAAATTATGCAGCTCTGTGCCGAATTCTGGCTGCCAGAGATGCATGGAGGACATGACTCTCAGCGGGGAGCCCGCAGAGAGTACAGTCTCCTGGACCTCTGCACTGCAAAAGCAGCACAGCGGGCTGAGACAATCGCCCCCATTGTTCTGAATAGCTTCCAGGTCGACTTTCACACTAGTTTGAATTTGTGCACTGTGCTCCATCAAACTGCTGACAACTGCAGCTCATGACTATCCCCTCTGGAAAATAACAGAGGAAGGAATCTTCAACGCGCTGTATACTGCTTCTTTATCTCTTCCCCCACGAGACCATCCGCCCCAGTTCTACTGAGGACCCAATCAAAATTCAGTCACTGTGCGTTTACCTCCTCTGTATCATTTAATATTTCATACACTTTGATGAAATCCCTCCTAATTACCTTTTTTTTCTAAATCATGGAGCGTCAGCTTCACTAATCTTGCTTCATTGCTCATTCTCTTTCTATCTGGGATCAGTGATCATGTTCATGTGCTTTTCTGTAGTTTCATTAGAACTGTGTCATAGCACTTCCACAGTACAAGCTTTTGTGTGCACATTGCTTTTAATTGAATTTGCTTTAGTTCTGTAGTAATTGAATGCATTTTCATGTATTATCTAGAAAAATCAGAGTAATTAACTTTCAAACAATCAAGGTTCAAGTGCATTGTGTCGACTATCTACGTCAGTTAATTGTAAAATTGTATTACACAAGCACTTCATACACCATATTTAATGTTACAAATGTATTCAAGTCGCTACAGCAGTGGCAGTGGGGGATTGTGGTGTTGTGTGTTGAGGAGAACAAATAATGAGTGGAACTGGAACAGGCAGAGGAGGTGACAGAAGGCACAATTGAAGAGGTCAGTTCTGAGGAGCCTTTTGTGGATGGTTAGGAAAGTCCGAGGCCTGGATTCCAGAACATGCCGTCTCTATCACTGAATTGCCTGCCACTGATGTTGGAGCAACGGGAAGCAGACAAGTACTGCAGACCTGAGTTGAAACGATGCATAGTGTGAACTATGTCGCAGGCTTGGAGGACATTGTGGAGACTGAGTGAGGTAGGGTGATGCATTTGTCAATGAGAGAGGGAATTTTAAAATCAATAGAGTAGTTAACTAACCAAAAAACATAAAGCTCCAAGTCTGTTGTTGTTCGTCCATCGTCGTCGCTGAGGACCTCAACACCATTAGTCATTTTAAGGCTGGATGCAGTGAATCCGAAGATGAGTGATCAGGCCAATTCGGGCATAGAGTGTCCTGGCACATATTGGACTGACTTGTGTAGACATTGTAGTTGTTGCGCTGGTGGCTCTGGGCTTGCGCAGCTCGCGCGTAAGTTGTGCTTCAGCAAAATACTTTGCATCATAAGCTTGACAGTCCTTGTGGAGGAGGCAGTGCCAGGTAAGGTGGTTTTGTGCCAGCATTTCCCAGGTGGTCGTGTCACAGGGATGCCTTGAGTGTGTCTTTGTAACGTTTCTTCTGCCCTCCATGTGAGCGTCTTCCAGCAGAGAAAAGCTCCCAAAAAGGAGCTGTTTGGATATTCACTTGTCCAGCATACGGATGACATGACCTGCCCACCGGGTCTGTGCTCTCATCAGCAGCGTGTGGATTGATGATAGACTTGCTCTAGAGAGAACTTCAGTGTCTGGTACTTTCATTCAAATTGTATGCCAGTTCCATCATGGCATGATGGTCAGAGTACTGGATAGCGGAGAATCCTCTGAGACATTCCCAGTCACCAAAGGCGTCAAACAGGGCTGTGTGCTTGCACTCACACTGTTCAGCATGATGTTTACTGCCATGCTGAATGATGTCTTCCAGGATAGTGTTGCTGAAATCAGCCTCAAGTATAGAGTGGATGGGAAGCTTTTCAAGCTGAGGAGACTTAAAGTTATTACCAAAGTGAAGGAGGCTGTTCTGAGAGATTTCCTGTTTGCCGATGACTGTGCCCTGTTTACTGGCTCAAAGCCAGAGATGCAAGTCAGTATGGACAAATTTTCCACAGCTTGTGACAAATTGGGACTCACCATCAACATTAAAAAGAACCAAGTCATGCACCAGCTTGCTCCTCATGCACTATACACAGAACCCATAATCACAATCAAAGGGCAGAAACTACAGGCAGTGGACCAGTTCACTTATCTTGGCAGCACCTTTCCCGAGCAGTGACTATTGATACAGAAGTTAACTGCAGAATAGCAAAGGCAAGTTCTGTTTTTGATAGATTGCACTCCACTGTATGGGAACATCAAGGAATCAGTCCAGCAACAAAACTGAAGGTCTACAGCATTGTTTTTTGTTTTTCCACAACAACACACCAACGGCATAATAATGCTAAGGTTTTGCCTGAAGTAGCTGCATTCAGTAATCTGGCCAATCAGGTGAATAAACAGCTTTATAGAAGGTTGATTTTTCCACGTCACTAAGATGAATAAGGAGTGAATGAAGTTCAGATACAGTTTAGTCCTCACTCAAGAGGTAAAATGGCCTGGACACTAGTTTTTGTACCAGCATTTCCCAGATGGTCGTGTCTATGTCAAGCAACTTTAGGGAGGCTTTAAGTGTGTCTTTGTAACGTTTTTTGTGCCCTCCATACGAGTGTCTTCCAGCAGAGAGTTCCCCAAAAAAGAGCTGCTTGGGTATTCACTCGTCCGGCATATGGATGACATGATGTGCCCACTGGGTCTGTGATCTCATCAGCAGCGTGTGGACTGATGGTAGACTTAATCTAGAGAGAACTTCAGTGTATGGTACTTTCATTCAGATTGTACGCCAGTTCCATGATGGCATGATGGTCAGAGTACTGGCTAGCGGAGAATCCTCTGAGGCATTCCCAGTCAGCAATGGTGAAAACAGGGCTGTGTACTGGCAACCACTCTGCATGATGTTTACTGCATGATAGTGGGGTGGCACACTGCTTCCTCACAGCATCAGGGACATAGAATCAATTCTGTCTTCGTGTGACTATTTAGAGATTTCATATTCTTCCCATGCTTGCTTTGGTTTCCTTTGGGTGCTCTGGTTTCCTTCCACAGTCCAGTGATATGCAGGTTAGGTGGAATGACCATGCAAAATTAACCCTTAGTATCTCAACATGTGCAGGTTAGGGGGAATTAGCTATGGTCAATGTGTGAGATTATAAGGATAGTACAGGGGAGAGGGTCCCAGTTAAGCATTTGCATGGAAATTGCTCAGAAGTTCAAACATTTTCTGGTCAATTGTTCTGCATAGGTAACCACTTGGAAACACAACTTAAATTGCAAACTTTGGAAGGTTCTGCAAGGTGCACCAATACTTATCCAGAAAAAGTTAGAACAATTATCAACTCTTCTAATGTTCGGGTAACTATAGTGAACTCCCAGACCAACATGCACAAGACCCCCTCCCAAACCCCAACTGCATACTACCCCAAGGATTCCTTCCCCTGCCCCAGTGGACCTGCACCCTGCTGACCTGACCCCACTCCCAACTTGGCTTCCTCCCAGTCTGAAGGCTTGACCCAATTTCTCCCACTCTCTTCCAACTCAAACATGCCCATCTCTGAACTCCCACTCCTTACTCCCAAATCTTGATCCTCTCAACTTCTCTCAACCTATGATCCCCTTCCCTCGACACTGAAATCCTCTCTATTAGTCTTAGACACTTACTTTCTCCCTGTCCTGTCAATTTCACTGGGCTTTTTAAAGTTATCTCCGTTATGGTAGCTAGTGCAGTAAAACAAATAGTGGCATGGCATCCTTGAATCTGCCAGAGCTGAACTGTGCTAGGACCCTCAGAGTCTTTTGATGCATGCCCCAAGCAGCTCTGGGGATCAGAAATGTCAGCATAATTGTTAAGGGCAAAAAGGCATATATTTATTCTTGTAGTTCTTCTGGATCATCTCTTTCCAAGCTAGTTGGAAGTTTTAGCCCACTGGCTGGAAGGATTGCCAGACTGTATTCCTAATGGTCCAGTACCATGGCAATACTTCAGACAATGGACCACACAATTATTGATTATCTTCTAGTTTTCAATGACAGAACAGTCTTTCTGAGAACAGAATGGTTTGATATTCTTCAAAGGCTTAACCATGGATGGCACAGTGGCACAGTGGTTAGCACTGCTGCTTCACAGCAGTAGGGACCAAAGTTCAATTCCCGGCTTCTGCTCTCTCCGCGTCTGCATGGGTTTCCTCTGGGTGCCCTGGTTTCCTCGCACAGTCTGAAAGATGTGCTGGTTAGCTACATTGGCCATACTAAATTCTCCCTCAATGTACCCTAACAGTGCTGAAGTGTGACAACGAGGGGATTTTCATAGTGACTTCATTGCAGTGTTAATGTAAGTCAACTTGTGACTTTAATAAATAAACTTAAACTTAAGTTAAAGGTCACTTAAGGATAGAAGAATATCAAGAGAGTTCATCAATCATCTGGTGACCAGGTATTACTTATTCTAATGAAGAAATGATTTTCAGTTCTTAAGTATTCAATGACAGCCAAGAACAAAAGGTACCAACATCTTTTTCTACTTTTCCATCAAGGCCATGCGAATGCCTAGGAGTAGACTTGTTTGATTTTAAAGGCAATACATTTCTCAATGTTATTACTTATTATCCAAAGTGGATTGAAGTGAATAAATTGCATATTATCGTGATGGAAGCAGTCATTCACTCACTACAGAGAATTTATACAAGATATTGCAATCCAGACATTGTGGTGTCAGACAACAGTCCACAAATTGTGAATGAATTATTCCAAAATTATGAATGAAGATGTATTCATTCACATAATTAGGTCACCTTGTTAATTTCCAATGGAGAAGCTGAGAGACGTGCGGAAACAAAGATTTGATGAAGAAGAAAGAAGATTTTAGTTTAGCTCTTCTGAGTTACAGAATCTCATCATTACAAAATGATTTCTCACTGTCAGAATTATAATGGGAAGGAGGTTGAAAACATAACTTCCAACTCTACAACAGAAATTAAAACCTAATATTACTTTGAATGACCATGAAAGAGTGAAGAAGAAAAACAAAGAAACAAACTGGTAATCTTAACTTCAGGCTCAGAGCTCGAGATACATCAGTGTTGAAACCCGAAGCGAGAGTACAGGTACAAAATCAACATAAAGGTAAAATAGTTGATAGAACATCACAACCATGATTATACACAATTGAGATGGACATGGGAACTACACAGCACCTTCACATCCTGAAAAAGGAGGCCAATAGAAATTTGGTTTTACTACTCAGATCCTGGTAGCAATAAAGAAGAAGAAGAAACAAGACAAAGCTCCACAGTCACCCAAGAGAAGGACACTCTCCAAATGAAGGAAATGTATGGAATGCCCTCAATCTCAGAAAGACATCAGAACAAGATTGGGGAGACTGGTCAAAGAACTTCAGAGACTAACCCTGTGAAGTCTAGGCTTAATGGGGAAATGTAGGAGAATGTATATGGAAGGATAAAAATGCAAGGAAAGAAATTTACTAAAATGGTTCCAAGGATGAGTAATCATAGTTATATGGGTAGCCTTGAGCCTTGGGCGGCTCGCTAGCACAATGGTTAACACTACAGCCTCACAGCACCAGGGACCCAGGTTCGATTCCCGGCTTGGGTCACTGACTGTGTGGAGTTTGCACATTTTCCCTGTGACTGCATGGGTTTCCTGCAGATGCTCTGGTTTCTTCCCACAGTCTAAAGATGTGGGGGTTAGGTGGATTGGCCATTCTAAATTGTCTGTTAGTATCAGAAGGACTAGTTAGGGTAAAAACATGGGGTTGTGGGGACGGGGCCTGGGTGGAATTGTGGTTGATGCAGGATCGATGGGCCAAATAGCCTCCATCTGTACTGTAGGATTCTACGATTCTATGAGAAGCTCGTGTTGCTTTCCTTTGTCAGGTGGCAATGCTCTGAGAGATTGTGATTTCAAATAAACCTGTTGGTCTATAACCCTGTCCAACACCTGCATCTCCACCTCAAAGAAGAAGAGGCTAAAAGGGTATTGAAGAGCAAAGGATTAGCATTAGAATCATATGATGCTAATGTAATGATTTATGACATTAATAATGTGATTGAATAACAGCAATCTGGAGAGAGGAGAATTTTCAACCTTCTGCAGAGGACCCAGAGTAGCAGCTGGAAATAAAGACAGTTTGAACAAACTATATTCTCAAGAAACTTACTTTGGAAAGATAGATAAATAGATAGATAGAACCCTCTTTGAACTCTGAACACACAAAACAGGGATAAAAAGTGTTCAAATTCAGAAAGGGCTTCGATAGAATCAATTAGAGAAACAGTTTCCAATGTTGAAAGTTCAATAATTAGCGGGCACAGATTTAAAGGAGATCAGCAAAAGAACCAGAGGCTTTTCTACACAATGAATGGTTAGGATATGGAGTATGCTATTTGATAGCATGGTGGATATAGATTCCATAGTGACTTTAAAGGAGGATTCGATAAACACTTGAAGGAGAATAAATTGCAGAGATATGAGGAAAGAGCAAGAGATTGGGGTGAATTGGATTCCTCTTCAGAAGAGCAGATTGAACAGACCAAATGACCTCCTCCTCTGCTCTGCCATTTTACAATTTTATTCTCATAAAGCAAAGTCAACTCTGCCACATCACAAAAATTTTGACAATTTTATTTGATGACTGAGCGCCTTTAAGACAGATCATGCTTAAAGGTTACTGAACATAGCCGGAGGATTAGATTAGAGGACGTATGACTTAAATAATTCTGAGGGAATGCAGAGTTCTATCAAAATGTAATATTTTTAAGCAGTTGAATATAGTAAATATATATATATATATTCTTTCTTGATTAGATCTCCTTTGTTTGAAATGTTTTAGCACCAGTTCAGTTGAATTCAATGAACAGAAGCTGCAGCTTGAATCACAACAGTTGGAAACATTCTTCTTTTGCACATTGTAATCACTCAGGCCAAATGCAGTGATGCTATCATCCTTATTCCTCATGCACTGGCAGGAAGTGGATCTAAATCCACTTTCTTTCAGTTTTCCGAAGTATGTCTGTTTTTCCACAACACACCAATAGCATAATAATGCTGAAGCTTTGAGGGAGGTAGTTCACTCAGTAATCTGGTCAATCAGGTGAATAAACAGCTGTACAGAAGGTTGATTTTTCCATGTCACGAGGATGAATAATCCTCATATGTTTCAGGAGCGAACGGGCTGTTGAAATGTACACCAATGTAACAGCAATTCAACAATTCAGGATTTGTGTCAGATGGCTAGCACATACATTGGTGCTAATGTATGTTAAGCTTTGAGCAGTCAAGATATTTAAAATGAGTGGATCTAATTCTGTGTTTCAAGCCACACTTATTGTGACCTGCCCCCACCAATGGGCAAGTACAGACCCTGAGAGAAAAAATAATTACCACCTATTGAGATATGCCCAGAAGAGTTAAGGATATGAGTGTGGAGGAAAACAGGGAAATGATGAAATGTAAGAGACCTGATTAATTGTGAAAGTGACCTGAAAAAGCATGAAAGATCAAGGAGTAGGAAGGATTGTAAATGTAAGAGGGAAGGAAATGGGAAGCAGTGAAAGGACAAAGAGAACAAAATTGTCTGAGCAGAAAATAGAAACTGTCTAATGTAAATGACTTGCAAGTGATTGTGAGCTTTTAAAGATGAGTTGAGTAATCATGAAAGAAAGAAGAGAAATAAATTGGAAGGAAGAGAAAAAGAGTGAAAGAGAGAGGAAAAACTGAATCATCCATCATGTGAGTATTATAGCATAAAAATTAGTCTCTCAGGTAATTCACTATTCAAATGTGTTTACCAAATACTAAACTCCTCAGCTGACAAGAAGTTTCACAGATAGCAGTGACTTTGGAACATTGTCAAAATGACCAGTTCTATATGGAATTAGTGGGTTATTTCTCCACGCTGGTCTTCAAACTGAATCTAATCCAACCTCAAAGATCTCTAGTGTGTATATGTTCCAGCAGAACTGATTGAATGGAAGGGAAGGATATCTCTGATTTTTTTTCCCCGACCTTGTTCAGTTTGTAAAGGCTGAAATTCATTGCAGAAGGTTCATTATTACCTCAGGCAAGATTAGCTAAGACAGTATAAACCAAGATTGACGTTGGATCTTCCTCACTTGTTTAGTACAGTATCACACTGAGTAGAACAATTATCCTTTGATCCATCGATTTTTGATTTGATTTATTGTCACATATATTAACATAGTGAAAAGTACGTGCTATACAGACAAAGCATAGAGAAGAAAATGAGGCAGTGCAGAATGTCATGTTACAGTCAGAACTAGAGGGTAGAGAAAAATCAACTTAATGCAAGATAGGTCCATTCAAAAGTCTGACAGCATCAGGGAAGGAGCTGTTATTAAGCCTGTCGGTACATGACCTCAGACTTTTATATATTTTTCCCGATGGGAAAGGGTAGAAGAGAGAATGTCTAGGTGCATGGGGTCCTTAATTATGCTGGCTGCTTTGCTAAGGCAGCAAAGTGTAGACAGAATCAATGGATGAGAGGCTGATTTGTGTGATAGTTTGGGCTACATTCGCGACCTTTTGTAGTTCTTGCAACCTGGGTCTCAGCAGGAGCCTTTGAAAGTTAATCGAGACTTTGAAGGTTAATCAGAAGAAAATCCAATAGCATTGTGTTATTCAACTCATCTTTAAAAGCCTACAGCTACTTGCATTTATTTATAAATAAGTCATTTATATCAGACAGTTAGTCATTTTTAAATTTGTCTTGACTATCTTTATTCTAGATCAAATCTTGATGACAGCACAGTACTTAAAAACTCTGTGCAAGTGGCATAAAGTGAGTTCAATTTCACATGCTGAATGTTGAGATTATCCACTGGGATCAGGGTCGAGGTAAGGCACCCTGAACTTATGTCGAAATGAAGTCCTTGCACATTTTCAGCCGCCGTCTTGCCAGTTCCAAGTCCAGATGCGAAGAGTGGCCACTTCACAGGGCTTTGTGCACGCGAGGAAGGACAATGAGAGTAACTTGAGGGAGTATCATTTCCTGGGTCTGACTGATGTTAAGTTAAAAATATTTAAATAAACTGTGAAAAAGAGCACACAGAAACTGTGGATTAGATGAAATGGCTTCATAAAAGCAATTAATCACTTCACTCTTTTCATGCTCTAAGCCAGTGGAAGTTACTGATAGTACAAAACAGACAAGGAAGGATTGGTCTGGGGCAGGGGATGTGGAGGGAGATGAAGTAACCAGCCCAGAGATTGATATAACAATGCCTTGGGAGATATCTAAGGAAAAGAGTTGCAAGATGATGTCTGAAATAAATACGGCCTGCTGATTTTCAAGCTAACTGATCTTAGCCTAATCTTTTTTCTAGCACATTGAGCACTGAATACTAATTGACAGATTTCTGAAATAAACTAATGAATGTTTAAAATGCCGCAATATAACACTCAAAAGAGCATGGTTGCCTTTCTGACTCAGTGGGTAGCACTACTTCCTCTGGCTGTCAATTTGAACCTCAAACTTTGAGATGATAATCTAAACTGACATATACAGTACTAAAGTAATGCAGCATTGTCGGGAGGTATATATCTTCCAGATAAATTATGACCATATGTATTCTGATGGCCAGGGTAAATACTAAGAGACTATGACTATGTTTGAAGAGGTTATAAGTTTCACATTTTAGAAAACTGTTCTTCAGTTAGTACTGATCGTCCAATTATTAATGTTCATTTAATCTTACTGTTTGCAAAATGGCTATTAATTATGAAGACAATTAATTATGAAGCAATTTCAAATCTGTTGGAAAGATAAGGTGCGATGAAATGCAAGTTTTTTAAAGGATTTTAAGAGAAAACATTTGACAGATTTATTTTTCATTTGTTTCCAAGCACTGGATGAAAACCTGACACAACATCTCTTGAAAACAAAGTCCTTGCGCTGCATGAATCATTTGTTGGCACCTTGACTTCCTCCTCCCACCCCATTGTTTGCATACAGTACCTTTCCTCTAAAAGTGAAGTAATTCATTAAAATGATCCGTTACGAATAAAGGTTACAAAGAGAGAATTCTGCAATTATTGTTTGGAACAGGTAGTCCAGTTTTTGAATGAGATTTAAAACATATTTCAATTTATAGTTTGGTTTAAAAATGCATTGTACAGGCCAGTAATATGCACATTATGAATCATTTATATGAAGTTCCTTTTTTCTCTGTTTCAATGGTGGGGTTTTAAAGGGGTCATCAAACACAGAACTCTAGTTCATGCCAATTTTAAAGACACACAGGAGCATTTTGTATATGGTATCATCTGAAGTGCAAAGGTTCACAAATAGTTCCAGGTTTCATATATCCAAGAACTGCTAAATACAAGGCTCAGTGCATGTTTGCTTCTTATATGATTACTTAACAAAGAGGAAGCAACCTGGTCTGCTTTTACACATAGCTTAGTTCCCATTCACATTTGATAATGCTAAGGGAAGAGATAAGTATCTAGCTGATCCCAGTTGCCATTTGTGTAATTAAAATTCTAAAAGAAATAAATACATGAGAGGTTATTTAAAGAGTGTGCACTTTTGTAGCATCAGCCCCAGTTGCTTGTGATGGAAATTTGGGCATGCATGGCCTCTGATAATTGAAAACGGTAGGCAGCTTTTGTCTGTATTTCTGATACAAGCTGCCAATGGCTAAGGCTCTATACTGTAATCTTTCTTCTGCAATTTGCAACAGGGCAGAGCCAATCATGCATCACAGATTCACAAGCCTGTTCATCTTCTTGTCATAGAATCATAGAAACCCTACAGTGCAGAAACAGGCCCTTCAGCCCATTGAGTCTGCACCGACCACAATCCCACCCAGGCCCTACCCCCATATCCCTACACATTTACCCACTAAACCCTCTAACCTACGCATCCCTAGACACTAAGGGGCAATTTCTTAGCATGGCCAATCAACTTAACCTGCACATCTTTGGACTGTGGGAGAAAACCGAAGCACCCGGAGAAAGTCCATGCAGACACGAGAAGAATGTGCAAACTCCACACAGACAGTGACCCGAGCCACGAATCGAACTCAGGTCCCTGGAGTTGTAAAGCAACAGTGCTAACCACTGTGCTACCATGCTGCCCAGTAATTATCTTCCAGTAATTCTTACGATTTACCAATTGTGATGCTGATATTTGTGGAACTGTGGCACATATTAGAACTTACAGTATAGCGATTCCTGCACCCAATTCAAGACCATGAGTCAGATGCACTGACACCTGCATCTGAATATTCACTCCACTCAGGCAATGCTAACTCATCCACTCCTGATACTTAGTATCACAATACGGATCATGAAGCCCCAGCTATTTACTTGAATTCACTATTCCAGTACAACTTGGAATATGCATCACATAACCTCAACAAAAGGACAGCATTTCTAACAATGCTCCAATTGTCCATATACTGCAGTGTACAATTACCTGAGATGCTCCACTCATTCATCTGGGGCTCAATAAATAACTGCCCGATTCAGAGTGTTATCTACTGAAGCAAACCAGTGCATTGATTTATTGTTAACAATTGCAAATACATAATAATAATGAACAAATACATACACATAAATAGATACCATCCATTGCACAAGCAAATTCTCCTTGAGTGGACAGCAAGTCACAATGGATTTATAAAACCAGTTGTTAAGATGACTTACAATGATGCACTGTTACCTGGCACTGATACCTTGGCCTGGCGCCATGGGGGCAGACAATTTATTCCCTTTGAAGAAACCACAGCTGTCAATCAGGCTAAGAGTCTATGTAAACATTGCAATGAGGAATGATGGTGGGGGTTGGGGGGGTACCTGAGATGCATTCAAGCATGAAGGGAAAGATAAATAAACACAACTGACTGGAGCCTGAATAGAAATCCATTGTGCTGTCAATGGAAATCTACTTTAAAGCACTGCACTATGAAATTGACAGTGACCAATGGTTTCTAATGGAGTAGAGAGGATTTCAAAGATGTCAGCTTGCTAGGAAGGCTCAGAGACTTCAAAGATATGTGAATACATCTGGAGATGGTGGGTCAGGTCCCTCTTATGCTTGAATGATGAGGTGGGGGGGGGGAGGCTGTTTGAGTGGTGAAGGGAGGATGCTCCTTCTTTATGAAGGATTTGTGGTGCTCCTCAGTATGTCATGTTCACACTCATCAACACCAGGACCAAATCCTACCCAGTGCATTTCCTGCTGGAGAGGTGAGTGAAGGGCAGGGGGGAATGCCAGATGGGCTGTCAAGCTCATTAATTGTATCACAATTAGCGCTAGCAGTTTTGTGTAATGATTGGTTTGCCGCCCAATCCAGGCTAGAAACTGATTGGGACCAGCAGGGTGGGTGAATCCTGACAGCTCTCGCACCTGACAGGAATTCCAAGTTTTGTCCAATGCCCCATTCATCAGGATTCTCACCAACTGTCCCCCATAGTTGTTTGATCTTTGCAGTGTGATGTAGGGCCTTACTGTTGATCGATGAACTTTAGAGCATCCCAGAGTGAGAACAGTTCAGAATTACACATCAGTTTGCACTGATTGAATCCAGTGACATTTCTTATACAGTCAGTAATGGGACAGTTTAACCACTTACAGATTCATTGGGTGGGATTCTCTACCTGATGAAGGGACAGCCCTTCAAAAGCTCATGGCTTGTGCTACCAAATAAACCTGTTGGCCTTTAACCTGATGTTCTCAGACTCCTTACCGGGATTCTCTGGCCATGCTCGCCCCAAACCAGAGAATCCTGTCCAAGGTAAATGGACTATGGATGGTCTGCACCCCACCCCTTGCATCCTCCACCCCCCCCCCCCTTCACCCCCCCCCCCCCCCCCCCCCCCCCCCCCCCCACCCCCACACACACACACACACACACACACTACTATTTCCATGGTGGGAGAACGGGATGTTTATTTTCCAAATCCAGTAATGGAACATTCAGCCATGTTATATGTAGAGACAAAATAGAAAATGCTGCAAACATCCTGTCTCTCTCACAGAATCCACGGAAAAAGCATTAAAGTTTCACCATTTTCTGTTTTTGTTTCAAACTTCCCGTATTTTGTGTTTTTTTTCCAATCTTGTCATATTTTGAATGTAGTCAGTGATGGGATGCTCAGTTTTATTTTATATGGGCCTGTAGTCAGTTCTGTGGCTGGCCAGTTAATTGCATGTGTAATTTTGATTCACTTAGAACAGTCAATGTCATGAATTATGGATGATTTTCCTGTTTACTCTCAGCCATGGTTCTAAGTAAGATTGCACTACAATCTGATATAATGGTTTGATATCAGTGGGCTAAATTAGACAACACCTCTTATGGGCCTGTGGATTGCGATGACTGATGCAAGCAGCATACCAACCTTGTGATGCTTTCTCACTTCAACCTTTGCTGCAGGCATCCATTAAACACCGCATTAAACAGTAAGGGGCCTAAAATCATAACTTGCCATCAATACTTAAAGCTACCTGCATCTCTTAAAGTAGGGGTGTGGGTGTGAATTATGAACGGGGCAGGTGCTGATAATCAGGCAGAAAGTGAATGTGATCTTGGAAAAGGTGCAAAATAGTTCTATTTTAGAAAGCGTGAATTCCGTATTTTACTGGAGGTCTTTGGTGAGGGAAGTGGAAAAACAGGAGCGATGTCCTGTAACTACAAGGGACCAAAAGGCCCTCCAGACACTCACTCAAAAGGCGATGGGAGCAAATAGCCAGAAGGCAGACAATGAGGATCTGCATGCTGTGCGCAAGAAATTCAATGATTTCAGTCAAAAGCTGATGAATGCGTCTTCAAATGCCATATTCTACCAAATGCACCCCTAACGCCCAGAAACTGCTCAGACTACTACACCCCATCATTCACAAACCTCTCCAACAAATCAGGGCTCACAACTAACATTTATAAGCTTCACCTCACCCTCACACAATTAGCTGCAAGCCTCACACTCATATCTCACAGGCTGCACACACACAGCTAGTTATATAACAATAACAGCAATATCACCCAAATAAATTGCATGACACTGACTCATGCATTCACCACTCCCTATCAGGATACATTGATGCACGGTTAAAAGCACCAACATGTCCTAACTCGAATGGATGGGATAGTGTTGGCCATTACTGGAATGCCCAATGTTGAGACTGGGATCAGCAGAGGAGTGGAAAGCATTTAAGATGATCATAACTTTATAGATAATCCTCCTTTTTATATCCCACACTCTCCTCTGATTTACAATTTATGTGTTACAATTCAAGCTCACTTCATTTGGATCCCCTATTAATTTTTCCCAATAAAGTATGCTTAGTTTATTAAAATTGCCTCATTTTAATTACTGGATTATTTGACTTTTTGAACAAAAAAAGTCTTTGAATTAGTAAAAGCAGTCTGTATTTCATTTGGCTCAGATTATCTTGCTGTAATTCTCAAGGGTTGCTTTAAGATCTCAGAATATTTGCTTTCTTCTCATTTTGTCTAAATTAGTCCATTTTCTCAATCAGTCCATGTTTAAACGAGGTTCCAGCATTGGAGCCATGGCTTTTAACCTTGGGTTTAATTTAATTTTGCTGACCCTCAATTTAACCCCTGGGTAAAGCTAGAGTTCTAGTGTGGGCAATAGCAAATTATTGTTTCCTTTTTCAATGTGTTTGTCAAATACCTCCTTGTGGTTTGCAGTATTAATACAGATTCTGTAAGTAACCACAATTGAATTTATTAAAAATCCAATTAGGCATGTGTTTCAGGATTTTCTGAGCACAGAAACAATTTGGGAAACAAAACTTCTTTTTAAGGGTTACATTTTAAAGCAAAATATATTTATTCATGTTTAAAAGAAAGCACTTAGACAATAGCCCTGATTTTACCGGCACGCTGCCTCATTTTCGGGGCAGAATGCCCACAGAATGGCATTCTCCATTGGCCTCGGGCACAATCTTACGAGCCTTGTTGGGCATACCAATAAAACGCCCAGAAACTGCTCAGACTACTACACCCCATCATTCACAAACCTCTCCAACAAATCAGGGCTCACAACTAACATTTATAAGCTTCACCTCACCCTCACACAATTAGCTGCAAGCCTCACACTCATATCTCACAGGCTGCACACACACAGCTAGTTATATAACAGTAGTAAAGTAGTTAATTTCCAGTAAGTGATGCTTTAAAGTAGATTTTCCAAAAAGTGTACAGAATTGTCTCTGTGATTGTTAAATAGCTAAAATTTATTGACCATAGTATCTATTGGGGTTGGACTTCCAAGCAAGCTAGAGAAATTCTAGAAACTGTGGAGTTCTGATTGCAATATTAATACAGATTCTGGAGGTAACTAGCTTTTTAATTTCAAATCTGCAGAATATGTCTTTTTAACCAGATTTCTGGCTGGAAGTCAGCATGATTGACAAGCCTGACTTTGTTCAGTGAGGAATGCAGAAGGCAAGGGTACAAGCATGGAACAGTTAAGCTTCCTATTCCCTGGGATAGACAACTTGAAGGACAGTGGCATACAGAATAACTTGGTGTGTTAGTGAGTAAGAATGGGTCGTAGGGAGGTTGGGTGAGAGATGGCTGTTCTGTGATAGCCAGTGATCGCAGAGTTGGGGTGGTCTGACCATGATCATAGGCAAGCTTGTCTTTGACTCTGCTGCACCAGAAGTCCAATACCAAAGAGGGGTTGATTCCTGACCCCATGGGGAAAAGGTGTGAATGGAAAGGTAGAATGGTTAATCTGCTCCAGCTCTTCTTGGTTCACTAGGAGTATTCTCCAAGATTGAGGTCCTCATTTTAATGTTAGGTTTCTGGATGCTCAACCTGCAAAGCAGCTAAAATCCAAAGTTTCCAGCTTCATTAGCATCTTTAAAATAGCTGGAAATTGGTTTGTTGCCACTGCCTTCCCAACTTGTCCATTTAATACACCCCTGCCACTACCCACACCCCATACCTCACAACCACCACCACACCTAATTCCATTCAATTCCACTATTGTACTCAATTCTGGGAACTGCACTTTAGGAATTTTGTGAAGATTTGGAACAGGTACAGAAAAGATTTACTAGAATATTTCCGTGGATGAGGGATTACAGTTATGTGAATAAACTGGAGAGTCTGCAATTGTTCTTCCTGGAGCAGAGAAGGCAAATTAGCAATTCGATAAAAATGAAGGGTTTAGATAATAAAGAGAAACTGCTTCCAGTTGCTGAAGAGACCATAGTCAAAGACCACAGAATTAAGACAATTGATAAGATGCTCAGAAGTGGCTTGAGGAAAATCTGTTTTACACAACAAACTTGAATTGATTTATTAATGTCATATAATAGTGAAAAGTATTGTATCTTGTGCGCTATACAAAGAATATATAGGGGAGAAGGAAAGGAGAGGATACAGAATGTCTGGGGTTGAAATACACTGCCTGATAGGATGAATTCAACAGTTTTCGAAAGGGCATTTGATAAGTATTTTGAGAGCGAATTTCATACATATTGGAAAGGAACAGAAGATGGAGTGAATAACTGAATTATTCTTTGAAAGAGTTGTTGAAATCTTGATGGGCTGCCTGGTCTTCTTCTTTGGGTAATGTTCTATGATTCTCTAAAATGGAGGTATACAGAGGCACTGCTCCTTTGATACTACTTGTCAAAGGAGCAGTGCCTGCAGAAGATTTTTCTCCAAAGAATGCCCTTCTCCACCACGGGTAGCATGCTGCTCATGTTTATTATGATTACAACTGCACTCCGATGCCATGCTATCATTCCAGGTTATCACTGGAAACATAATAATATTAAAGAAACAACTGATTGTCCCTGAGTCCTCCACAGCCTTCTCAATCAGATTACAGGCACTATATAAATGCAAGCTGTTATAGTTATTGAAGATGATAATGAGAAAGCACAGTTGTATTTCTGCATTTCATACCTGCCATGATTGGGGTTGCAGAGGTGTAAACAGCTGCTGAAATTTACCTCCTTCATTAATTGACTATTCTGGAATTCAGATTGAAACAACATTTCAGAGACTTGGGTAGAGCAGGGACAGGAATGGATGTTGCAGGTTCCGGGGTACAAATGCTTTAGTCGGAGTAGAGAAGGAGGTAGAAGGGGGGGAGGAGTGGCGTTATTGGTCAAAGACTGTATCACGGTGATAGAAAAGAAGTTTGATGAGGACTTGTCTGTTGAGGTAGTATGGGCTGAGATTAGAAACAGGAGAGGAGAGGTCACCCTGTTGGGAGTCTTTTACAGACCTCCTAATAGTTCTAGAGAGGTTGAGGAAAGGATTGCAAAGTCAATTCTGATTAGGAGTGAAAGTAGTAGGGTAATTGTTATGGGGGACTTTAACTTTGCTAATATTGATTGGAATAGCTATAGCTCTAGCTCGTTAGAGGGGTCAGTTTTCGTACAGAGTGTGCAGGAAGGTTTTTTGACTCAGTATGTAGATAGGCCAACTAGAGGTGAGGCTACATTGGATTTGGTGCTGGGCAATGAGCCAGACCAGGTGTTAGGCTTGGAAGTTAGTGAACATTTTGGTGATAGTGACCACAATTCGGTTACGTTCACCTTAGTGATGGACAGGGATAGGCATGAAGCTGGGGGCAGTAGTTATAGCTGGGGGAAGGGTAATTATGAGGCCATCAGGAGAGAATTAGGGTGCATAGATTGGACTAGGAAACTACAGGGACTGGGAACATCTGGAATGTGGTGCTTATTCAAGGAGCAGCTGCTGCGAGTCCTTGATAAGTATGTCCCTGTCAGGCAGGGAGGAAATGGTCGAGTAAGAGAGCCTTGGTGTACGAAAAAAGTTGATTTGCTGGTTAAGAAGAAAAAGGAGGCTTATGTCAGGATGAGGCTTGAAGGCTCAGTTAGTGCAATGGATAGCTATAGATTAGCCAGGAAGGAGGTAAAAAGTGAATTGAGGAGAGCTAAGAGGGGACACGAGAAGATGTTGGCTGATAGGATTAAGGAGAATCCTAAAGCTTTCTTTCGATATGTTAAGAATAGAAGATTGGTTAGGGCAAGATTAGGGCCAGTCATAGACAGCAGTGGGAAGTTGTGCGTGGAGCCTGAAGAGATTGGTGAGGCACTGAATAAATATTTCTCTTCGGTATTCACGCAGAGTGCTGGAAATGTAGCTATGGAGATCACTGAGGTACAGGGTTGCAAATTGGGAAGTATTGTAGTAGATAGGGAGGATGTGTTAGAAATTCTCGAGGGTTTGAAGTTGGATAAGTCCCCTGGGCCGGACGGGATTTACCCTAGGATTCTCTGGGAGGCAAGAGAGGAGATTGCAGAGCCTCTGGCTCTGATCTTCAGGTCCTCGTTGGTTACGGGTGTGGTTCCGGAGGACTGGAGGATAGCGAATGTAGTCCCATTGTTTAAGAAGGGGAAGAGAGACCTTCCTGGGAATTATAGGCCAGTGAGTCTTACTTCTGTTGTGGGCAAGGTATTGGAGAGAATTATTAGGGATAGGATTTATAGTTATTTAGAGAGAAATGAATTGATTGGGGATAGTCAGCATGGTTTCGTGAAGGGTAGGTCATGCCTTACTAACCTCATTGAGTTTTTTGAGAAAGTGACCAGAGAGGTGGATGGGGGTAAGGCGGTTGATGTAGTATATATGGACTTTAGTAAGGCTTTTGATAAGGTGGCCCATGGAAGACTTCTACAGAAAATGCAGATGTGTGGAATAGAGGGTGATTTAGCTAATTGGATTAGGAATTGGCTGGCAGATAGAAGACAGAGGGTGGTGGTTGATGGGAGATATTCATCGTGGAGTTCGGTGACGAGTGGTGTGCCTCAGGGGTCTGTTTTGGGGCCCCTGCTGTTTGTAATTTTTATAAATGATCTGGATGAGGGTATTGAGGGATGGATCAGTAAATTTGCAGATGATACTAAAGTTGGTGGTGTGGTAGATAGTGAAGAGGGGTGTTTTAGTTTACAGAGTGACTTGGACAAGTTGCAGAGCTGGGCCGAGAGGTGGCAAATGGAGTTTAATGTGGAAAAGTGTGAGGTAATGCACTTTGGCAGGAACAATAAATGTGTAGAGTATAGGGCTAATGGTAGGGCTCTTAATAGTGTTGAGGAACAGAAGGATCTTGGTGTATGTGTCAATAGATCCCTGAAAGTAGGCAGTCAAGTGGATAAAGTTGTTAAGAAGGCATATGGAGTCTTAGCTTTTATTGGTAGGGGGATTGAATTTAGGAGCCGCAGCATCATGTTGCAACTGTACAAAACTCTAGTGCGGCCGCACTTGGAGTATTGTGTGCAGTTCTGGTCGCCACATTATAAGAAAGATGTGGAGGCATTGGAGAGGGTACAGAGGAGGTTTACCAGGATGTTGCCTGGTATGGAGGGCAGGTCCTATGAAGAGAGGTTGAAGGATTTGAGGTTGTTTTCGTTAGAAAGGAGGCGGCTAAGAGGGGATCTTATTGAAGCATATAAGATGATTAGAGGTTTAGATAGGGTGGACAGTGATAGCCTTTTTCCTAGGATGGAGAAAGCTAGCACGAGGGGACACAGCTTTAAATTAAGGGGTGATAGTTATAGGACGGATATCAGAGTAGGTTCTTTACTCAAAGGGTGGTTAGGGAGTGGAATGCACTGCCTGCAGCTGTTGTAGATGCGCCAAGTTTGGTGGCGTTTAAGAGGTTAATTGATAAGTATATGGAAGAGAAGGGAATGGTTTAGTTTGGAGGGGCATTGCTTTTTATTTTGGTCGGCACAACATCGAAGGCCGAAGAGCCTGTTCTGTGCTGTATTGTTCTATGTTCTATGTTCTATGTAACATGAGCAGTAAATTCCAGGTGATGCCAGTTGTGGATTGAGTTTTGAATCGGAATGTACAATGGATTATTATATTGGCTAATTGGGTTTTTTAAACATCTGGAACATGTGGATTCTAATCTAGCAACTCTGAAATGAAAGACTCTGATAATGGTTAAAGAATAGTTCCAAGTGTTGATGATAATTAAGTTAATGAAGGAGATTTTCACAATAGCTTCATTGTAGTGTTAATGTAACATGTTTGTTATCTGTGTTATGAATAAATAAACTTTAAAATAAACTTTAACTAAATAATTTCATCAGAATTGTTTTACATTTTTTGAAATGTTCTATGAGAGCATGTGAGAACTTTATTCCTGTAAAAAGTATTGGTAAGTATTAAGATTTCTGTGATTTTTATATTGTATTTACCTTCAATACTCAAACAATTGGGACTTTTATTTTCCCCATTGAAACAACAGGGCTTGTGTAATGATGTGATAATAGCGCTTCCCACTATGAAAGGCAAAGACAGGGCAGACAACTGCCTCTCTCCATGACCTGCTGAGCATTCCAGCATTTTCTACTTTTGTTCCAGGTCTCTATCATCCGTAGCATTTTGGTTTTATGGCTAGAAACAGACTGTTTCTCTTAGTTACAAGCACAAAAATGAGCCACAGATAAATAAGTGAAAGAGATTTAAAATAGCGAGGAAGAGAAAATTATTTACAGAGTTGTGGGGCTATGGAATTCAATTTCAAGTTACTAGCAAAGCAGGAACAATGTCAACGTGCAAAATTAGACTAGATAGGTGCATAAAAGAAAAGGGAATTGTCGAATTTAGAAATAGGACAAATAAACGTGATGAATATTTGCTTGCATGGAAGGCAAATGCCAGCATGGAGTGATTGGAATTAGTAGTGCGTTCCTATACTATAACCCCATCATATAAATTTATGTAAGAATTATACATAATTTATATTTGAGCAGTCTCTAATGTATTCATATGCCTGAGCATACAGCAGGTAACTGCACTCTTGAGAAAGCACAATGTGGGGAATAGTCAAATTAACAGAACTGCAGAGGAGGCTTTTTTCTGAGGTTGAGTTAAGGCATATTGTGAGAACTCAGCAATGAGTACATTCTACATTTTGTGTTATACTTGAGTTAAGTAAGACACACAGAATTTAGGGTTAATTATGTCAATATATGTAGATTCCATAGTGGAGACATTCCTGAAGCTATACCAACAAACGCAATGAATAGGTAGTGGGAGAAATTCAGAAAGGATTTTATTTGTTTTCAAGATCATGGTCTAATAGCCTTAAGAATCAACATAGCATTAGAATTCCTGAAAGTGCAAATGTGAAATGTTTATAAAGATAAGTTCAACTTGATGGTTAAAGTTTCTGAACAATATTTGTATAGCTATGTTTTGTTTGTGTAATTATTTAAACAAATCTACTTGTTTGTTATATGCTAACTTATCTGAAGTGATGCTCACTGTAGCAGTTTACAGTATCAAAAATTTAAGATGGGAGGAAATAGGAAGGGTACTCCAAAACATGGATTTTCTGACTGGCCAAATGCAGTATCGGTGATGGAGCTTAGATTGTGATTCAATCCAGACCAAACTTGTGAGTACGAACCTCACATAATCTCTGAGATTGGTCTCGTCTAATTACCTTGGGTTAGCTCCAGGCATCAACAATGCCATTAATTGGGAGTTCCTCGTTCAGGCAACAGGAAATAGTATTCTGGATTTCAAAACCCGCAGCAGCAAGTGTTACCATTGTTATTGCTGAAACAAAGTTCAAAGAAGATAACTGGTACTTCTGTGGGACCACAGAGAGCTAGAAGCTGACAAATGAGGTAATGGAGTAGGAATCCTTTCAGGCATAGAATGCTGTGTTATTTGTTTCTTTAATATCATTGGAAAATTTATTCAAAGAAACATTACTGATGATTTAGAATGCGCTGAACAAATTACCTAATCCCTGAATGCAAGTACTCACCTGGAGGTCCCTGTTTAAGGCAAATAACATCTTGCTATATTGCAAAGCTCAAAATCATACAGCTTCCTAGTTATTTTCCTTTCCATTTGAGGACCAAAAAGGATGTTAAATTTATTATAAAGCTGAACTCTCCAGATACAATTACCAAAACATATTAGAAGTCAGCGGACCCTGTGCCCAGAGGAAGGCAGTTGTCCGATAGAATCAAAATTCTAAATGACAAATTTATTTCAGCCACACAAAACGCTTAATTTCACAATGTGACAAATGTTCTATACATTTTATTGTAAATTATACAAAAGGAAAAGTGAATGTAGGTGCCATACAAAATAGCAAAGTTCTAGTCCTGTGATCATTAATCTGAGCGATGAAACAGCTATGCTATGATGCATTAGTTCTCTTACATTACCTGGATCAATCCCCATTGATTCCTGCCTGTTGGTGGTCTTCTACCTGTGATCTTCCATTCCCACCTGCATACTCACTGGGTGCAGGCCAAATCCCACTGAAAGTTCTGGCAGTAAGATCTGGTCATCCTTTTGGTTGTCAGACCCTTCATGTATACCTCCCACTTTAAGGTATATTATACTCGAACTCCCTCTTAAAATTGGGGCTAATCAAACTTTGTCCCTTGACCAAACACTTTCTTTTCTCAGTAGGTGCACATGGTGCATAGTCTCACACTACTGCCCTGTGAGACAAGCAATTCCAGGGACTGGAGAATAAAGCTGACCCTGGCCAATGCAGGTCAAACTACTTCCTTTATTTCCATAATACTCAAAGATTGAGTTCTGTGACATTCTGACAGTGTTTTCTCATTCTGTTCATATGTTTTTGGATTGTGTTTCTGCTTTCAATTGAACCGCTATATAAAAGGCATCTGTAACCTCTTGGATGTGACTGACTGGGAGATGCCACACAGGTCATTTGTGCTGCCCTGAAATGAGTTACTCATAAAGAAATTCAAAGCAGTTGTGAGTTTAAGGGTCATAGGCAGTGCATGTTCTCCCATTCCATGTGGTACCAGCTCTTGTAGGGTCTGGCAGAGGTGGGTCTACCATCCCCCATGACAGACATAGCTTTCTACAGCACTGAATCGCTGACATTTGCAAGTAGGAAGGCCAACACAGGAACAGTGTTGGCTGACACATATGAAGCTCACTCATCTGTGATGCTGGTCCTGGCATCATCAGACTCTGCCTTCCCCTCCTCCGCAGGACTCCAGTCTTGTCTAGGTGCCACGGCACATTGGTGTCTCTGATGTTGCTCTATGGCAATAAGTAGGATAGCCAACTCAACAGGCTTCATAATCCTCCAAACCATGCACCATAAATAAGAGGACACCACAGTGAGCAGTAACAGTTTGAGACCGGATCACGACCCTCAAATAACAATTCCTCTGGGATTACCGCCCAACAGCAACACACATCACCATCCCTCAAACCTTCCGCTTTGACACTGTAATCACATTTCCATATGCAACTCCGGGATGATGCAGCATGTGGGCCCTCCAGGGTCTCAGTGACATCAAACACCCACATTCGCCGAGCCCCCAAAGAAAACTGATATCATGTTAGAGGGCCATCAAGTAGTTGCATGTAACCAGTGTTTTAATCCTGACAGGGATATAGGGGACCTCACTGATGCACCCCTCCATGATCTCGAACAGGGTAAGTGATAATAGACATCACCATCAAACCTTACATTGGGGGCACATCAGTGTTAACTATGTGATGTAGAAGCCTTTCTGGGAATTTCAGCTCAATTCTTGGGACAAATGCTTGCAAAGGGTTAAAAGTTGGCCTCCACTAAATGGCTGTGCTGTCTGGTTAAGGAGCCTGGGCTGGCTGTTCAGCTAATCGTCTTCTTCTTGTGGCCAACAAGGCACAACTGAATCGTGCAAGTCCTGCAATTAGCATATTCCGTGCCTTCCTGTTACTCCCAGGTCACAAGAAGTGCAAAGCTGAGCAGCTTTTCATGACCCTTTGAGATCTACCGTAACTCACAAATATCTCCGACAATTGGTTTTGGACTTTTGGGCAGCTTCTCCCCTTTGTTCTCACACTGCTGTCTGAGTGTGGGTTTCAATCATACTAGCAGTCATCCTTCCCCCACTGTGAAATCTGTGCCTTCCCTAATTTTAGATGAGTTAAACCAGTTATGCAGTTTGCACTCAGAAGTTTCCCAGCCACCTTCGAAAGGCTTATGAAGCAGGTAGGTGACAGGCTTGCCCAACTGTGTCATGCACCTAAATGATGCACCAGCTGATGAGCTGCTAGTGTACAATGACACTTGGGAAACTCGCTGAGAACAACTAGATGTCCTCTTCCAAAGGTTAAAGTCAGCTGATCAAGAAACCAATCTCATAAAAAATGAGTTTGTTAAGGCTCTCTTTCTGAAAGAATTGTATGTCCTGCTCCAATGTCCAATTTGAAGTTTGTTTAATGCCCATTGACCATAATGTCTATCTCTAATTGTTCCCACTGAATCCTGCAACTTCTATCAAGAACAGCACTTCAGAATCCTTTTGTCTTCAATTTCTTGAATGCTACATGACCTAAGCTGCTTCTGTTTTAATTTGAGTTAAGAGATTTTTGCTGTGATATACTGATTTAAAATGCCCACTCCTTACAAAAATAGCACTCCGCATTTTTGGCAGGACATTCTTCATGCCTATACAGTCTTTTCCCGCCACTGAGAGAACACAAAGAACAAAGAACAACACAGCATGGGAAACACTAAATAATGATGGTGACCAAACCCTTGTCATTCTTTCCCTGTTTTTGTATAGTGCTCTGCCTCTGCTACTTCTGCAAACTGGACTGTGTCAGCCATTTTTCACCATTAGATTTCTTTGTTGCCTCAAATAAGTGCCTGATTTTAATTTCTTACTTCTGTCTGCCTTAGTAACCGCACAACTGTCAATGGGGTCATATCTTCCTTCAACTGCAGAAAATCTGATATTCTAAGACTCCAACAATGCAATCATGAAGTAATTTGTCTTTCAGCATTCGATATTGGCAATTGCAGCTAATCAATATAAATCACTAATGCAGGAATCAACACTGTCTTCCGGTCTCTGAGTACATCTATTAAACAATCACCTTTTCGATAATGTTGTTATTTGCAAGACTAAAATCAATGCCAAAAATTTTGATAATTTTTTCATTTGTCACCATTTCTTCAGTTATGTTCTAACCATTACATCATATGTATCACACTTATGGCATAAAGATGGGTACTGACCTGTTTCTTGCTCACCACATCTGCTAGTCTTGAAGCTGTTCAATTTTAGTAAACCTACAAAATCAGTTCTGTTGCTTCTCTGCTTGATCTGGGCCTTCTACATGGTCAAAGCACTCTGATAAATGTAGGATTTTCTCAATGACTGTTCTTCACTCTAGCCTGTGACTCACTGCTGGAGGCAAGGCTGTTTGTAAACTTCGCCTTTTATTGTATATTCCACTAACTATGTGTAGCATAAGGCTTAGCATGGGGCCCTACATAAAGCTATCTCTCTGTATATGCTGTTGTCATTTAGTGGCTGTCTATTTATATGTTTAGTATTAACCCCTTATGCTCCAGCTACCAGAACTAAGAAAATCAAAACAAATAGTTAAACAACCTGTCATATAATCTCAAATACAAAGATGAAATTAACCTTGTGTGTGTTATTCCTCACCAGGTACGCAATATTGGTAAAAATAGATTTGACTGTCAGTCGTCAAGTTTTCATTATTATAATAATTCCTTACTGCAGAAGAGGAAGTCACTAGTATAAAACTATTTCCTTTTCCTCTCCATTTTGTTCCTACTTCTTCCCTTGATTTTTTTTTTCACTTTTCTCAAGTCTTTGGAATCCAATTAATTATGAAGTGCATATCTTCTTATGAAATAAGACAGCACAGAACAAGAAATAGAATTTTTGCTGCTAGTGCTCTTGAGAACTCTTCAGAACTTACTGAGGATAAAAGCTTTAGATTTATGTTGCAGAAGTGCCTCGCAGTGCTTCACATAGCAGTGAATTGCCTTTTGAAGTGTTCTGACTACTATCAATGTAGGAAGACATAGTCATTTTACATTCGTTAAAAGCAGAGATAAACCCGATCTTGATTCAGGGAGAATTAATTAGGACCAAGTCTCTGTTCATCTTCAGACAGAACCGCAAGATCTTTAATATCCTCCTCAATGGCATACTAGGCTTTGAGTTGGTACCTTTGTATAATATACCATCAACTTTGTTTATACATTTAGGCTCTGAGGTATTATTTGAAGCCAAAGCCTATTATCTTGAAGATATCATCTGACACATAAGGACACCCAAAGACTAACCAAATATAGCACCATAACTTGCTATCAAAATAATTTTGAGAAATCTAATAGCTGTCCAGAACATGCCACTCCATTTTACTTTCACAAGAGCAGCACCTCACATACTGGCTGGAATTTTATCATCCCGCCACACGAATTGGAAAGGTACGTAGACCTTGGATGGAATTTTATGATTTCGGGATGAACAAAGCCACAAATTCCTGTCTTTTAACTCAAAGTTGAAATGTGCTAGATGGCATGAAATTGTTTTATTTGCATAGTAAATACAAACTAAATTTTCAGAGAAAGTACCCTTCTAATGGATTGATAAATATTGCTTATTGTGAAACAAGTTCTGTAAAACTTAAAATTACAAATGAAAAGTTTCATTCCTTCAGGTCTTAATTGTTGTTGGAGAATTTAGAAATGTTTTTTTTTATGTTCTGACTTTTCTTTTTCTCTTAATAAAATCTTCATTTCATTCTCTTTATTTCTCCTCCTGTACTAATTAGCCATTGCAGTCTTTAAGTATAAGTTTATATATTTGTGAGTCAAGTAGGCCTACATTAACACTGAAGTTACTGTGAAAATCCCCGAGTCACCATACTCCAGCACCTGTTCAGGTAAACTGGGAGAATTTAGCACAGTCAATACACCTAGCCAGCACATCTTCTAGACTATGGGAGGAACCTGGAGCACCTGGAGGAAATCTACGTAGATACAGAGAGAATGTGCAGGCTCCGCACAAATAGTGACCAAGCCAGGAATCAAACTCAAATCCCTAGTGCTACTCTGACAATTCCATCTCAGTTCTTGTTAATTTCACAATCATTCATAATGGCAATGGAGGTAATCAGCTGCTTGTCTCATTTATTCTGGGTCCAGAAAATCATAGAGAAACTGGCCAGAATTTTATTAAATCCTTAGTTTAATAAATCATGGTGTTGGCATTGTGCCAGGTGCTGCAGAAATGCGGGTGTGGGAGGGAGAAAGATGTCACATTTTCCACCTTCCCTTGGGCCAATTGAACTCCTTGGGTAGTTAATTAATGACCACTTTAAGACTTCCTGTTCACATTAGAGGGAGAGGGCACAGTAACCATAACATATGTCCAGGTGAACGTTGGCACCACTGTTTGAGTCTGGGGCATCCCTCCTGTTTGGTTATCCTGTATCTGATGAAGTTCACCCTCACTCCCCGGTTATCTCACCTTTGCTTGTTTCTCTCTCAAAAGCAGCCACTCCCATCATTCTCACCAGAACCCGCCAGATCTATCCGTGCAAAAGTGTTATCTGGTTCCAATGAAGCTCTCACTTGGGGTCTGCAGTTGTAGGAGTGGCCACTACTCACAGTGGTACTCGGACTGAAGAGCAGCTAGCCATCATACATCTCCATTTTCCTTGCTTTTTCATCAATTTAGTGTGCAAAATGTCATCATGTTTAAACAGGTAGCAACTATTAGTGGATACTATCATTGTCCTGCAACAGCAAATTATGGTCTATTAGGTTTCAAAGAAGAATGAATTCTGTGAATTATCTTCTGACTCCCTTAGACAATGAAGCGGACGCTGATCTAATACTATGCAGATGTAATCTTAATTTATGTCTAACTTGCGTCCTTGATTTTGACACTGGAGCAAGAATAAGAAGTGTTCTATTCCCTCGTATTGGTATCTCTCATTTTGATGAACACAGAATTCACTGAGGAAAGTATTCTGAATGCTGGGCATTATAATTGTTTAATACATATCAAACTTCTTGAGTAATGGTTAATCAATGTAAGTTAAATTGGCAATTGTGTGTCTTTTTAAGATCCATGGGATTCTCTGGCCTCGGTCGTCCTAAAACCTGAAAATCTCACTGAAGGTTAATAGACTGTGCGGTCTGCCCCTGCCCCCCCACCCACCCGCTACAATTCCCATGGAATATTTCTCCCATCATGTCTCTTCCTGGCTTTTGCTAGTTTCCACCATTCCCGGAGATGTATCTTCTGCCTTCTGGGTTAGAGGAAGCAAATCTCTAGACACAAAGAATACCCATGGGTTAATTCATTTCTTCTTGATGAGCTGTTTTAAGCAGAGGGTAATGTGCATATCATCGTTAACTAGCTTGAGTAATTAGTTCATGAGGGCTATTGAATGCTGATGCATAATCTGCTACAGTAGCTTCTGACCAAGCAAGTTCATTTGAAATCTATTAACAAAATGATACTAAACAGGTCAATGATATGACTCAAGAGTCTAAGGCCCTGAAGCAATTTGACCATCAGGAAGAAACTGAGATCACATTCAATCTGTGGTCTGACAGATTATGTTACTGCAAACACTCAGTGGTAGAAATCCAGATATTCATTAAGGTGCTTCAATATTTTATCCTACAGTTAATCTGGCTGCATGATTTGTAAAAAGGATGTACAGCACTATATCACACAACCAGAATAGAAATGATTGCTTCCAAATGCATTTCACCCGTTCATGTTTGCATTTAGTTTCAGCTTTCAGTATTCATTTCCTTGGTTTGTGTTACAGTTGTGTAAAATGAGGAATCACTTTCCTCCAACATTAAGATTAGATGGATGAATGCAGAATTATGAATAAATGTTTCGTTTTTAATTCATTCATACGGTGTGGGTGTAAACAGGCAAAGCCAGCATTTATTGCTTGCCTCTAATTATCTTGAGGAGGTGCTGATAAGCTATCATCTCAAATTGCTGCAGTCCATGAGATGCAGGTACATCCACAGTGCTGTTAGACAGGGTGACCTGCAACGATGAAGGAAAGCAATATTTTTCCCAGTCAGGATGGTGAGTGATTTGGTGGGGAACATGCAGGAGGTGGTGGTCCTATTTGTCTGCTACTCTTGCCCTGCTAGATGGTAGGAATTGCAGATTTGTGGGGTGCTGTAGAAGGAATTTGTAGATAGTACACCCTGCAGTCAGAGTGCTCTGGTATGGAAGAGTAACTAGGGTGATGAGTGATTTTGGAGCCAAGGAGGCTATTTTGACCTAGAATGTGTTGAGCTTCTGAAGTGTTTTTGAAGCTGCACTTATCCAAGCAAGTGAAGATTATTCCATCACACTCCTAACTTAAGCCTTTTGATAAATGAAAGGTTTATGGATGTCAGTAGGTGTTTCAAACACCACAGACTACTTAACTTCTGACTTGCTCCAAAATCTTGTGTCTTGTACAGTTAAGGATGATGACGGTGGGAGATTTGGTCATGGTTATGCTACTGAAAGCCCAGGGAAGGTTATCAGACTCTTTCTTGTTGAAGGTGAGCATTGCTAGGCACCTGTCAAATAAAAGATTATTTGACACTTAGCAGTTAAGTCTGAGTACTTATTGCTCAAATCTTGAAGCATGCAATGTCAGAGGAGCTGCAATGGAACTGAAAATGTGCAATCAGGAAATCTATGGCCTTATGATGGAGGAAAAGTCATTGATGAAGAGCTGAAGATGGTGGGCCTATGACATAATCCTTAGGATCCACTGCAGTGATGGAGTGGGTCTGAGATGATTGACCTCCAACAATCACAACATCTTGGAAAATTTCAGCAGGTCTGGCAAAGTTTTGACAAGAGGTCATCTGGACTAGAAATGTCAGCTCTTTTCTCTCCTTACAGTTGCTGCCAGACTAAAGTTTAAACTTTATTTATTAGTCACAAATAAGGCTTATATTAACATTGCAATGAAGTTACTATGAAAACCCTGAATTGCTTTAGTCCGGCACTTGTTTGGGTCAATACACTTAACTAGCATGTTTTTCAGACTGCGGGAGGAAACCAGAGCACCCAGAGGAAACCACGCAGACACAGCTAGAACATGCAAACTCCACACAGATAGTGACCCAAGCCGAGAAGCGAACATGAGTCCCTGGTGCTGTGAGGCAGCAGTGTTAACCACTGTGCCAGCTGCTGAGATTTTCCAGCATCTTCTCTTTTGGTTTCAGATTCTAGCATCCAGAGCAATTTGTTTTTAATCTCAGCACCTTCATTTGCATCAATTCTGACTCAAGCCAGTGGGGAGTTTACTCTTGATTCGGATTGATTTCAATTCTAATTTGGTTGCTGGATACCACATCTGGTCAAATAGTTTTATGTGGTTAATGGTGCCAAGCACCATTGGAAAGCCAACTGTCCTGGTACATTCACTTGTTGGGTAGAATCTTCTGTCCTCCATTGTGTGTGTTTTAGGGCAGGGAAAGCATTGAGTCAGGTGAGATAGTGGCAGGTGGGAGCTCCATCACCTTTCCATCTCCACCTCAATTAAGACAATAGTGGGAAGGCTAATGGACAACCTACCCACCCCATGGTGAATTGAGGCTCTAAAGTGGGCAATTAATGCCCACTATCATTCTGCCACTCATATTAATTCAGCAACAAGCAGACTGGTTGTCATGTGGAGGACATAACAAACAAACCCATATGGGCAGCTTGTGCTCTCCTGGGAGGGATTCATTCTAAGGACATTCATTTCCTGATCAAGGGAGCTGGCATTGGCACTGGGGGCTCTGACATCTGGCCTGAATTTCTCTGGGACATAGAGTTTTCATTCTAGCAGCAGCCATTGGCTCTTCAATGAGGAAAAGAGCTGCTAGCCTCTGACTGGCCAGCAGCTCTTTGTGTGAATGGGACTCCGTCTCCTTGAGTTCTGATTCTATGAAAACCCTGCAACTCGCCCCTCTAAAGGAGGACATGCAGATGTCTCACTGGCTTTCCAGCCAACAGGTGAGAATCACTTTGTCTCCACAAGATTTTGCTTGCTGCTTCTGCTGGATTACCTTCCTCCCTCCCCCTCTGCACAGTGCATTTGCGATCTCCCTGCTGTCTTTATACATTACAAACTGCAATATATACTGATGTCGCCAGCTTCTTCCACAGAGAATCCTGTGCTGTAAAATGTCAAGGTGATGTTAATCTTTAGAGACAATGGGAGGGCTATGCCCTTTCCGGCTGTACACTCCAAATCATTGTGAAGGAGGTGACATAACTCTCCGTTTACCTCCTAGATGAATCACGACATCCTCAGGCACTGGTTCTGGTGCATTGCTAAGTAGACATAATTTTCCCAGAAGATTCATTGTGAATAAAGCCTTCTATGAAGAGACCTCTCCCTCTTCACAGAGTTTCCCCTCCCTCTTTCCTGCTGTCTATGCCCCAGTCATGTTGCACAGAATGTGACACTGCAACTACTGCCCCCATATCAATGCAAAGCAATGTTATTTTCTGCATTCCTATGGTCAGGAACAGCCTGCAAATTGCTCCCGAAACTCACCACATTACTTCCACTAACTTTGCCCCAACACATATAAGTCAAAAATACTTCAGCTGCAACCTGAGTGCACTTTTAAGTAGCTCTAAAATAGGATTCCACCTTGTTTCACAATGCTTGTTGGTTCTGGAGGAGATAAGGAAGATGGTGCCTATATATCCACTGACCAATTTTGGTATCCTGCCTTGCATCAGTCCAGTTGTATCAATGACATCATGTTCTCACACTTTCAACATCTTTGGGTGCAGGAATCATGACTGTTCATAATAACATATGGTTATCGTACACATTACCACATATAATAAAACGTGAGTTTTACACCTTCTATTTTGGACTGTCTTTGCTAACAAAATGGGATAGGGTGAATTAGGTAAAGTTATAATCAGATAAGTCAATAAATATCTCACAAGAATACAAGAACTAGAAGCAGGAGTAGGCCATCTGGCACCTCGAGCCTGCTCCACCATTCAATAAGATCATAGCTGATCTTTTCATGGACTCAGCTCCACTTACCCGCCCCCTCACCATAACCCTTAATTCCTTTACTGTTCAAAAATATATCTATCCTTGCCTTAAAAACATTCAATCAGATAGCCTCAACTGCTTCACTGGGTGGGGAATTCCACAGATTCGCAACCATTTATGTAAAGAAGTTCCTCTTTAACTCAGTCATAAATCCGCTTTCCCTTATTTTGAGGCTATACCCTCAGTTCTAGTTTCACCTGCCAATGGAAACAACTTTCCTGCTTCTATCTTATTTATTCCCTTCATCATCTTATATGTTCTTATAAGATCTCCCCTCATTCTTCTGAATTCCACTGAATATAGCCCCAATCTACTTAGTCTTTCCTCATAAGCCAATCCTCTCAACTCCCGAATCAACCTAATGAATCTCCTCTGCACCTTCTCCAGTGTCAGTATATTCTTTCTCAAGAGTCCAAAACTTTATACAGTACTCCAGGTATGGCCTTACCAGCACCTTAAACAGTTGCAACATAACCTCACTGTTTTTAAATTCCATCCCTCTTGCAATGAAGGACAAAATTCTATTTGCCTTCTTAATTACCTGCTGCACTGCAAACCAACTCCTTGAAATTCCTGCACAAAGACCCCAGGTCCCTCTGCACAGCAGCACGCTGCAATTTTTTACTATTTAATTAATAAATCTCAGCATATTATAACTTCAAATTGAAATTTGGCCTGTCCAGTTTTTTTTTTAATCAGAGTCATAGAGGTTTACAACATAGAAATAGGCCCTTCGGCCCAACTTGTCCATGAGTTCTTTTTTTTAAAACCCCTAAGCTAATCCCAATTGCCCGCATTTGCCCCTTATCCCTGTATACCCATCATAGCCATGTAACTATCTAATTGCTTTTTAAAAGACAAAATTGTACCCGCCTCTATACTACCTTTGGCAGCTTGTTCCAGACACTCACCACCCTCTGTGTGAAAAAATTGCCTCTCTGGATACTTTTGTATCTCTCCTCTCTCACCTTAAACCTATATCCTCTAGTTTTAGACTCACCTACCTTTGGGAAAAGATTTTGACTATCTAGCTGATCTGTAGATGTCTATAAGATCACCTCTCAGCCTCCTACACGCAAGAGAAAAAAGTCCCAGTCTATCCAGCCTCTCCTTATAAGTCAATCCATCAAGTCCCAGTAGCATCCTAGTAAATCTTTTCTGTACTCTTTCCAGTTTAATAATATCCTTTCTATAATAGGGTGACCAGAATTGCACACAGGTATTCCAAGTTTGGCCTCACCAATGTCTTGTACAACTTCAACAAGACATTCCAATTCCTGTATTCATTGTTCTGGCTGATGAAACTAATCTTACTGTATGCCTTCTTCATCAATCTGTCCACCTGTCCACTTTCAAGGAGCTGTAAGTATGTACCCCTATATTTCTTTGTTCTGTAACTCTTCCCAACGCCCTACTATTAACTAAGTAAGTCCTAGCTTGGTTCAACCTACCAAAATGCATCACCTCGCATTTGTCTAAATTAAACTTCATCTGCTACTCATCAGCTCACTGGCCCAATTGATCAAGATCCCATTGTAATTGGAGATAACTATCTTCACTGTCCACTATGCCACCAATCTTAGTATCATTTGCAAACTTAGTAATCATGCCTCCTTCTCATCCAAATCATTAATATAAATGATAAATAACAGTGGATCCAGCATTCTTTCATGGGACATGGGCATCACTGGCTGGCCAACATTTATTGCCTATCACAAGTTGCTCTTGTTCAGAGGCCAATGGAGAATCAACCATATTGCTGTAGTTCTGGAGCCCATGTAGGGCAGACTAAGTTAGGATGACAGATTTCCTTCCTTAATGGACACCAGTGAACTGGATGGGTTTTTCTTGACAATCAACAATAATTTCATGGTCATCAGTAGATTCTTAATTCCATGTATGTTTTTATTGAACTCAAATTCAACCATCTGTTCTTGCTAGATTCAAACCTGGGTGCCCAGAACATTATCTGAGTTTCTGGATTAATAATTTCAAGATAATACCACTGGGCCATCACCTCTCCAGTGAGTCAGTTGACACAAATAGAATGTTCTAAATGCACAGGTATCCCTACAATTCCTCTGACTCCTTTCAAGACATGCCACAGGGTAATTACTGTAAAACAAAATAAGCTCACAAACTCAAACCATGATAATTAGAAAAATCCGTAATGCTAGAATCAAAACAAGCTCTGTGGAAGAGATAAGGCACACATAATGCTCACTGATAATTGATGTAAGTTTGATTTTTCGCTTGGCATCAGGTTTAACCAAAACCAGACTCTATCTCAGCATAAGAACTTTCATGGGATTAGCAGGAGTAGGTGGTGTAGGTAGGGGTAGAATTCCACTGGTTGCTTTGTATCAACATTGCAAAATTGTGAAGATTACTTCTGAAGGGAATTTCTTACAAAACTGTGTTCAAGTGCAAGCTGAAGGTGATTACATAAATCCACTTTCATATAGTACTAGGGGCTATTCTTCCTGAGTGGATTTCTGTTGGAGCTTCAATGACCACAAGGCATTAACTGTGCTTGTTTATTTTACAGGGCTGACTGAAAACCATCACATCAGAGTTTCAAGTAACGTGCTTTTTTTCTGACATGTATATATTGATCTCTTAATGGTCTGTGAACAGCTAGAGGTGGTGACTTTTACTGAATTTTAATGCACCATTATAAATCTGTGGATGAAATATCTTCTCTGAGCTAAGGCACTTGGATTACTGGATGTAACAGATTCAATTAACTGAATTATTAAATACTTGTGCTCAGGGAACTGGTGGCACAGTGGGTTAGATGCTGCTCTTTCATTTCTGGGACATGAGTGTAAATTCATCTCAATGGTCTCCTCTGCCAATTGGCTGAACGGCTGCTATGTGATTAGAATTTGGGTCATCTCAAACCAGTTTCAATTATGTGAGGCTCATATCTAAAACTGCACTATTTACCACAAAACTGACAATCTCGCTCAGATCACAGTGTGATGTGAGATTTGGAAAAATGTTACAGAGTAATGCAACTCTACTTATATTGGGACTTGACTCCCACTCACCTGATGAAGGAGCAGCTCTCCAAAAGCTAGTGGATTTTGCTACCAAATAAATCTGTTGGACTTTAACCTGGTGTTGTGAGACCTCTTCCTGTGTTTACCCCAGTTGAATGGCAGCATCTCCACAGTACGCTTTTGAGGCAGAGCAAAGGAAATGTGGCTCTGCATCTAATTTAAATGCTTGCTGCTACATTTCACAATCTGCCCTTGGTTGCTCTCATTGAGCAAACAAGCTCACAAATTTTCTGTTGCCCCCTCACTTGCCTGATTGCAGTGTGCATCCAAGTACGATATTAACTGCATGGTCAACAGGGCCCTAACAACACGTGAGGCCAGCAAGTAGCCTCCAGCTTTTAAAGACAGTCTGCCCATCTTACAGGGGTGCTGCAGAAAGGAAGGTGCTGCAGAGTGCTAGATGAGTGCACCCAGTTGCACAATGCTAGTACTTGAGCTCGAAGATTGACAGGAGGGAGTTCATGAAGGACATTAGGAAGTGGAAGGGCTCAATGGGGGTGGGGCAAGGCTCGGAGATCATCAAGGAATACCTTCCAAAGAGAATGGGAGTCAGAGGCAAGGCAGGTTCATGTGAGATGTCTGGTCCAAGGCCCTTGTGTAAGCTTCAGAACAAAATCAATAACCACACATAATAATCAAGGTCAATGAATGTGTCTTTTTCAAAGGACATCACCTAGCTATCACACCATCAATCACTTACACTGCTGAATGATTGCACCATGACTCACCCATAAATTCCAGTTCTCAGAACCCAGAACCAACATTCAGATGCTCTACCTTACCCTTACAATAATGCCAGTCTCAACTCAACTGTATCCAGGCCAGGGAAAGAGAATAGTTTCTGTGTCAACTTACCTAAGGGTGGAGTGACAGACTTGATTTGGTACAGGAGGTTTAGGTAAGGACTTTGATGTCATGGCATAAATGCGGATGCTGGTGAGGATGCACTCAAAAATGCCTGGTTCTTTGGCAGGCAAATGCAAGGCAACCTCTTGTCACTGTCAAGGAACCTGAAGCAGTCCTGCTCAAAAATACAGCCAGGATCATCGTACAGAGTTAGTAGGCTATCCTTTCCACTTGGAGTGATGGCCAAAATGCAGTCGGAATTTGATGCATTACCTTATGTTTGCCTTCTCTGCTTCCATTGAACCACAGATGTGAACCAGATGATGTCTCAGTGCTGCAGTGGAGACTCAGACTGAGGTTATGAGTTCCATGCTTGTTCCATAAAGAATCAGACTGCTAAAACCATGGCTGTATATCTCAATGCTCAAACAGGTATGCAGGGTCTCAGAGCAGTCCAGTAATCTATCCTCAAACAGATTACTTGGGCTGCAGAGGTGCCGCACTGCTGGACTGCCTACTGTCTTCTCTCAGATTGACTTAATCCTCCCATTGTTACCCCTCCACCAGTGCCCTTGCTGTTGTCTATCAACCAGTCAACTCAGGCTGTTGTTGCTGGTGCATTTCAAAGCTATTCCAAGTCATTCTCCAAGATCATCTGGTGTCTCCTCCATTAAGGAGCCTTTTGGTAGCATATAGCAGCCATTGGTGTATCATTATGTAAGAGCATTAGGGTAGACATAACTCAGGTACTAAGGAAATGAAGAAGGATGAATAGTTAGCTTCTGCTTGTATACTTGGATGTGTTTCTGGATGGAGATATTATTGTAATGTTATGGACAGCAGGGGAGTCCTATTAACTTTTCCTTTCCTCTCCCACTGTAAACAGAAAGGACTCTTGAAATGTTTCTTTTTAATAAGTAGTGATATATTTCCCAATCCCTCAGTTTTGTATGTAATTCAATGTCTCTTAATAATCTCACTTCAAACTCAAGGTAGATTTTGTTTATTGCACAGATTCAAAACTCGAAAAGGGGGGTTCACAACTTCCCCTCTGCAATCATAGGGTAAAGAGAGGGATAGAGAAAAGAAAGTTTTACAGCCCAGAGACCACTGAGATAATAAACATTGGTTCACATGAGTTCTGGAGTCCATATTCAAAGTCCAATGATGTATTCTTTCATGGATAACAGTGCGTTGAAAACCAATGCTATATAATACATTTTTCTGGTGGTATTAACTTCACAATGTAAGATAGGGATGTAGAGATTAATCATTTTTCTCAGCAATGGGTACAACAGAAGCAGGATAGTTGCGGCCAGGTGTCCAATCTGGGTAAAGGCCTTTACATATGGTCTGACAGCAGCAGATCCAGCTATGCAGTTCCACAAGCCAGAGGCCTCAGTCATATGACCTTAACTGCTCTATCAAGATTTCAACAAATGACGTATATCAATCGTCTGGAATTCAACTGCGTCTCAAATACTGCTGCTATTTTGAGATGAGAGGAATGCTTAAGGGACCTTTACCCTCCACCTACTATTGACAAGCTTGGTTATCAGATGCAAATGGTATTTATATGATCTATGGAATTTAGGCTGTGCAGTCCCCAGGTGATCGTTTTGCAGCTCTGCAGAAATAACAAGGTGCAAGTTTCCTCAAAACTGCAAAGTGGCCTTTTTTTGTTGTGAGTCACAAACAGACATATGTTCAACCATTTTAAGGGTTGTGTTCAGCTAAGGTCCAGTTTTAAAATTTAGAAATAGCAATTGTTGCAGATTTTGGCCAAAGGGACACTGTGACTGGAGGTCCCAGGTGGATGGTAAGATGAGGAGTGGTTGAACTATGACAACAAAAGTAAGGTCTGCTACTGGAAATGGAGTTTCAGCAGCTACTCTTTGTCAGCACATGTGAAACTTATGATCATGGGCTTTGCTTTCCTTCCTCTCTCTCCTCTTTCCACAAGGTGGCCTCTAGTTTCGTAGGGGTTGGTTAAACTCTCATGGTGGCAATGTTAAAGGATGTAACAGACCAATTTAAAGACATGCTCTAGCCTGTAATGAAGGTTAGCACAAGTGGTCTTGGCAGCAGAAATTTTGTTTTAGTATGCTGTTGGTCTATTTTATGATATTTCTGTTGGATCCATGGCTTTTATTATATAGCTGTTGCCCTTGTTGATTGGGTAATGAAGAGGGATCATCAATCAAGTGCAGTGTGAGACCCAAAGATGGTGGGAATGGTAGATCGTCTCAAAATGATTTAAAACTTGGAAACCAAAATAGTAAGGAATGGACTTCATTTGAGCAAACAGCCCAAGTCACATTCACTGATGTTGATCCCATATTCCTTCCACACCCTTTTCTTCATTATTTCTGCTGCCCTTATTAAATCCACAACCTCACAATGCCCTGTATAATTAAATATCTCTTGTTCTCTTCTCCAGACTTCTTATATTTAACCTTGCATCTAAGAAGGTCATTCTAAACCCATCAATTATTGGAAACAGTCAACTGTTCTCTACGCTGTCACAGTCTTTTATCATTTTAAGCACATCATTCTGTAATCTACTTTATTCTAATGAAAAATGTTTGCATTTTGCAGCCTGGCTTCATATTTGTATTTCTTTAAGTCAAACATGTCTTACTGTATCTATATTATTCCTTCTACAAAGCCTCAATGTCTGTTGCTGTGCAGATGAGTCCTCTAAGTAGTACTCTTAAATCTTATTAAGGTTCTATATAGGCTCGTAATTACCTCTTGACTTTTACATTCTATACTTCATGATAAAACTGAAAAATTCCATTAGCTTCATTTAATGGGCTTATAATGTCCCATGAATCTGTACCTCAAATGTCTCTGTTCTTCCTCAGCCTGTTAATATTAAAGCATAATTACTATTGTGTCTTTTAAACAAACTGTATTATTCACAGACATTCAATTCCATGGACCATCTTTGAGCTCATTCCTGCATCTCGATGAACAAGGCTTTATTACTTCCTCTGTTATCCAAAGAATTAACGGCAGCTTCTATTTTGGGATGGAGATCTTGGGGTGCAACGGGTAATGATCCTACCTCTGAACCACAAACTCTGGCTTCTAATCCAACACCAGGATCTGATGACAAAGGAAGATGAATTCATAATGTAGTCAAACATGTTGCCTATTAACTAGCAAATCCTTCCAACATGCCAATGGCAGTTATTAACAATGGCAGAGATCCCAGGTCAGCCATGTGATGGAAAGAAATTTTGGACCTTGATCATCACTATCCATAAGTGCAGACTGCAGCATGCAGGTCAAAGTGCATGCTGCCACAGAAACTTCTGTGAGTGGTTTGCAACAATGCCATTATTTTGGTCGAATCGCAACACATTTATATCACTCCTTCTAGTAATCCAAGGACCCAGGATAATGTTCTGGGGACTTGACTTTAAATCCCAGCATGGCAGATGGTATATGAACAAATAAATTTTGGAATTTAAGAGCCTAATTAAACCATTTCTAATTATTGTAAACATCTATCTGGTTTACTAATGCCCTTTTGGGAAGGGAATGTGCCATTAATGGGCCTAATAATTGGAGACTCCATAGTTAGAGGGACAGATAGGAGAGTAAGTAGTAATAAAAGTGACTCAGGGCTGGTGTGTTGCCTCCCAGGGGCTGGGGTCCAGGATGTCACAGATAGGGTTTTTAAGATTCTTAAGGGAGAGGGGAGTCAACCCCAAGTCATAGTTCATGTAGGGACACATGATATAGGTAGGAAAAGGGAAGGGGATATTAAACAGAAATTTATGGAGTTGGGGTGGAAGCTTAGGGCCAAAACTGGCAGAGTGGTTATCTCTGGACTCTTGCCTGTGCCAAGGGATAGTTTGGAGAAGAATAGAGAGAGGGAATGTTTGAACTCGTGGCTACGGGGATGGTGCAGGAGGGAGGGGTTCAGGTTCCTGAACAATTGGGACTCATTCTGGGATAGGTGGGACCTCTACAAGAGAGATGGTCTACACCTGAACCAGAGGGGAACTAATATCTTGGGGGGAAAATTTGCTAAGGCTATGCAGGGGGCTTTAAACTGATTCAGGGAGGGGATGGGATCCTGAATAGTTGGGGTGCTAAGAGGGATGAGAGTAAGGGGGTCATAGAGGAAAGCCGTAAAACACAGCAGCATACGGGTAGGGTAGGGCATGGTTTGAAATGCGTATACTTTAATGCAAGGAGTATTCGCAATAAGGGGGAGGAACTTGCAGCTTGGACCAGTACCTGGAACTTCGATGTTGTGGCCATTTCAGAGACTTGGGTAGAGCAGGGACAAGAATGGATGTTGCAGGTTCCAGGGTTCAAATGCTTTAGTCGGAGTAGAGAAGGAGGTAGAAGGGGGGGAGGAGTGGCATTATTAGTCAAAGACTGTATCACAGTGACAGAGAAGAAGTTTGATGAGGACTTGTCTGTTGAGGTAGTATGGGCTGAGATTAGAAACAGGAAAGGAGAGGTCACCCTGTTGGGAGTCTTTTATAGACCTCCTAAAAGTTCTAGAGAGGTAGAGGAGAGGATTGCAAAGTCAATTCTGGTCAGGAGTGAAAGTAATAGGGTAATTGTTGTGGGGGACTTTAACTTTACTTATATTGATTGGAATAGCTATAGCTCTAGCTCGTTAGAGGGGTCAGTTTTCGTACAAAGTGTGCAGGAGGGTTTTTTGACTCAGTATGTAGATAGGCCAACTAGAGGTGAGGCTACATTGGATTTGGTGCTGGGCAATGAGCCAGACCAGGTGTTAGGCTTGGAGGTTGGTGAACATTTTGGTGATAGTGACCACAATTCGGTTACGTTCACCTTAGTGATGGATAGGGATAGGCATGAAGCTGGGGGCAGTAGTTATAGCTGGGGGAAGGGTAATTATGAGGCCATCAGGAGAGAATTAGGGTGCATAGATTGGACTAGGAAACTACAGGGACTGGGAACATCTGGAATGTGGAGCTTATTCAAGGAGCAGCTGCTGCGAGTCCTTGATAAGTATGTCCCTGTCAGGCAAGGAGGAAATGGTCGAGTAAGAGAACCTTGGTGTACGAAAAAAGTTGATTTGCTGGTTAAAAGGAAAAAGGAGGCTTATGTCAGGATGAGGATTGAAGGCTCGGTTAGTGCAATGGATAGCTATAGATTAGCCAGGAGGGAGCTAAAGAGTGAATTGAGGAGAGCGAAGAGAGGACACGAGAAGACTTTGGCTGATAGGATTAAGGAGAATCCTAAAGCTTTCTTTAGATATGTTAAGAATAGAAGATTGGTTAGGGCAAGATTAGGGCCAGTCATAGACAGCAGTGGGAAGTTGTGCGTGGAGCCTGAAGAGATTGGAGAGGCACTGAATAAATATTTCTCTTCGGTATTCACGCAGGTGATGTAAATGTAGTTATGGAGAACACTGAGGTACAGGGTAGCAAACTGGAAGTATCGAAGTAGATAGGGAGGATGTGCTAGATATTCTCGAGGGTTTGAAGTTGGATAAGTCCCCTGGGCCGGACGGGATTTACCCTAGGATTCTCTGGGAGGCAAGAGAGGAGATTGCAGAGCCTCTGGCTCTGATCTTCAGGTCGTCGTTGGTTACGGGTGTGGTTCCGGAGGACTGGAGGATAGCGAATGTGGTCCCGTTGTTCAAGAAGGGGAAGAGAGACCTTCCAGGGAATTATAGGCCAGTGAGTCTTACTTCTGTGGTGGGCAAAGTGTTGGAGAGAATAATTAGGGATAGGATTTATAGTTATTTAGAGAGTAATGAATTGATTGGAGATAGTCAGCATGGTTTTGTGAAGGGTAGGTCGTGCCTTACTAACCTCATTGAGTTTTTTGGAAAAGTGACTAAGGAGGTGGATGGGGGTAAGGCGGTTGATGTGGTATATATGGACTTTAGTAAGGCGTTTGATAAGGTGCCCATGGAAGACTTCTGTAGAAAATGCAGATGTATGGGATAGAGGGTGATTTAGCTAATTGGGTTGGAATTGGCTAGCAGATAGAATACAGAGGGTGGTGGTTGATGGTAGTTATTCATCTTGGAGTTCGGTGACGAGTGGTGTACCTCAGGGTCTGTTTTGGGGCCCCTGCTGTTTTTGATTTTTATAAATGATCTGGATGAGGGTATTGAGGGATGGATTAGTAAATTTGCAGATGACACTAAAGTCGGTGGAGTGGTAGATAGTGAAGAGGGTGTTATAGTTTGCAGAGGGACTTGGACAAGTTGCAGAGCTGGGCCGAGAGGTGGCAAATGGAGTTTAATGTGGAAAAGTGTGATGTAATGCACTATGGCAGAAATAATAAATGTGTAGAGTATAGGGCTAATTGTAGGATTCTTAGTAGTCTTGATGAACAGAGGGATCTTGGTGTGTATGTGCATAGATCCCTGAAAGTAGGCAGTCAGGTCGAGAAGGTTGTGAAGAAGGCATATGGAGTCTTGGCTTTTATTGGTAAAGGGATTGAATTTCGGAGCCGCAACGTCATGTTGCAACTGTACAAAACTCTAGTGCGGCCGCACTTGGAGTATTGTGTGCAGTTCTGGTCCCCACATTATAAGAAAGATGTGGAGGCATTGGAGAGGGTACAGAGGAGGTTTACCAGGATGTTGCCTGGTATGGAGGGCAGGTCTTATGAAGAGAGGCTGAGGGATTTGAGTTTGTTTTCGTTAGAAAGGAGGCGGCTAAGAGGGGACCTAATCGAAACATATAAGATGATTAGAGGTTTAGATAGGGTGGACAGTGATAGCCTTTTTCCTAGGATGGAAAAAGCGAGCACGAGGGGACACAGCTTTAAATTAAGGGGTGATAGTTATAGGACGGATATCAGAGGCAGGTTCTTTACCCAAAGGGTGGTTCGGTAGTGGAATGCCCTGCCTGCAGCGGTTGTAGATGCGCCAAGTTTGGTGGCGTTTAAGAGGTTAGTTGATAGGTATATGGAAGAGAAGGGAATGCTTTAGTTTGGAGGGGCATTGCTTTTTATATTGGTCGGCGCAACATCGAAGGCCGAAGGGCCTGTTCTGTGCTGTAATGTTCTATGTTCTATGTTCTATTATTATACGGTCTGATCCACATATGAGTCCAGAATACACAGTGTAGTTGACTTTTAATCACACTCTGAAATGGCCTAGAAAGCTACTTGGTTGTATCATATGGCCAAAAAACAAAGCATGAAACTGAATGGATCTCCTAGCATCAACCTAGGGACCAGAAATTGCAATGGCAAAGTCAGCCTTGTTAACCTTTCCTCTGGAGAATTGTGCCAAAATTGAGAGAACTGAACAATTAAACAACTCACTTGAGGAGATTCCAGAAGTATACCCATCCTCAATGATGTGGGAGTCCGCCATATCAAAAGATGCTGCATTTGCAGCAGGCTTCAGTCAGAAGTGCTGAGTGGGTAATCATCAATATCCTTTCTTTGGTCATAAGATCAGAAGAGGGAATATTTGCTGATGACTACACAATGCTCAGCACCATTCACGATTTCTCAGACACTGAAGCAGTCCATTTCTAAACGTAGCAGAGCCTGGGCAATATTCAGGCCTGGGCTGCCAAATGGCAAGCAACATTACATTACATAAGTATCAGACAATGACCA